>JABWTJ010000505.1:544443-568499 GCA_016801875.1 Solanum sitiens | reverse complement strand
CTAATACTATGTGTCGGAACGTGACACTCCGATCCACTAACATCATTCTATCAATTCATCAAGCCTTCTTTTATACCAAGGCATCATCAATCTCATTACTTTAGTTCATCAAGCCTTCTTGTATACCAAGGCATCATCAATAACAAGGTGAATTAGGGTTTCTTCAAGATTTTGGGTTCAAAGCTTCATTAAGCTTATTTTATCACAAACACATAATCACATTCATGAAAGCATAAGATTAAGCATAGAGAAGGGTTTACAATACTACCAATACATATCATTCACTATTAAGAGTTTACTACAAATAGTATCAACCATAACCTACCTTCACCAAGGATCCTTGATCAAACAAGCAATCTCTCAAGCTTTTTTGTTGCCTGCCTCTTGGTTGTCTCGCTCTCATAGATCGTTCCTCTCTTCTCCTTGTTCTCTCTATTTTTTCTTCTTCCAAACTCTCTCTCTTTTCCCTAATTTAGCATATAATTAGGTATAAAAGATGAGGAAACCACCCACTAAGTAACTCAGGTCATCTCCTTTACACCCCCAAGTATTTGAGTTTTTAACATTGACCCACTAAAATTTATAATTATAGCAAGAATAGTCCAAAACTCCCCTTTAAAACTTACCCAGAAATTTGACCCAGACTGGGATTACGCAACCTGTGACGGTCCGTCGTGCATACGACGGTCCGTCCTGCACTTCCGTCACGACGGACAGAGAATTGCTCTCAGTACCCAATTCTCAAGAGTTGAAGTGTCTTGAAACGGAACCTCACAACGGTCCGTCATGTCTGTGACGGTCCGTCCTGCAGGTCCGTCACAGACTTCAGAGAATTGCTCTCAGTACCCAATTCTCAAGAGTTGAAGTGTTTTGAAACGGAACCTCACAACGGTCCGTCATGTCTTTGACGGTCCGTCCTGCAGGTCCGTCACAGAGTTCAGAGAGTCGATTTCAGCACTCAAATATAAGAATTCCAAGTGTTTGGAACGAGACACCCTCGACGGTCCGTCGTGCCCATGACGGTCCGTCGTTGGATACGTCGTCTCAGACAGTTTTCCAGAAATAAAATCTGCTGCTCAAAACGACTAAGCAGGTCGTTACAGATAGTCTCTTTTTAAACTTCACAGGTCGTATTTATCAATAAATTACATGGATATATATCCTTTTGTGTTTTTGATAGATCTTTCGAGGAATCAATCCATCTATTATAGAGTTGAATGGATTTTAGTTAATTATTTTCAATATTCTTTGAAAAAGCATGTGATTGTATCTCTTTATATTGGTTTTGCATATTTTTTTGTGGGTGTTTTCTTCAAATGTTAATGAAGGAAAAGGAAAAGGAAAAGGAAAGAATCACTAGTAATCACTTGAAACAATTATTTCATTGTACCATTGCATTAAATATACATTACAAATATAACTAATAGAGTAATATATAGATTGACATCATTATATCATTGTGATTTAAGGTTTAGGAAGTACTGCAATAACTTTAAATCACGAAAGTTTTAGAAGAAAATAAAATCAACAACAATGCAGCGTCGTACTAGTACAACAAACACCATATTTCAAAATGAGTCCACTTAAGATTTTGGTCCTGCAAGAACAATGACTTCTGCGTCATATCGCTCTAAATATTCTATATAAGATTAGAATCCCGACTCATTGGTATAGTACCCAATATTCTGCGAAATTATTATTCCTTTGATGGGTGTCTAATTATTGTTTTGGCTAATGGAACAAACATATACTATGTTTTCATTGTTCCAAGAAATCCTTTTTCTTTTGGATTTCACAAGAAATGTTAACAAATACAATGATTCCAAATTTTTCATTATTATTACCACGTATTTTACAGAACTACACCCCAAAATTTGCGGAAGTGAATCATGCATTTGACCCTAAAACATTGCCACTGCGTCTTACCAATTTATCCATGGTAAATTTTCTTTCGCCTTCTCTTTCTTTTCTTTTTAATATTTAGAGGTAATTATTTTTTATGTTTGATGCACTTATGCTTTTAATGATTGAATTGTATTAATTTTTAAATTTTCATAGTAATAAGTTCTACTTTGCTTTTATGTTGAGGAACCATGGTGCCCAACTAAAATATGCTATAAATTTATCTATTTACTTTTTATCATATGTTTATTTTCTATTACTTGAATATTTGTAGAATATAACAAAAATAGGTGAGGCTTGTATTGATTGCTTGAGAAACTATAATAAGCTACTATTAGAAGTAAAAGTTTGTTTAGGAATATGGGTGCGGAAAGCCGATTGACGACCACAATGAATACATGTTCAAATATAGATCAAACAGCTTTGTTTGATCGAAGAATAAAGATAGATATGAGCTGACAACTTATGGTTTCTGGCATTTTGTTTTGGGGGAGATATACACCGAAAGGAATTAATGTTATCAATATCTTGTTCAATTTTTTCTTAAGAAAAATAGAAGAACAAAAAGTAAGGTGTCTTACTTTGTTGATAGTCAATGAGATTACATCTTCCTTAGTAGCCCAGGAGTAAGCTTTTGTTTTTGCAAGAATTACTGAGACATACATTTTTAACATAATAAAAAAGAATATGTAAGAATTTATCACTTGACATGATATTTTTCAATAATAATGAATTTGTTGTATTTTATAAAATATTCATAGTTAGTTGATTTTTTTTTTATGTATAGTTGATCTGAAAAATTTACGTGCTTAGATATTATAAATTCTAAGTATCATTTTTGGCACAAAATTCCATGTCTCAAACTTCTAATTTTAAGTGGAAAACATTAGTTATATGTATTTCTTCTCACAAATTATGATCTTGAAAGGGTTTGTTGGCCCTTCAAGACCAGACTGAAAATGTCAATACAGAATTGAGAAGGAAAGTCATTTTTGCACGTAAGAATCACATTATGTATCCTCAACAGAAAGATCTATAAGTGAATGATGATACATGTTCTATTTGTTTGGTAAGGACTTATTTTCATTTGATTCCCTCTTCATACTTCTTAAACTATAGTCATTTATGTAAAATTATCTTACTCGAAAAATACTTTTTCCATTTTCCAGGATGACTACTATTATGAATCAACCCCAATTTGACAAGAACTTTCACGTCACAAAATCAGTTATTGGGCCAAGAAGGTTGATTTGGAATCAAGACCCAATTAGTGACTAATTTAAAAGGAAGAGAAGTTAGAAAGAGAGGTATGTGTATTATAATGAAACTGTGTCTGATCCTATCATCTTCTTTGGAGTCTAAACTTCTCAACCCATTCTTATCTCTATCCTTTAGTTACTTGTAATTTCATTGTAATCCAGTAGTTTGAGAGTTCTAAGTACTATTCTAAGGTTGTAATCATATTCCGTTCTTATTAATATAGTGATCAATTCGGGGTTTTTTACAACTACTCTGATGGGCAGATCAGTGGAAGTGCCAACTGTCAGCACACCTTTCACTTTGATTGCATCAACAAATGTCTCATGCAGAAGAATTTATCTCCCCTCTGCAAAAGGATTGCATTGGCAATTTGGTAACTCCAAGCTAGAATTGTATATATTAATGTGTATGTAGTTGTCCATGTTATGCACATTATGAAAAACTAATTTTTTTTGTATTGAATGATATGAAATATAGTGAACTAGCTTGGGACTTGATTTATATCAAGGTTTTATGTTATCTACCTGTTAATTTGAAGATGAACTTGTGAAAAGTTAGTTGAAAATATTATGTCGACATGTTTTTCAATCAGTTAGGGAGTCAATGTACTTTTACTTTCTGATGGAGGTGTGTAGTTTCTTATGCTAAGTTTTCCTCCACTTGTTGAGCTCTAAAGGGGCAAATCACTGTTTTAATTAAGGGAACAATGTTTTTATGGGAATATGCATTATTTTAGAGTTTTTTTCTCTTAAAATGACAGAAATTGGTATTAGGAGTGTGGTGTACCTATTCGTTCATTTTTGCACTGATAAATTTGAGGTATCATTATGTATGGCCCGTTGACTCAAATAGGGTTATGTTCCACTAAATGTCATTTAATTTGTTGATGAGTCTGAGGTATCATTCTAGAAAGATTAAGGTTTCTTTCGGGTTTCTACCTTTATGCATTGATTATTTGCATTGCACTAGCCTATTTTGATCGACTTGATATTTGTTGTGATAGTTTTGTACTTGAGTGCTTCATGCTTGTTTAATTGTGTTTCATTTTCTCTATTTTCAACAGTTGATTGTCCATCTTAGAACCTTTTAATTGTGATGTTAGAACTATCATGCTTCTTCTTTATATATATATATATATATATATATATATATATATATATATATATTCTTTTTGAGTTTAGACCTTATATGATACCTATTGAGTACCCCATATTTTGGTACTCATACTCTATTTCTGCATTTTTTTCCTGATGTAGCTCTTCGTACAAGACACCCTCAGTGAGCGTTGGATCTCCCTTCGTCATTGCAGATTCATATTGTGGTGGATTCTTTTCTTCCTGAGGCTTTTGTTTTTCCTTCTTTTGTATTTGTCCATATTTTTGTATTTTTATTATGTATTACTATCATCATCATCGATCATCAATCATCATCATCTCTTTGCGTTTATTTGTTGCTATTAAATTGTTATTTTCTATGAGTTTTGGATTTTGACTTCCCTATGGAGAGATTTATTGTAGGCGTCATCATAACTTGATTTTGGATCGTAATATTTTATAGATCTTTTCATGGAACATGAATTGAAGACTGACCCAACTTGTTCTTAGTCGTCACCATAACTCCTATTGTTAACTGCTCAACTTTGTAAGAAGTGTCAATATAGCTTGAAATTTATTATGTTATTTATTTTTTGATCATTAAACATGAATTGATGAAATTAAAGACATAAAAAAGAAGAAAAAATTGGTATAAGATAACTTGAATAACAATATTTTTATATGTGAATAAGCGTGTATAATTTTGCACCATGTGCTTAATCTATATGGAAATTTTTTAAAAATTTTGTTCAAATTAAGATTTTGAAAATACATATTATACCAACTGATAAAAAAGAAATAAAAGAACTCATTTTTTAACTAGATCAAACTAAATGTGGCGTACTTTTAATGAAGATCCATGAATCAATAAAGAAAAGTTTCAGTTATAGAAATGAGAAAAATATGAAAACTCAATGCAACAAATTCTTGATATTTTTCATATGGTAGCAGTCATGTGAATAATGATTGAAACATTCAAAAATAGATTAAAACAACATGTTCTTGAATGATATCAATGCATATACTGGAGGGTGGCATGAAAATAGCTAATGATAATCAAAGTAAAATCTAACGGTTTCACTATTTTGTCCTCTACTGAAAGATTTTTAATTACACCGCCATCTTAGTTGCAAATTTCTTTATCGTGCATCTCAACTATGAAATGATTGGCAGATAAAAAAATGTATTAATATTTCAATTGTATCGATTGATGAATTTTTTAGTGCCTTAATTTTGTTAATTTTCAAATTACTCTATAACTCCCCCACCCTACCCCTCACACATTTGTTCTCCTCGAGTGTATCATTTTATAAAAATCTGTCTTCCATCCAAATCAATTATTTCTCTTCAGTTCTAGTGGTTTGTGGATCTACTTGAGGAGTTTCTCCTTTTGCAACTCGTCATTTCATAAATCTCGTCATTCGGGCATGTTATTCTTTCTTCTTTTTTTTACTTGAATTTGATTGCATCCATGTTGAGGGATTCTTTGTTTGTGGTGATTTTCTCCATTATTTTTTATTTTAATTGATATATAAATTTTTATTTTATTTTTGAAGTTACTCTAAACGAAACACGATTTACAAATTAGTTCTTTTAAAGATTTAGAGTGGCCTTCAATCTTCATTTTTTAAAGTAAAATTCTTGGTATGTTTTTTCTTCTCAATTTTATGGTTAATGTTGTTTTATGGTCTTAATCATATGTGTGACTTGAGTATTATGTATGGGATGAAAGTCACTTTTCCGCAACTCAAATGAAACCTTTTTTTTTATTTATGTATATTCATGAGCTCCCAAAAGGGGAGGGTTATAATTTACGATGTGAAGTAGGGACTATAGTTTGTTTGTTTCTGTTCAATGTTTTAATTTAGTATTAACCTCTTGATAGTTATTTCAAAGTAGATGAAAGTGTTATCTAAACTAATGTTTTCTAATTTATAAACTATGGTTCTTGCAACTTATGATAGTCTGTTTTTAAACATCACAAGTCGTATTTGTTAATAAATTACATGGAAATATATCCTTTTGGGATTTCCATAGATCTTTCGGGGAATCAATACATCTATTATAGTGTTAAATGAATTTTAGTTAAGTTAGTTTAACTATTCCTTGAAAAAGCATGTGATTGTATCTCATTTTATTGGTTTTGCATATTTTTATTTGGGTCTTGCTTCATATTTTAATGAAGGAAAAGGAAAAGGAAAAGGAAAAGGAAAGAATCACTAGTAATCACTTGAAAGAATTCTTTCATTATACCAGTGCATTAAATGTACATTACAGATATACCCTAATTTAGTAATATATAGATTGACATCACTATATCATTGTGATTTCAGGTTGAGGAAGCACTATAATAACATTAAATCACGAAACTTTTAGCTAGAAGAAAAGAAAATCAATTTATTCTTCAAGCAATAAATTTGTTGAAACATCTCGCAAATTGAAATAACTAGGAAGAAGCTTAAATTAGAAAATAGTCATTTTTGGAAAGAATTAAAAATCTTGAAATTTAGTTAAGTTAGGAAAAATGAATTTTTGTTCAACTTCAAACGACAATAACTTCTATCTCCGGATGAGTTAGGTATACTTCTAGATATAGTTGGAACACCCTTGGAACAATCTAACCAACGTCTCTAAGTTTTTGCGATTTTGAGTTCGGATGAGTGAGTTTTGCCCTTTGGAAGTCGGACTATTGGAATATGGAAAGTCCAATCCGAAATTTTAAGGGGTAGTTTGGTCTTTTCCTTTAATTAATCCATTTTTGGTAATATATTTAGGGGCTTAACTGTCTGGGTTCAGTTTAAGCTTTTGAAAAATAGAGTTAGGGTTTTTGGAGAAATAACGCAAGAGAAAAGAGAAGAGGAAAAGAAAAATTCATCAATCTGAAAGGTTTTGATCTCGGATTTCTTCAAGGATTTGATCCCACCAGATGTGAGTCTCTTATAGCGTTGGGTTCGTTCACCCACACGCCAAGCATGTTTAATTCAGTGAAATTCGTCCTAGAAGAGTTGAAAAATTGATGTTTTTGACATATATTCTTGAATTCGAATGTTGTTGTTGAATTAGGATGAATTGAGAAGTTTATGAGATCCTTACATTGAGTTTAGAGTTGCTTTAAGTTAGTTTATTGAGTATACATGCTGGGCATCGGGATTTAAATGAATTTGAGGAAGATAATCGAATTTAGGTGAATTGGGGCAGAAAAATGAAGAAGGAAAAAGTCGAGTGAGGTTCATGAAACAAGTCTGCGGCGCGGGCTTGTTCGCCGAACAAAATTTTTCTCCGCGTCGCAGAGAGGACACGGACTCCACTGTCTCAAAATTAAAATTTTCGAATAATTATTTAGGAATATCTATGTGTCGCGAACTTGCTCCAAGATGGTGATTTTGTGACTTTTCTCAAGTTTAGCTATTCTAAATCATTCCTAAACATCAAGAAACCTTTCCTATCACAAATTATAATCCTTGAATCCATAATTCAAATTCAAGAAAAGTTAAGAGCAAATTCAAGTAAAGTTTAGAGTAAGTTCAAGTAAAGTTAAGAGTCAAGTCAAGTGAAGTTCATCAAAGTTTTCAAGGGTCTTTTACAAATGTTGTAACTTTGTTTTTAAGACACCAGTTTTAAGTTAAGTAAAGAGTAAAGAGTTGAGTTCATTTCTCAAAAGTTTATAAGCGAACTAAGTATTCCCTAAGAGTTTGTAAATTAAATGTTTTCACATTTAAATAACAAAGGAAATTGAGATTCCGAAAAGATCCATTTAATTAGTTTTTCAGTAAAGAGAAAACTATGATTTCCAAGAGAGCTTTTAAGTTAAGTTTGAGCAATTATCTCAAATCCGAGAAGAAGTTGTTTTTAACACACATGAGCTAAGTATATTTTGGGAGTAGTATTGGGCACCGATATCGGGACACGAGTTCATATTAACTCAAGCCCCCATAAACCATGTAGCCATCATGGGTAGAGAAAAGATCATACTTTTTAGATGATTCCTTAGTGATTTTTAGCGTAGACTGGTGGATCCACTTAGTGAGTTCAGGTTCTATGCCAATGGCACGATAATAAATGGTCCTTGGCAACGCGAGGTAAAGTATTGTACCATCACTTAGGCTCATAATGATGGTTTTCGATTAGAGAATCTCCCACAAAAGTTATTGTATTTTGATATACATCAGTTTACTGTATTTTTACATTCATTCAGAGTTATGTTGCATTCTTTTATATGCACAGAGATGACATCATGTATTTAAACATGTTTTTCTTTATATTTTGTCTGCTTTAAATTGTTTTATAATGAAATGAGTTTAGGTCGGTATTTATGAGTTGAGAAAAGCCAGGCGTCTTTCACTGCATCGCATTTGCCGGGGCCAGACATCGAACGATTAATTTCGATTTCTTCTGTGTCTTTCAGAACCTTTGCCAAGCCTATGTTTGTTAGCATTCCAACTCGCATACTCGTAGATCCATCTTGAGCACTCAGAGTCTGTTGGTGAGCCTCCTTGCTTTTCGAAGGACTTCTTTTATTCATCTTTCAGTATTAGGATGATTGGGGTGTAACATATCGCAACTAGAAAGGACTAGAAAAAAGATAAAAATCTGGAAATAGTTACTTTTGAAAAATATAGGAAAATCTGGAAATTTTTAAGTTAAATTGAGTTTTAGACAACTTCAAATGACCACAAATCCTAGCCCAGTATGATTTAAGTGTAGTTACAGATATGGTTGGAAAGCCCTTGGTATGATCTTTCCAACGCCGTCAAGTTTGCGCGATTTCGAGTTTGTATGAGTGAGTTGTGCCGTTCGAAAGTTGGGCTGTTGGATTAAGGAAAGTCCAATCCGGATTTGGGAAGGACAAATTTGTTGTTTCCTTACCTAACTATATTAATTCATTTTTAGGGATTAATTGGGGTAAAAATAAGACTTTGTTCAGTTTAGAAAGATTTAGAATTCATGCACATTCAAGCTTTGCATGTGGAATTCGTCAGGGATGATCCCTAAAAAGCTATGTGAGATCACATAGCGTTGGGTTAGTTGACCCACACGTCAACCTTATTTCAATTAGGTGAATTTAAGTTGTTTCAATGCTAAGAAAGTGAGTTCTTAAAGAACATTGTTGAAAATTCGTTGAGTTCTTGATGGTTGTGTTCTTTAAGTCTCTTGTTGATTTGATCGTGTTTTTGGGAGAATTTTTGAGTTAAATCTATTGTATATTGAGGGTACTAATGATCCTAAGTGTTTGGGGAAAGAACCATGGAAGTTTAGAGGGTTTAGAAATGAAAAACAACGGAGAAAAGTCGGAGGTTTTCTGGGCAAGGCTTGGGGCGTCGCGCCTGCCAAAGCGCCACAAAAGTATCTATGAAATTTGGCCTCCGGAGCGTCGCTCCAGCCAGAGCGTCAGAGGAACCTCTCTGAGGTTTGAGGAGTGGCGCCCCGCGCCTCTCAGAGCGCCTGGGACACCAGTTCTCCCCATTCTTCCCGCATCTTTTCCGTACTAGTTTCTTAGTGATGTACCTATGTTTCCTAGTCTATTCTAACACTATGAGGTACATATAAGAATCATTAAATCATCCATAAACATGAGATCATGACCTTGAATCGATAATCCAATTCAAGGAAAGTTAAGATCAAAGTCAAAGAAGCTAAGAGTCAAGTCTAAAAGTTAAGAAGCAAGTTAAAACAAAGTTCTTTAAAGTTTTCAAGAGTCTTTAGCAATGTTTTAACTTTGTTTTTAAGACTCAACTTTCAAGTTAAGTAAAGAGTAAAGAGTTGATAAGTTCATCTTTCATAACCGCGCGAAGCGCGGATAAGTTCGCTAGGACTTGAATATTTGTTAAACATAACAAAAATAGTTAAGGCTTGTAAATATGAGAATACTTTTTCAAAAGATAATATATATATATGCTGTTGTATAATTTTTACTAGAGTAAATAATAAAAAAATACACTTAAAATATTTAATGTTAACTTTTTCTATCTAAACGATCACCAACTATTCAACAGAACATACCTTAACTATTATTATTTTTTCATAATTTATCAATGTAGACATACATATGGATTTACATATGCATATATGCTCATCAATGTTGCAAACATTAGATCAATTGTTGTCTGTGTAGTTTTTTTAAAACCTTTTTGAATGAAAAGTTAGGTATAGAATTTGATAGGAATGATTAATTTCAATGTTACTTGTCGAATTGTTATATATATAAATGATTCGTAATTCTTTTAAATTAGTTGACCACTTGAGAAACTACAATAAGCTATTATTAAAAGAAAAGTTTGTTTAGAAATATGGGTGCGAGAGGCTGAGGGACAACCACATTTGTTCAATGGAGGGGCAGAGATAGATATAAGCTGACGACTTATGCATGTTTTCTGGTATTTTGTTTTGGGTGAGATGTACACCGAAAGAAATTAATGTTATCATTATCTTCCTAACATTTAAAAATAAATAAATAGAAGAACAAGAAGTAAGTCATTTTACTTTGTTGGTAGCCTAATGAGATTTGAATATTCCTTAGTAGCCCAGAATTAAGCTTTTGTTTCTGCAAGAATTTTTGAAACTAACATTTAAAACAATAAAAAGACTAATATAAGAATTTCTCACTTCACATGACATTTTTAAATAATAATGATTGTTGTATTTTATAAATTATCCATAGCTAGTTGATTTTTCTTTATGTATAACTAAAAGATCTTTTGTTTGATGATACAAATATAGGGTTAATATATTGTTTCAAGTAATTACTTTTCCTAAAATGAAAGTAGTTGAAATATAATGAATTGGGAAGAAGGTCTGAAATATATTCGAACTTTGAAATATAATGAATTGGAAAGAACCTTTTAGCCCCTATATTTTTTAATAGTGTATTTTAAAGATTACACTATTAAATTGTGCAGGGATAAAAGGTCATCTATAAAGTTAGGTATCGTAACAATAATTTCAGCTTAAGTTGGAGGATTTTTCAAACCCTTTTCCCTAATGAATTCTAATTCTCTATTGTACCGGATGCTAATCACATTCTCATTTCAGGCTATGCCTTGTAAACCTTAGTTCCTTATTTATTTATGTGCTCAACAATTTACTTTATTTTTTTATTTTATTTTATTAGCCGAAGACTTATTGAAAATAACCTCTTTGACTTATAAAATGTAGGTAAATTTTGACTATACTTTATTCTTTTCAAACTTCAGTTATGAGATCACATGACTCGTAATGTTATTGTTAAATATTATATGGTGCTCCCTGAGTTTATTTTACTTAGTACAATTGTTTAACCTCTCAAATTTACCTTTGTTTAGTCATACTATATGATGAAAAATTTAATTCTAAGATGTCCTTTTAAACCTTGATATGCAAGAAAGTAATATGCAAATCAAGTATTTTTGTGTTTTGAAATAGTAACACCACCTTTTGTTCATGTAGATAAACAATAGATAATGAAAGAAAAATAATTACAGTAACTATCACATGCAAAACTTCACATTGAATTTTAAATCCTTTATGATTTTTAACAATATTTAAATGAGGTCCAAGAAATTCAGCTACTGCAACATGTTTCTTCAAGTGAAATCAATATTTAAAACAACCAATATTATTATGAAAAACATTTAAATTACATCTCAACTCAGATCTCCTACTATATTAGGCACCATGGTACATTTAATACATTTATAATATGACATAAAAAAACATAGTGTCTTTAAATTTATCGTTGATTAATGTCATTTGTGATTTTTAAAAAACAATATCACTTTACGACGAAAAAACAAAATCATATACTTATAATCTAATGCTAAAAATCAATGAAAACCTAATATGGTCATGACGATATTCTGGGGATTTTTGTTGACCTTTGTCGCTGCTAAGGGTCCAGTTTTTTGTAGTGAATCCTAGTTGACAACACTTAGATGGATGGACTAGTCCACGTGGCTTGCGACGTTATTGAAAAAATTGGGTTGTTAATCATTAAGGGTGTTTGTGGTCTCTTTAGATAACAACAAACACATTTTTTATTCCAAAATATAATAAAGGGTATAATCACTAATAAAAATCAATGCATTTAGCAACGATCGTCATCGCTAGTCTGTTGCTATTTTGCTCGTTGCTAACATAAATCAGTCGCTAATTCGTCGCTAAGTGGGTTTAACAACGAAATTTGTTGTTTAGTTCCAAAATTTTTCTGTCACTAAATTCAGTTTTTTTAATAGAGTAAATGATTTATTTCGCATAGATCATAAGAAATTTTGATCATTTTCCATAGGATATTTAGAAAATTATTTATATATTTAGAATCTACATAATTAAAATACTATATATCAGTTATAATTTTTTTCTTATTTGACCTTCAAAAATCAGAGTATATCATATAAATTGAACCAAATAAGATAAAACAAACTCCAAAATGCATGTTTGAGATAAACTAAATTCAATAGATCACATCCAATATATTCAGAAACCAGAACAATGATCTTGCAAGGCCATAGGCTCAAGCAAGTCTAATGTCATTTTTTAAAAATAAAAAATAAAAATACTCCTATAGTATACTACTATAATTTTAATCTTCTATGAAATATAAATTTAAATATTGATAATAAGAAATGGAATATATTCCTCTTGTTTTGTTCAAATTTATAAGCAGCTAGTAGGTTGTTGTAGACCAGAAGCCATTCCTCCAGCATTAACACATGAAGCTTCAGCTGGATGATCTTAATAACTTAGTTTAACATCCAATAATTTTATTCCATTACATGGATTTGTTTTGCTACAATTGAATTTCACTGCAACTTCTGTATCCAATGTTCCATGTACGTCCTCATATGTTATGTCACTAACCTTGACATAACATATGAGTTATGTTATTCACACGAAACGAAATAATAATTAGGGTTATTGTTTAGTAGCTGATAAGAGTTATGCACCTATATGTTTCTGTATTACCTGCTCAGGACAATGATGGTGCTGCAATATTAACAAATTTATAAGGTAGTCAATTATGGACACATATTCAAGTCTGACCAAAATAGTAGTAACTTATAAAGCATATGGCTCAACGCATAAGAGGTGTGTATTTTTCTGAGAAGGTTCCAATATTATATATATGAAGACAATGTTGCTTCGGTAACTCAAATGAAAGAACATATTGAAGGAAACAAAATAATGTTCTTTTCAACATGATCTTCAACAAAATGTATACAATATTGATATGTGTTATCTTTGAAATGTTAAGTGATGTTTTCATCAAAGAGAGTAAATACGCACTGCACTCTTTTATCCTTGGTTTAGATTTTGCCCCAATGAGTTTTCCAAGCAAGGTTTTCAATGAGGCAGCGACCAACGCGTATTACAAGAATTATGTACTCTTTTTCAAACATGACGGCTCGTGGAGGGGTGTACGAATCGTGGATGAGGTTCTTGGATTGAGTTTTATACTTGGTGAAATTTTAACACCAACAGCTTTATATATAGCTTGGGGAATTGTTTACGACTAGCAAGTACAGCCCGTCAAAGGATGTATAAACCGTACTTGGCACTCATGATTCATAAGCCTGTGGAACATAGCTTCCTTTTCCCAATGTTCGACCTCTCCTCCACTTATATTTCGCTTGTTTTTCCTTCATTACACTCTTTTTTTTTCCAGCTCTTTCCTTATAGGAGTCATGATAAATTAGCAGATTGGGTCAACAAATTTATTTAGTAAAAATAAATTTGGATAAACTCGTCTCAACCAATTCTATCTCTGAAATCATATATATAATCACTTGTACATCTTACACCAAACAAAGATATAGTTCATATACTTGTAAACGATTTTCATTTTATTCAACCAAACATCATTCTTCAAAGAAAAAGTAGCACCGTGTTATTGTTGGGATATATACTATTAACCATGTGTTAAGAAATAACATTTATTAGAGAATAAATATTTGCTCAATTTCAATAGATCATGTATTCGTTTATGGTGTCTATTTACTTATATAGTAGATGATTTAGTGTGTAGAGTTTTAGCTTATACACAGAGGATTAAATCATCGGTTCTTATAAGTATAAAGTTTTTGGTTCACAATCTAGGATGAATTGGACATGTCATCGGGTACGATTATAGCACAAGATTATATGTAACTTATCATGATTATGGAAACGGTATAGTTCCAACTTCTTGTGTTAGTACATTTTGTATGTATTGAACGGGACCGAGTAGAGATATTTGTTTTAGACTGACTGACAAAAACATATTCTCTAAACTATTAAATGTACTTATATTCTTAATCCTGATATAACTATTATGATCTGTATATATTAATTATCGTTTTGATTTATTAAAAGGTGAGATTCTGAGATGGGTCAATATGTATGGTAAGTTGGATGATAATAATATATGTTGGTGAAATAATAAGTTAGTTAATGGAATCCATGTCTCGTTATAGAGATTGATTGATATGTGTTTTTGAGAAACTTATGAGTTTTCATCGTGTCAAATCTTACAAGTGGATTTATGAATCCGACAAATGAAATAAGTTAAGCAGTGCTCTAAAGGAAATTAATCATAAAGTTAAATTCGTCAGTAATTTAATTTTAATATCTGAAATCTTAACATGGGGAATTACATAAATGTTTAATGGGGAACTATGAAATATAAATAGAGGAGTGCAATTACGAAGTCTAGTGGAATGATTTGTAATTTATTATGGTGAGAATAATTCAAATTAATTATTTGGAATTATTTTCATAATAGGAAGTCTCGCTAATTAATTATGTGGTCCCTATAGTGTCCATATTTAACTAGAATTCAGAATTCTATTTCTATGGAAAAAGGAAGAATAATATAGTTTTTTCTAGTCTTCTAGAAAAACTAGTTTTCTAGTCCTTTTTGGATTAGGAAGAAATCTCTATAAATAGAGATTCTCCTAACCTAGAAAGATGATGATTAGTTTTCTATTCATGCTTGCCACCCAAGTATTGAGAGAGTTCGGATGTTACTTGGGATCACTGTAGAAGATCATAGCTATCTTGTAGATTCGCTTGAAGGTCTGAAGGTATCCGCTCACGCTTCAAGAGGTATTTATCGAATTAAATTTCAGTGTGTTTATGCGTTCTAGCATGATTATGAGGTTTAGCATAAACGGTATTGGTTATCTATTATTCATGTAAATTGTAAAGATCTTAATATGCTTCCGTTGTGTATATATGTTTTCCACCAATTGGCTTCAAGAGATACACTTACATTTAAATAGATAATCACATATATTCATATATATGTTGTGCGATCATGAACATGATTTGATGGATATGTTGTATAATCTGTGTATGCCTTATACCGTAAAGAAAAGGTGGACACTGTTATTGTATAATTCTTATGTGATTGTTGAAAGTTAGTGGTTTGAGTCCTCATGCAGTGAACTAATTTTCTTGGTATTTTAACCAATAGGAATGCAACCATATGTATATGCATGTGATTGGATGTATTTTTCCAGTTTGAGTTTTCTGTTTGATTTCAAGAATATTGAAGTGTTTTTCTCTCTTTCTTTAATTTTGTTTAATATTTCTTTTAAAAATAATAATATTAAAACTAATTATAGTGTTTTAGTATTGGTGATGATGGCACCTAGCAGCAAATCATCTACTTGTCTGGTGGATCACGCAGTTATTTCTCTTGTGAATTCAATTTGTTGGTTGTTTTATTTGTGTGGTTCACTAAAATTAGTTGTTTTCTAATTTTCAAGTATGATACACTAGTAAATGCCAATAAATTGTTTCCATTTTATTCTAAAGATTTTAATTATATGAGCACATAATTTATTTCTCACAATATTTTATAATGTATGAAACAAATATTTATGAGCAGTAAATAATTCACTTTTGAATTATTTATGTGGATTCATTAGAAATTTTTAAAGTTTTATACATATGAAATTATATTTGAGATTATAATATATGAATTGAGAATTATGATTAATAAATAGAATTCACTAATGTGATTTATTTATTTGAGTCATTAGAATATTCTTAATGTATCATGTATAAATTGTTCTAAGAGAATACTAGTGGCGAATTTATTTATATGAATAGAGATTTACCTTAAGATGCTAGTAATGCCTATTAATTCATTAGAAAAGATATTAATGGTTTTCACCAGTATAAAAGGAGAAAACATAAAATCTTGAATTCTCAAGTGTATTAATTAATAGAACAATTTGATATAAGAAGGTGTTGTGTGTCTTAGTAAAAGGAAGGACACAAAGTATGCCTTATGCTCATTAGATAATAATTAGAAGAGAATATAAATATGAATCAAGTTATTTTAATCTTAACTATGTATAAACAATTATTTTTTCAAATTTGGTCATAGTTTAGGTGATCATGAATTTTTATGATCTCTGATTGACTTGAAATTTGATGGTCCCATCGAAAATCGTTTAGATGGTTTAGGTAGTTTGTCAGATTAAAATTTGATTTGAATATATGATAAGATCATTCTTTATGTCAATTATGTTTATGTTAAATTTGGAACATGATTGTTCATGGTTATTTAACATGAATTGAGGTAAGAATGTTGGTCATATTGTTTTAATTCCTAAAGATGCTTAAATCACTTGAATTTGAATTTGGTCATAGATTTGGAAATAAATATTTTTATAGACTCCAGTTGATCTGAAATTTGGTAAGTTCATTGATAACGGCCTAGTAAGAAGTACTCATTGCAATGTGGTATATTTTTTTGAGGTCGTTAAAATGATTTTAAAGTTCTTTGGAATTAAAATGTGATTTGGTATGAATGAAATCCTTTATATTGGTCTTATTTATGTTATATGTGGTACATAAATTGATATATGATAAGGATATGAATCTATTCATTTTTCCTTAAATCGTTTTAATCTGAATTGATCATAGATTTGTAGATAATATTATTTATGAACTCCAATTGATCAGGAATTCGATAGGTTCATCAGAAATGATCAAATTTAAAATGCTCATTGTTATGCAATGATTTGGTAATTTGAGATCGTTCAGATGATGTTATTAGATAATTTTTGTATCTTGAAAAATTAATTTTACCAAAAAATTACTCGACTATGATATAGTGGTGATATAATTTGTTCTCCATGGTGATGACTAAATTTAGTGAAGTATTAAGTTCATGTGTTGGCTTAGACCTTCCTCCATAACAGATGAAATTAATACAAGTCATTAGAGTTTAATCTCTAGTTTTGATTATCTGTACTGACTCTACTAAACTGAGTAATATTTGATTGGATCAATGGATCGAGGGATAATGATATTCACTCGACTTAAATTAACATATACTCCATCTGAGTTGACTTTTGTTCTAAATTTGTTGAAGTGATATTGCATTATGGTGTCAGATATTCACTTCAACAAATGCAATATCGGGTCTAGTGTGCATCAAATATATTAGACCTCCAACCAAGCTTCTGAACCTCCTTGCATCTGCTAACTCTTTTTCATTCAGCTGCTGCAATTTTTCATTTATATTCATTGGTGTAGCCACAGGCTTGCAATTGAGCATGCCAAATTTATTGAGAAGCTCTCTGCCATATTTCCTTTGTAAAAGAAATATTCCATCATCGGTTTGGTGGAATTCAAGGCCTTGAAAATAATGCAATAACCTCATATCCGACATCTCTAAATCATTCATCGTTTGAAACTTAAAATTATCCACAAGAGAATTAGAAGAGCTATTGTAAATGATATCATCAACATAAAGGCATACAATGATGAAATCATTACCTTCCTTCTTCACATATAAGGTGGGTTCATTCTCACTTCTCATGTATCCATTTTTCTGAAAGTAACCATCGATCTTGCTATACCACGCTCGAGGGGCTTGTTTCAAGCCATACAATGCCTTTTTCAGCTTGAACACCCTTTGTTTCATTGCCTTCCTTTATGAAACCTTCAGGTTGAGTTACATAGACTTCTTCTTGTAAGTCTCCATTTAGAAATGCCGACTTGACATCAAATTGGGAAACTGACCATTTCAACTGTGCAGTGAATGCTAGAACTAACCTCACTGTTTCAAATCGAGCTACCGGATAAAATATTTCTTCAAAATCAACACCATACTGCTGTGCATAGCCTTTTGCCACAAGACGAGCTTTGTGCTTTTGTAGGCTACCATCTGCAACATATTTTGTTTTAAACACCCACTTCAGACCAATTGCATTTTCCCCTCTTGGTAACTCCATCATTTCCCATGTTCCATTCTTTTCAATGGATTTCTTTTCCTCCACCATTGCTTTCTTCCATTCTTCTTTTTCTGCGGCTTCTTCATAATTTAAGGGATCTGAGACAGAAAAAGCAAATTGACAAGTCGCATAAAGGTTATTAGCATACTTGGGATTTGGCGTTCTAAGCCTTGTTGATCTTCTTAATGGAACTATCCCATCTAAAGACTTTTCATGAGTTGCTGAAATCGGTGACTTTGGCAACTCCATGGAAGAACCTGAAAGTGAAATAGTAGGGGTTAAACCTTTTTATTCTTCTTCTTCAGCGATTCCAAGAGGCATAGGAATCTCTTGTCGGACCAACTTTTTACTACATTCCAGCTTGTATTTTCATCAAATATTACATCTCTTCTAACTGAGATCTTTCCATTAAGAAGGTTATACAATCTATATTCTTTGGATTGAGTACAATAGCCAACAAAAATGTATTTTTCTGATTTCTCATCAAGCTTTTGACGAGCTTGTGTTTACCAATGCATAAGCAACACATCCAAAAACCCGTAAATGACTTACATTTGGTCTCCTGCAATGCCAAGCTTCATAAGGAGTTTTATTCATGAAAGATTTTGTTGGTGAAACATTCAGTAAGTAAATAGATGCTGCCACAACTTCCACCTAGAACTGATTCGAAAGTTCTTTTGCTCGCAACATGCTTCTTGCCATCTTAACAATGGTTCGGTTCTTCCGTTCAGCGACACCATTTTGCTCCGGAGTATAAGGAGTTGTTAACTCCCTATGGATACCATTTTTTTCACAAAATAAATTGAATTCATTGGACACGAACTCTCCTCATCTATCTGTGCGAAGAACTTTGATAATGCAATTACTTTGGTTTTCCACCAAAGCTTTAAATTTCTGAAACTTTTCAAATGTTTCAGACTTGCTCTCTAGAAAATACACCCAACTCATGCGGCTATAATCATCAATAAACAATAAGAAATAACGATTTCCACCTAAGGACTTAGTCTGCATAGGACCACATAAGTCAGCATGTATTAATTCTAAACATTTAGAAGCTCTCCATGCTTTCCAACAGGAAAATATTTCCTTGTTTGTTTCCCATAAATGCACCTGTCACATAAATCAAGAGAGCTATTTTTCGGTAATCCAAGAACCATACCTTTATCACCTAGCAATTTCAAGCCCTTTATATTGAGATGACCGTACCTCAAATGCCATAGCTTCGAGTCGTCGTTTGCATTTGCAGCGAGAGCAAAATTGTCCATGTTAGAAACGTCCAGCGGAAACATATTGTTTGGTGTCTTGGTGATGTGAACCTTTTTGCCCGACTTCTTGTTTCTAATGACACAAGCATCATCATCAACAAAAGAGAATATCCGTCAGCCATTAGTTGTCCAACACTTAACATATTGAATCCTAAATCTGGTACGAATTGAACATCATCCAACATTTTTACTTTGTTATGGCTAGTGTCTACAATCACCTTGCCTTTTCCTTCAACCTGCATCTCTTTTGTGTTGCCAAGCTGCACCTTTTTTTTTTGTTTCTCATCAAGTTCTCTGAACATAGATTTGGCCCCTGTCATATGATTTGAACAACCACTGTCTACGAAGCATATATCACTTGGCTTATTGTTTGTATCAATGCAAGCCATAAAAAGATTCTCATTTTCTTCTGCTGCAAAATTTATTTTTTGGTCTTTAAACTAACAATTAGCCTTTATATGCCCATAGCAATAGCAGTGATGACACTGAACGCCATTTTTTGTGTTGCCTTGTTCATTGGACTGCCTATGCCCAATATTTCTTCCTCTGCCTCTTCCATAACCACGGCCTCGACCACCGCGAAATCCTCCTCTTCCTCGGCCTCTACTTGTTGGACCATTATTATCTCCATACTTAGTGGTTGAGTCTTTCACTTGAAATGCCTTTTGCTCGTTCTTCTCTACTGAACGATTGATTCTCGCCTCATGACCTTGAAGAGATCCCATCAGTTCATCAAAGGAAAAAACTGATAGATCCTTAGATTCTTCAATAGCCGCAACTACGTGATCAAATTTTGGATTCAAGCTTCTCAATACCTTTTCAACAATAATCTGATCAGTAACCTTCTCTCCATATGATCGCATTTGACTGACAATTGTCATTGCTCTTGACAGAAAACTAGCAATAGATTCACCACTTTTCATCATCAAGGTTTCAAAGTCACGCCGAAGTGATTGTAGTCTCACCACAATGACCTTTGAATCTCCTTGAAACTCTTTCTGCAGAATGGACCAGTCTTGGTTCGATGTAGTTGCTGTTGCAATTCGTGAAAAAATGCTATCATGGACAGCCTGCTAGATAAACACCAGCACCTTAGCGTCTTTTTTCTTGTTGTCTCGCAACCTATTTTCTTCATCAGGATCTGTATATCCACGTTCTACTAAGTCCCAAAGATCTTGAGACTTGAGTATAGTTTTCATACGTATACTCCAGAATTCGTAGCTTTCTCCCTTGAAGACAGGAATAAGTGGTTGTGTCACACTCAACGAACTACCGTTAGTTGCCATGCCCTGGCTCTGATGCCAAATTTTTTGGAGAAAAAATTATAAGAAATCTGGAAATAAAAAAAAGGAGAAGGAAAACTTCTGCGACTTCCTTTAATTTCTAATTGATTGGAAGTTACACAATAACAAAATATGCCCATATGATATCTAGGCTAAGAAAAAATAACTAATCCTAAAATATAGGTCCTATAACCCACTAAAACACTATTTTAGCAACACTAAGAAACTACCTAACAGAAAGCAGAAGACGAGTTCAACCAAACTAACCATGTCCAATATTACGCGTTCCTACTTTGTTTTGAATCACCTTTCAACATCGTATACATAAACATGCTTTCTTTTGGAATATTAGAATTTCTAACTTTATTCTTGATTCGTGTATCTGTTTCACAAAATGATGATATATGATAAGAATTAGTGAGCAGGTAAATCTTAAATTCTATTATGGTCAAACAACGTTTTCTACAAAATTCATCTTAGTTTTAGAATTCGAAAAAAAAAACTCTGATTGATCTGAAATTTGGTAGATTAATAAGAACGACCAAGTAAGAATTTTTTTTTTTTTGGATCGTTATATGAGTTTTTGGTCATATTTGATTCAATAGTAGAGAAGTATTAGTTTTATGTGTTGTCTTAGACCTTCCTCCCCATCGGATGAAATTGATACAAGTCACTATGTATTTACTCGTCTAGTTTTGATAATTTATATTAACTCTCCTAAATTGAGTTATATAAGATTGGATCAATGTAACTAGTGGACTTTCACTTGACTTAAACTAACAGTAGACTCTACATATGAGTTAGGTCTGCATAAGTTTATGGAGTGAATAATCGGTCATTGTACATGTGTATTGCATGAGTAGTTCTTCAATCCCATCTATTGACTATACGAGATGCATGGATATATATGTATAAATGAGCCCTGAATTTCATTATTCAGGATTATTCGAAATATTATTATCTATTTAATGTATTATGTCTCATATTCTCAACAGACTTTACGCACCCACTTAGTACTACTTAAGCTTTTCTTTTGATAGGGACAAAATATTAATTCAAAGAATGCATTGTACTTATACCTTGTGTTAGAAGGAATTATTTTTAAGTTTCTAACTAGATAAAAGATAAATATTTGATATATTTGTTTGTAACTCTCCTATCATTGAGTTTGATGACTATTACATTTATAGTGGTATGTAGATGCGTATTTGTTTTATTAATATTATCTCACATAAATTGAATTTTATTAATCTATCTCATAAGAGAAAGTATCTTTTAAATTGAATGAAACTTATTGTACACTAACATCTAAGTTATTTATTTTGAATAGAATTTCGAGGTTGGTTAATGGATGGACATAACGGTTCATTGAAAGTGAAGTCACTACCAACATGTGAGTTCTGTTTAGAAGGAAAAATAACTAAGAGACTTTTCCTCTTAAAAAGGAAAAGGTGGTATTGATAAGTTATAATTATTCCATCTAGATTTGTGAGGTAAATGAACATTCGGGAAAGAGGTGACTTTGAGTATTCTAAGATTTCCACAAACGGTTACTCATGATATGAATATATTTTCTTTCTGATGTTTTGGTAGTCTGAATATCTTGATAAACTGATCAAGATACTTAAAACTGATTATATATATATATATATATATATATATATATATATATATATATATATATATATATATATATATATATAATCTCACTACATTCTGATTGTAGTAACGTAAATCTCTTTGCAAAACTCATGAGTCAATTATCTTATAGAATAATTGCATTTAAATTATCTACACCAGACGCTCTATATTAGATTGGTGTAGAAGAGAAAAGAAGTAGACTCTTATGAAGATGATAAGATTAATTATTGACTTATTATTAGTTATTTTGTTTCTTTCGGGATAGGTTCTAATAACTACATATCACATTCCTTATTCAATTTCTTTCAGATCAATACCTTGGACAACTACAGAACTAGTTAGATGACGTATGTCTAATCTGTGACATGTTCAGATATAGGATTGTCCAACACATGTGCTGAGTGGGAGAATAAGAAAATTGGAATTAACAACAAAATGTGTGTGTGTTAATTGGATATCCTAAAGATTGAAAGAGGGTTTATTATAGTGTCCTAAAGAAAATAAGGCAATGATTAACACAACTTTCTGATTTCTAGAAAAGGATAATTTAGTAAACCATGTTCCTAGAAGTAAACTAGTTTTAAAGGAATTGAGCAAACAAATAACAGATAAGTCAATTATAAATTCAGACGCTCAAGAACATCTAATGGGTATGTCAAAATTGACGTTCCATTGCATTTAAGTAGTGGGAGAAACGTTATTAGACATAAGATAACTACTATCTCAAGTAATGGGAGTGATGTTGAGCATATTAAAAGAACACTTCATGAAAATTTGTTAATATTTCAATATCTTAAGATTTTGAAGAAAATATTAACATGAAAGTGTGATTATAATAGTAGTACTTAGTCGTAGTGGGAGAATCAAATCAAAGATTGTTTGTTTTGTATGTTTGAGAGAACTTTTATGGTAGAGATCCTGAAAAGAAGTACAATCTTGGAGGGTTTTATGATAAAGTCTCACAAGATCTAGTAAAAATCTATTTGTTACGATGAAACACTACTAGAGAAAATTGCATGAGAAAATAGCTTGGTAAATTTTCTTTCGATAAGAAATAAAGGAATGCATGCATAGTGTAACGACCTGCTTAGTCGTTTTGAGCAGCAGATTTTATTTCTGGAAAAACTGTCTGAGACGACGTATCCAACGACGGACCGTCATGGGCACGACGGACCGTCGAGGGTGTCTCGTTCCAAACACTTGGAATTCTTATATTTGAGTGCTGAAATCGACTCTCTGAACTCTGTGACGGACCTGCAGGACGGACCGTCACAGACATGACGGACCGTTGTGAGGTTCCGTTTCAAAACACTTCAACTCTTGAGAATTGGGTATTGGGAGAAATTCTCTGTCCGTCGTGACGGAAGTGCAGGACGGACCATCACAGACACGACGGACCGTTGTGAG
>JABWTJ010000505.1:57975-543695 GCA_016801875.1 Solanum sitiens | reverse complement strand
TAGGGGATCGGAGTGTCACGTTCCGACACATAGTATTAGGGGATCGGGTGTCACGAACCGACACGTAGAATTAGGGGATCGGAGTGTCACGTTCCGACACATAGTATTAGGGGATCGGGTGTCACGAACCGACACGTAGAAGTAGGGGATCGGAGTGTCACGTTCCGACACATAGAATTAGGGGACCGGAGTGTCACGTTCCGACACATAGTAGTAGGGGATCGGAGTGTCACGTACCGACACAAGAGGAAGAAAGATAATGAATCTTGAGAGATGTTTATATACTCAATATAATGAACCTAATTTCCCAAATGAGTGTGGTATTGAGGCTTGAGTCCTCATGGATGAACTTGGTAGTACTTATTGATGATTATAGTACTTGTTGCTACATGTTGAGTATTGTAGTTGATTTATGATATGAACTGATATATACTGTTTTCTATTTTGAGTTGGCCGATGATACCTACTCAGTACTTGTGTTTGTACTGACCCCCTACTTGTTGTTTCTTTCTTTGTTATTTGGGGAATGCAGCAAACGTACCGTCGTCTTCAACTCAGCAGCAATTCTAGCCAGTCTTCACTACACCGGATTTCAGGGTGAGCTAATGCTTCTAGCTTGGACTGGATCTTCTCTTCAATGTCTTGATGCCTTGAACTTCCGGCATGGACTAGCCTTTTATTTATTTTAGCTTCTTAGATACTTTTAGATTAGTAACTTGAGGATAGATGTTCTTGTGATGATGACTTCCAGATTTTGGGGATAATGAGTTTTAAGTCTTCCGCTTTGTATTTTGTTCAATATGTTGGGGTTTTAGATTGGTTGGTTCGCTCACATAGTAGGATAGTGTGGGTGCCACTCGCGGCTCGATTTTGGGTCGTGACACATAGTTAATAGTCTAAGTGGGAGATTTTAGGGTATATACTATTAATCATGTGTTTAGACATACTATTCTAACAATTTTCAAGACTAAATATCTAAGTGGGAGATAATTAGGGTATATATTATTAAACATGCATTTACCCTTAGTTCTATCAATTTTCAAATTTCTCTATAACCCACCACTCCCCCCTCACCCCCCTCACCCCCTCCCCACACATCAATTCTCCTCGAGTGTATCATTGATAAAAATATGTCTTCCATCCAAATCACTTATTTCTCCTCAATTCTAGCGAATTTGTGATCTACTTGAGGAGTTCCTCCCTTGCAACTCGTCTTTCCATTAACCTTGTTATGTAAGTTCTTCTTACTTTTTAACTTGAATTTAATTGCATCCATGTTGATAGATTTTTAGTTAGTGGTGATTTTCTTCATTAATTTTTATTTTTGTTGCGATATAGATAGTTTTTATTTTGAAAGTTACTATAAACGAGACATGATTTACAAATTCTTTCTATTGAAAATTAAGAATGATTTTCAATCTTAATTTTTGTTGGTCTAGATTAACTGCACGTGCAACTCTGTTTTGAGATTTTTCCTCTTAAAAAGGAAAAGGTGATAGTGATAAGTTAAAATTATTTTATCTTGACTTGTGAGGTAAATGAACATTCGGGAAAGAGGTGACTTTGAGTATTCTAAGATTTCCACAAACGGTTACTCATGGTATGAATATATTTTCTTTTCGATGTTTTGGTAGTCTGAATATCTCGATAAAATGATCAAGATACTTTAAACTGATATATCATCATGAATTTATTTATATAAAATCTCACTACATTCTGATTGTAGTAACGTAAATCTCTTTGCAAAGCTCATGAGTCACTTATCTTATAGAATAGTTGCATTTAAATTATCTACACCAGACGCTCTATAATAGATTGGTGTAGAAGAGAAAAGAAGTAGACTCTTATGAAGATTATAAGATTAATTATTGACTTATTATTAGTTATTTTGTTTCTTTCGGGATAGGTTCTAATAACTACATATCACATTCTTTATTCAATTTCTTTCAGATCAATACCTTGGACAACTATAGAACTAGTTGGATGACGTAAGTCTAATCTGTGACGTGTTCAGATATGGATTGTCCAACACATGTGCTGAGTGGGAGAATAAGAAAATTTGTATTAAGAACAAAATGTGTGTGTTAATTGGATATCATAAAGACTGAAAGAGGATTTATTATAGTGTCCTAAAGAAAATAAGGCAATGATTAACACATCTCTCTGATTTCTAGAAAAGGATCATTTAGTAAACCATGTTCCTAGAAGTAAACTAGTTTTACAGGAATTGAGCAAACAAATAACAAATAAGTCAATTATAAATTAAGACACTCAAGAACAATTAATGGGTATGTAAAAATTGACGTTCCATTGCATTTAAGTAGTGGGAGAAACATTATTAAACATAAGAAAACTACTATCTCATGTAGTGGGAGTGATGTTGAGCATATTAAAACAACACTTCATGAAAATTTGTTAATATTTCAATATCGAAAGATGTTGAAGAAAATATTAAAACTTAAGAACATGAAAGTATGATTATAATAGTAGTACTTAGTCGTAGTGGGTGAATCATAACGAAGATTATTTGTTTTGTATGTTTGACAGAACTTTTATGGTAGAGCTCCTGAAAAGAAGTACAATCTTGGAAGGTTTCATGATAAAGTCTCTCAAGATCTAGTAAAAATCGATTTGTTACGACGAAACACTACTAGAGAAACTACATGAGAAAATATCTTGGTAAATTTTCTTTCGATATGAAATAAAGGAATGCCTGCATAGTTAGGAGTTTAAGTGGGAGATTTTTAGGGTATATACTATTAATCATGTGTTTAGACATAGTATTCTAACAATTTTCAAGACTAAATATCTAAGTGGGAGATTATAAAGGTATATACTATTAAACATGCATTTACCGTTAGTTCTATCAATTTCAAATTTCTCTATAACCCACCACTCCCCACTCCCCCTCCCCACCTCCCCAACCAGCTGTTCTCCTCGAGTGTATCATTAATAAAAATATGTCTTCCATCCAAATCAATTATTTCTCCTCAATTCTAGCGAATTTGGGATCTACTTGAAGAGTTCCCCTTGCAACTCGTCTTTCCATTAACCTTGTTACGTAAGTTATTCTTACTTTTTAACTTGAATTTAATTGCATCCATGTTGAGAGATGTTTAGTTGGTGGTGATTTTCTGCATTAGTTTTTATTTTTATTGAGATATAGAACGGGACATGATATACAGATTCTTTCGATTGAAGATGAAGAATGATTTTCAATCTTAATTTTTTTTGGTTCTAGATTAACTGCATGTGAGTTGCACGTGTAGTTTATGTTTTGAGATTTTTTCTCTTATAAAGGAAAAGGTGGTAGTGATAAGTTAGAATTATTCTATCTTGATTTGTGAGGTAAATGAACATTCGGGCAAGGGGTGACTTTGAGTATTCTAAGATTTCCACAAACGGTTACTCATGATATGAATATATTTTCTTTTCGATGTATTGCAAAGCTCATGAGTCACTTATCTTATAGAATAATTACATTTAAATTATCTACACCAGACGCTCTATAATAGATTGGTGTAGAAGAGAAAAGAAGTAGACTCTTATGAAGATGATAAGATTAATTATTGACTTAGTATTCGTTATTTTGTTTCTTTCGGGATAGGTTCTAATAACTACATCTCACATTCTTTATTCAATTTCTTTCAGATCAGTACCTTGGACAACTATAGAACTAGTTGAATGACGTATGTCTAATATGTGACATGTTCAGATATAGGATTGTCCAACACATGTGCTGAGTGGGAGAATAAGAAGATTGGGATTAAGAACAAAATGTGTGTCTATTAATTGGATATCCTAAAGACTGAAAGAGGGTTTATTATAGTGTCCTAAAGAAAATAAGGAAATGATTAACACAACTCTCTCATTTTTAGAAAAGGATCATTTAGTAAACCATGTTCCTAGAAGTAAACTAGTTTTACAGGAATTGAGCAAACAAATAATAAATAAGTCAATTATAAATTCAGTCGCTCAAGAACATCTAATGGGTATGTCAAAAATGACGTTCCATTGCATCTAAGTAGTGGGAGTACTATCTCAAGTAGTGGGAGTGATAATGAGCATATTAAAACAACACTTCATGAAAATTTGTTACTATTTCAATATCGAATGATTTTGAAGAAAATATTAAAACTCAAGAACATGAAAGTGTGATTATAATAGTAGTACTTAGTCGTAGTGGGAGAATCATAACGAAGATTGTTTGTTTTGTATGTTTGAGAGAACTTTTACGGTAGAGCTCCTGAAAAGAAGTACAATCTTGGAGGGTTTTATGATAAAGTCTCACAAGATCTAGTAAAAATCGATTTATTACGACGAAACACTACTAGAGAAAATTGCATGAGAAAATAGCTTGGTAAATTTTCTTTCGATAAGAAATAAAGGAATGCCTGCATAGTTAAGAATCTAAGTGGGAGATATTTAGGTTATATACTATAATCATGTGTTTAGACATAGTATTCTAGCAATTTTCAAGACTAAATATCTAAGTGGGAGATTATTAGGGTATATACAATTAAACATGCATTTACCCTTAGTTCTATCAATTTTCAAATTTCTCTATAACCCACCACTCCCCCCTCCCCCTCCCCCCACTTCCCCCTCCCCACACAACATTTCTTTTCGAGTGTATCATTGATATAAATATGTCTTCCATCCAAATCAATTATTTCTCCTCAATTCTAGCGAATTTGGGATCTACTTGGGGAGTTCCTCCCTTGCAACTCGTCTTTCCATTAACCTTGTTACGTAAGTTATTCTTACTTTTTATCTTGAATTTAATTGCATCCTTGTTGATTGAATTTTAGTTGGTGTTGATTTTCTACATTAGTTTTTATTTTTATTGAGATATAGATAGTTTTTATGTTGAAAGTTACTCTGAACGAGACATGATTTATATATTCTTTCTATTGAAGATTAAGAATGATATTCAATCTTAATTTTTTTGGTTCTAGATTAACTGCACGTGCGTTGCACGTGTAGGTTATGTTTTGAGATTTTTCCTCTAAAAAGGAAAAGGTTGTAGTGATAAGTTAGAATAATTCTATCTTGATTTGTGAGGTAAATGAACATTCGGGCAAGAGGTGACTTTGAATATTCTAAGATTTCCACAAACAGTTACTCATGATATGAATATATTTTCTTTTTGATATTTTGGTAGTTTGAATATCTTGATAAACTGATTAAGCTACTTTAAACTGATATATATATATATATGTATATATATATATATATATATATATATATATATATATATATATATACATAATATCACTACATTCTGCTTGTAGTAACGTAAATCTCTTTGCAAAGCTCAAGAGTCATTTATCTTATAGAATAATTGCATTTCTATTGAAGATTAAGAATGATATTCAATCTTAATTTTTTTGGTTCTAGATTAACTGCACGTGCGTTGCACGTGTAGGTTATGTTTTGAGATTTTTCCTCTAAAAAGGAAAAGGTTGTAGTGATAAGTTAGAATTATTCTATCTTGATTTGTGAGGTAAATGAACATTCGGGCAAGAGGTGACTTTGAATATTCTAAGATTTCCACAAACAGTTACTCATGATATGAATATATTTTCTTTTTGATATTTTGGTAGTTTGAATATCTTGATAAACTGATCAAGCTACTTTGAACTTATATATATATATATATATATATATATATATATATATATATACATAATATCACTACATTCTGATTGTAGTAACGTAAATCTCTTTGCAAAGCTCAAGAGTCATTTATCTTATAGAATAATTGCATTTAAATTATCTACACTAGACGCTCTATAATAGATTGGTGTAGAAGAGAAAATAAGTAGACTCTTATGAAGATGATAAGATTAATTATTGACTTATTATTAGTTAGATTGTTTCTTTCGGGATAGGATCTAATAACTACATATCACATTCTTTATTCAATTTCTTTCAGATCAGTACCTTGGACACCTATAGAACTAGTTGGATGACGTAAATCTAATCTGTGACATGTTAAGATATAGGATTGTCCAACACATGTGATGAGTGGGAGAATAAGAAAATTGGAATTAAGAACATGTGTGTGTGTTAATTGGATATCCTAAAGACCGAAAAAGGGTTTATTATAGTGTCCTAAAGAAAATAAGGCAATGATCAACACAACTCTCTGATTTCTAGAAAAGGATCATTTCGTAAACCATGTTCCTAGAAGTAAACTAGTTTTACAGGAATTGAGCAAACAAATAAAAAATAAGTCAATTAAAAATTCAAACGCTCAAGAACACCTAATGGGTATGTTAAAATTGACGTTCCATTGCATTTAAGTAGTGGGAGAAACGTTACTAGACATAAGAAAACTACTAACTCAAGTAGTGGGAGTGATGTTGAGCATATTAAAAGAACACTTCATGAAAATTTGTTAATATTTCAATATCTTATGATTTTGAAGAAAATATTAAAACTCAACAACATGAAAGTGTGATTATAATAGTGGTACTTAGTCGTAGTGGGAGAATCGTAACGAAGATTGTTTGTCTTGTATGTTTGAGAGAACTTTTATGGTAGAGATCCTGAAAAGAAGTACAATCTTGGAGGGTTTCATGATAAAGTCTGTCAAGATCTAGTAAAAATTGATATGTTACGACGAAACACTACTAGAGAAAATTGCATGAGAAAATAGCTTGGTAAATTTTCTTTCGATAAGAAATAAAGGACTGCCTGCATAGTTAGGAGTCTAAGTGGGAGATTTTAGGGTATATACTATTAATCATGTGTTTAGACATAGTATTCTAACAATTTTCAAGACTAAATATCTAAGTGGGAAATTATCAGGGTATATACTATTAAACATGCATTTACCCTTAGTTCTATCAATTTTCAAATTTCTCTATAACCCACCACTCCCCTATTCCCCTCCCCCCCTCCCCCCCTCCCCACACAACAGTTCTCCTCGAGTGTATCATTAATAAAAATATGTCTTCCATCCAAATCAATTATTTCTCCTCAATTCTAGCGAATTTGGGATTTACTTGAGGAGTTCCACCCTTGCAACTCGTCTTTCCATTAACCTTGTTATGTAAGTTCTTCTTACTTTTTAACTTGAATTTAATTGCATCCATGTTGAGAGATTTTTAGTTAGTGGTGATTTTATTCATTAGTTTTTATTTTTATTGAGATATAGATCGTTTATATTTTGAAAGTTACTATAAACGAGACATGATTTACAAATTCTTTCTATTGAAGATTAAGAATGATTTTCAATCTTAATTTTTTTTGGTTCTAGATTAAGTGCACGTGCAGGCTATGTTTTGAGATTTTTCCTCTAAAAAAGGAAAAGGTGGTAGTGATAAGTTAAAATTATTTTATCTTGATTTGTGAGGTAAATGAACATTCGGGCAAGAGGTGACTTTGAGTATTCTAAGATTTCCACAAACGGTTACTCATGATATGGATATATTTTCTTTTCGATGTTTTGGTAGTCTGAATATCTCGATAAACTGATCAAGATACTTTAAACTGATATATCATCATGAATTTATATATATAAAATCTCACTACATTCTGATTGTAGTAACGTAAATCTCTTTGCAAAGCTCATGAGTCACTTATCTTATAGAATAGTTGCATTTAAATTATCTACACCAGATGCTCTATAATAGATTGGTGTAGAAGAGAAAAGAAGTAGACTCTTATGAAGATTATAAGATTAATTATTGACTTATTATTAGTTATTTTGTTTTTTTTCAGGATAGGTTCTAAGAACTACATATCATATTCTTTATTCAATTTCTTTCAGATCACTACCTTGGACAACTATAGAACTAGTTGGATGACGTAAGTCTAATCTGTGACATGTTCAGATATAGGATTGTCCAACACATATGCTGAGTGGGAGAATAAGAATATTAGAATTAAGAACAAAATGTGTGTTTGTTAATTGGATATCCTAAAGACTGAAAGAGCGTTTATTATATTGTCCTAAAGAAAATAAGGCAATGATTAACACAACTCTCTGATTTCTAGAAAAGGATCATTTAGTAAACCATGTTCCAAGAAGTAAACTAGTTTTACAGGAATTGAGCAAACAAATAAAAAATAAGTCAATATAAATTCAAACGCTCAAGAACATCTAATGGGTATGTCAAAATTGACGTTCCATTACATTTAAGTAGTGGAAGAAACGTTACTAGACATACGAAAACTACTATCTCAAGTAGTGGGAGTGATGTTGAGCATATTAAAAGAACACTTCATGAAAATTTATTAATATTTCAATATCTTAAGATTTTGAAGAAAATATTAAAACTCAAGAACATGAAAGTGTGATTATAATAGTAGTACTTAGTCGTAATGGGAGAATCATAACAAAGACTGTTTGTATTGTATGTTTGAGAGAACTTTTATGGTAGAGCTCCTGAAAAGAAGTACAATCTTGGAGGGTTTCATGATAAAGTCTCTCAAGATCTAGTAAAAATCAATTTGTTACGAAGAAACACTACTAGAGAAAATTGCATGAGAAAATAGCTTGGTAAATTTTCTTTCGATAAGAAATAAAGGAATGCCTGCATAGTTAAGAGTCTAAGTGGGAGATTTTTAGGGTATATACTATTAATCATGTGTTTAGACATAGTATTCTAACAATTTTCAAAAATATATATCTAAGTGGGAGATTATTAAGGTATATACTATTAAACATGCATTTACCCTTAGTTCTATCAATTTCAAATATCTCTATAACCCACCACTCCCTCCCCCTCCCCCCCTCCCCAAACAGCAGTTCTCCTCGAGTGTATCATTGATAAAAATATGTCTTCCATCCAAATCAATTATTTCTCCTCAATTTTAGCTAATTTGGGATCTACTTGAAGAGTTCCTCCCTTGCAACTCGTCTTTCCATTAACCTTGTTACGCAAGTTATTCTTACTTTTTAGCTTGAATTTAGTTGCATCCATGTTGAGAGTTTTTTAGTTGGTGGTGATTTTCTGCATTAGTTTTTTTTTTATTGAGATATAGATCGTTTTTATTTTGAAAGTTACTCTAAACGAGACATGATTTACAGATTCTTTCTATTGAAGATGAAGAATGATTTTCAATCTTAATTGTTTTTGGTTCTAGATTAACTGCATGTGCGTTGCACGTGTAGGTTATGTTTTGTGATTTTTTCTCTTAAAAAGGAAAAGGTGGTAGTGATAAGTTAGAATTATTCTATCTTGATTTGTGAGGTAAATGAACATTCGGGCAAGGGGTGACTTTGAGTATTCTAAGATTTGCACAAACGGTTACTCATGATATGAATATATTTTCTTTTTGATGTTTTGTTAGTTTGAATATCTTGATAAACTGATCAAGATACTTTTAACCGATATATCATCATGAATATATATATATATATATATATATATATATATATATATATATATATATATATAAAATCTCACTACATTCTAATTGTAGTAACGTAAATGTTTTTGCAAAGCTCATGAGTCACTTATCTTATAGATTAATTGCATTTAAATTATCTACACCAGACGCTCTATAATATATTGGTGTAGAAGAGAAAAGAAGTAGACTCTTATGAAGATGATAAGATTAATTATTGACTTAGTATTAGTTATTTTGTTTCTTTCGGGATAGGTTCTAATAACTACATATCACATTCTTTATTCAATTTCTTTCAGATCAGTACCTTGGACAAATATAGAACTAGTTAAATGACGTAAGTCTAATATGTGACATGTTCAGATATAGGATTGTCCAACACATGTACTGAGTTGGAGAATAAGAAAATTGCAATTAAGAACAAAATGTGTGTGTATTAATTGGATATCCTAAAGACTGAAAGAGGGTTTATTATAGTGTCCTAAATAAAATAAGGCAATGATTAACACAACTCTCTGATTTTTAAAAAAGGATCATTTAGTAAACCATGTTCCTAGAAGTAAACTAGTTTTACAGGAATTGAGCAAACAAATAACAAATAGGTCAATTATAAATTCAGACGTTCAAGAAAATCTAATGGGTATGTCAAAATTGACGTTCCATTTCATCTAAGAAGTGGGAGCACTATCTCAAGTAGTGGGAGTGATAATGATCATATTAAAACAACATTTCATGAGAATTTGTTAATATTTCAATATCGAAAGATTTTAAAGAAAATATTAAAACTCAAGAACATGAAAGTGTGATTATAATAGTAGTACTTAGTCGTAGTGGGAGAATCATAACGAAGATTGTTAGTTTTGTATGTTTGACTGAACTTTTATGGTAGAGCTCCTGAAAAGAAGTACAATCTAGGAGGGTTTCATGATAAAGTCTCGCAAGATCTAGTAAAAATCGATTTGTTAAGACGAAACACTACTAGAGAAAATTTCATGAGAAAATAGCTTGGTAAATTTTCTGTCGATAAGAAATAAAGGAATGCCTGCATAGTTAAGAGTCTAAGTGGGAGATTTTTAGGGTATATACTATTAATCATGTGTTTAGACATAGTATTCTAGCAATTTTCAAGACTAAATATTATAAGTGGGAGATTATTAGGGTATATACAAATAAACATGCATTTACCCTTAGTTCTATCAATTTTCAAATTTCTCTATAACTCACCACTCGCCCCTCCCCCTCACCCCCCTCACCCCATCCCCACACAGAAGTTCTCTTCGAGTGTAATTGATAAAAATATGTCTTCCATCCAAATCAATTATTTCTCCTCAATTCTAGCGAATTTGGGATCTACTTGGGGAGTTCCTCCCTTGCAACTCGTCTTTCCATTAACCTTGTTACGTAAGTTATTCTTACTTTTTAACTTGAATTTAATTGCATCCATGTTGATAGAATTTTAGTTGGTGGTGATTTTCTACATTAGTTTTTATTTTTATTGAGATATAGATCGTTTTTATCTTGAAAGTTACTATAAACTAGACATGATATACAAATTCTTTCTATTGAAGATTAAGAATGATATTCAATCTTACTTTTTTTGGTTCTTGATTAACTGCATGTGCGTTGCACGTGTAGGTTATGTTTCAAGATTTTTCCTCTTAAAAAGGAAAAGGTGGTAGTGATAAGTTAGAATTATTCTATCTTGATTTGTGAGGTAAATGAACATTCGGGCAAGAGGTGACTTTGAATATTCTAAGATTTCCACAAACAGTTACTCATGATATGAATATATTTTCTTTTTGATGTTTTGGTAATTTGAATATCTTGATAAACTGATCAAGATACTATAAACTGATATATATATATATATATATATATATATATATATATATATATATATATATATATAATCTCACTACATTCTGATTGTAGTAACGTAAATCTCTTTGCAAACCTCATGAGTCACTTATCTTATCAAATAATTGCATTTAAATTATCTACACCAGACGCTCTATAATAGATTGGTGTAGAAGAGAAACTAAGTATACTCTTATGAAGATGATAAGATTAATTATTGACTTATTATTAGTTAGTTTCTTTCTTTCGGGATAGGTTCTAATAACTACATATCACATTCTTTATTCAATTTCTTTCAGATCAGTACCTTGGACAACTATAGAACTAGTTGGATGACGTAAATCTAATCCTCCCCCTCATCCCCCTCCCCCCTTCTCCACACAACAGTTCTCCTCGAGTGTATAATTAATAAATATATTTCTTCCATCCAAATCAATTATTTCTCCTCAATTCTAGCGAATTTGGGATCTACTTGAGGAGTTCCTTCCTTGAAACTCGTCTTTCCATTTACCTTGTTACGTAAGTTATTCTTACTTTTTAACTTGAATTTAATTGCATCCATGTTGAGAGAATTTTAGTTGGTGGTGATTTTCTGAATTAGTTTTTATTTTTATTGAGATATCGATCACTTTTATTTTGAAAGTTACTCTAAACGAGACATGATTTACAGATTCTTTCTATTGAAGATTAAGAATGATTTTCAATCTTAATTTTTTTGGTTCTAGATTACATGCACGTGCGTTGCACGTGTAGGTTATGTTTTCAGATTTTTCCTCTTAAAAAGGAAAAGCTGGTAGTGATAAGTTAGAATTATTCTATCTTGATTTGTGAGGTAAACGAACATTCGTGCAAGAGGTGACTTTGAAAATTCGAAGATTTCCACAAACAGTTACTCATGATATGAATATATTTTCTTTTTGATGTTTTGGTAGTTTGAATATCTTGATAAACTGATGAAGATACTTTAAGCTGATATAGCATCATGAATATATATATATATGTGTATATATATATATATACACACATATATATATATATATATATATATATATATATATATATATATACATAATATCACTACATTCTGATTGTAGTAACGTAAATCTCTTTGCAAAGCTCATGAGTCACTTATCTTATTGAATAATTGCATTTAAATTATCTACACCAGACGCTCTATAATAGATTGGTGTAGAAGAGAAAATAAGTAGACTCTTATGAAAATGATAAGATTAATTATTGACTTATTATTAGTTATTTTGTTTCTTTCGGGATAGGTTCTAATAACTACATATCACATTCTTTATTCAATTTCTTTTATATCAGTACCTTGGACAACTATAGAACTAGTTGGATGACGTAAATCTACTCTGTGACATGTTCAGATATAGGATTGTCCAACACATGTGCTGAATGAGAGAATAAGAAAATTGGAATTAAGAACAAAATGTGCATGTGTTAATTGGATATCCTAAAGACTGAAAGAGGGTTTATTATAGCGTAAAGAAAATATGGCAATGATTAAAAGAACTCTCTGATTTCTATATAAGGATCATTTAGTAAACCATGTTCCTAGAAGTAAACTAGTTTTACAGGATTTGAGAAAACAAATAAAAAATAAGTCAATTATAAATTCAAACGCTCAAGAACATCAAATGGGTATGTCAAAATTGACTTTCCATTGCATTTAAGTAGTGGGAGAAACGTTACTAGACATAAGAAAACTACTATCTCAAGTAGTGGGAGTGATGTTGAGCATATTAAAAGAACACTTCATGAAAATTTGTTAATATTTCAATATCTTATGATTTTGAAGAAAATATTAAAATTCAATAACATGAAAGTGTGATTATAATGGTAGTACTTAGTCGTAGTAGGAGAATCATAATGAATATTGTTTGTTTTGTATATTTGAGATAACTTTTATGGTAGAGCTCCTGAAAAGAAGTACAATCTTGGAGGGTTTCATGATAAAGTCTCTCAAGATCTAGTAAAAATCGGTTTGTTACGATGAAACACTACTAGAGAAAATTGCATGAGAAAATAGCTTGGTAAATTTTCGTTCGATAAGAAATAAAGGAACGCCTGCATAGTTAAGAGTCTAAGTGGGAGATGTTTAGGGTATATACTATTAATCATGTGTTTAGTCATAGTATTCTAGCAATTTTCAAGACTAAATATCTAAGTGGGAGATTATTAGGGTATATACTATTAAACATGCATTTACCCTTAGTTCTATCAATTTTCAAATTTCTCTATAACCCACCACTCACCCCTCCCCCTCATCCCCCTCCCCCCCTCCCCACACAGCAGTTCTCCTCGAGTGTATCATTGATAAAAATATGTCTTCCATCCAAATCAATTATTTCTCCTCAATTCTAGCGAATTTGGGATCTACTTTAGGAGTTCCTCCCTTGCAACGCGTCTTTCCATTAACCTTGTTATGTATGTTATTCTTACTTTTTAACTTGAATTTAATTGCATCCATTTGAGAGACTTTTAGTTTGTGGTGATTTTCTGCATTAGTTTTTATTTTTATTGAGATATAGATCGTGTTTATTTTGAAAGTTACTCTAAACGAGACATGATTTACAAATTATTTCTATTGAAGATTAAGAATGATTTTCAATCTTAATTTTTTTTGGTTCAAGATTAACTGCATGTGCGTTGCACGTGTAGGTTATGTTTTGAGATTTTTCCTCTTAAAAAGGAAAAGGTGGTAGTGATAAGTTAAAATTATTCTATCTTGATTTGTGAGGTAAATGAACATTCGGGCAAGGGGTGACTTTGAGTATTCTAAGATTTCCACAAATAGTTACTCATGATATGAATATATTTTCTTTTTGACGTTTTGGTAGTTTTAATATCTTGATAAACTGATCAAGATACTTTAAACCGATATATCATCATGAATATATATATATATATATATATATATATAATCTCACTACATTCTAATTGTAGTAACGTAAATCTCTTTGCAAAGCTCATGAGTCACTTATCTTATAGAATAATTGCATTTAAATTATCTACACCAGACGCTCTATAATAGATTGGTGTAGAAGAGAAAAAAAGTAGATTCTTATGAAGATGATAAGATTAATTATTGAATTATTATTAGTTTTTTGTTTCTTTCGGGATAGGTTCTAACAACTACATATCACATTCTTTATTCAATTCCTTTCATATCAGTATTGGACAACTATTGAACTAGTTGGATGACTAATCTGAGACATGTTAAGATATAGGATTGTCCAACACATGTGCTGAGTGGGAGAATAAGAAAATTGGAATTAACAACAAAATGTGTGTGTGTTAATTGGATATCCAAAAGACTGAAAGAGGGTTTATTATAGTGTCCTAAAGAAAATAAGGCAATGATCAACACAACTATCTGATTTTTAGAAAAGGATCATTTAGTAAACCATGTTCCTAGAAGTAAACTAGTTTTACAGGAATTGAGCAAACAAATAACAAATAAGTCAATTATAAATTCAGACGCTCAAGAACATCTAATGGGTATGTCAAAATTGACGTTCCATTGCATTTAAGTAGTGGGAGTACTATCTCAAATAATGGGAGTGATAATGAGCATATTAAAAGAACACTTCATGAAAATTTGTTTATATTTCAATATCAAAAGATTTTGAAGAAAATATTAAAACTCAAGAACATGAAAGTGTGATTATAATAGTAGTACTTAGTCGTAATGGGAGAATCATAACGAAGATTGTTTGTTTTGTATGTTTGAGAGAAATTTTATGGTAGAGCTCCTGAAAAGAAATACAATATTGGAGGGTTTCATGATAAAGTCTCGCAAGATCTAGTAAAAATCGATTTGTTACGACGAAACACTACTAGAGAAAATTGAATGAGAAAATAGCTTGGTAAATTTTCTTTCGGTAAGAAATAAAGGAATGCCTGCGTAGTTAAGAGTCTAAGTGGGAGATTTTTAGGGTGTATACTATTAATCATGTGTTTAGACGTAGTATTCTAACAATTTTCAAGACTAAATATCTAAGTGGGAGTTTATTAGGGTATATACAATTAAATATGCATTTACCCTTAGTTCTATCAATTTTCAAATTTCTCTATAACCCACCACTCCCCCCTCCCCCTCCCCCCCTTCCCCCCCTCCCCACACAACATTTCTCCTCGAGTGTATCATTGATAAATATATTTCTTCCATCCAAATATATTATTTCTCCTCAATTCTAGCGAATTTGGGATCTACTTGAGGAGTTCCTCCTTTGAAACTCGTCTTTCCATTAACCTTGTTACGTAAGTTATTCTTACTTTTTAACTTGAATTTAATTGCATCCATGTTGAGAGATTTTTAGTTGGTGGTAATTTTCTGCATTAGTTTTTATTTTTATTGAGATATAGGTCGTTTTTATTTTGAAAGTTACTCTAAACGAGACATTATTTACAGATTCTTTCTATTGAAGATTAAGAATGATTTTCAATCTTATTTTTTTTTGGTTCTAGATTAACTGCACGTGGGTTGAACGTGTAGGTTATGTTTTGAGATTTTTCCTCTTAAAAAGGAAAAGGTGGTAGTAATAAGTTAGAATTATTCTATCTAGATTTGTGAGGTAAATGAACATTCGGGCAAGAGGTGACTTTGAATATTCTAAGAATTCCACAAACATTTACTCATGATATGAATATATTTTCTTTTGGATGTTTTAATAGTTTAAATATCTTGATAAACTGATCAAGATACTTTAAATTGATATAGCATCATGAATATATATATATATATATATATATATATATATATATATATATATATATATATATATATATATATATATATATATATATATATAATCTCACTATATTCTGATTGTAGTAACGTAAATCTCTTTGCAAAGCTCATGAGTCACTTATCTTATAGAATAATTGCATTTAAATTATTTACACCAGACGCTCTATAAAAGATTGGTGTACAAGATAAAAGTAGTATATTCTTATGAAGATGATAAGATTAATTATTGACTTATTATTAGTTATTTTGTTTCTTTCGGGATAGATTCTAATAACTAGATATCACATTCTTTATTCAATTTCTTTACGATCAGTACCTTGGACAACTATAGAACTAGTTGGGTGACGTAAGTCTAATATGTGACATGTTCAGATATAGGATTGTCCAACACATGTGCTGACTGGGAGATTAAGAAAATTGGAATAAAGAACAAAATGTGTGTGTGTTAATTGGATATCCTAAATACTGAAAGAGGGTTTATTTTAGTGTGCTAAAGAAAATAAGGCAATGATTAACACAACTCTTTGATTTATAGTAAATGTTCATTTAGTAAATCATGATCCTATAAGCAAACTAGTTTTATAGGAATTCAGCAAACAAATAACAAATAAGTCAATTATAAATTCAGACGCTCAAGAAGATCTAATGGGTATGTCAAAATTGACGTTCCATTTCATTTAAGTAGTGGGAGAAATGTTACTAGACATAAGAAAACTACTATCTCAAGTAATGGGAGTGATGTTGAGCACATTAAAAGAACACTTCATGAAAAATTGTTAATATTTCAATATCTTAAGATTTTGAAGAAAATATTAACATGAAAGTGTGATTATAATAGTAGTACTTAGTCGTAGTGGGAGAATCAAAACAAAGATTGTTTGTTTTGTATGTTTGAGAGAACTTTTATGGTAGAGATCCTGAAAAGAAGTACAATGTTGGAGGGTTTTATGATAAAGTCTCACAAGATCTAGTAAAAATCGATTTGTTACGATGAAACACTACTAGAGAAAATTGCATGAGAAAATAGCTTGGTAAATTTTCTTTCGATAAGAAATAAAGGAATGCATGCATAGTTAAGAGTCTAAGTGGGAGATTTTTAGGGTATATACTATTAATCATGTGTTTAGACATAATATTCTAACAATTTTCAAGACTAAATATCTAAGTGGGAGATTATTAGGGTATATACTATTAAACATGCATTTACCCTTAGTTCTATCAATTTTCAAATTTTTCTATAACACACCACTCACCCCTCCCCCTCACCACCCTCCCACTCACCACACAGCAGTTCTCCTCGAGTTTATCATTGATAAAAATATGTTCCATCCAAATCAATTATTTCTCCTCAATTCTAGCGAATTCGGGATCTACTTGAGGAGTTCCTCCCTTGCAACTCGTCTTTCCATTAACCTTGTTACGTAAGTTATTCTTACTTTTTAACTTGAATTTAATTGCATCCATGTTGAGAGAATTGTAGTTGGTGGTGATTTTCTGCATTAGTTTTTATTTTTATTGAGATATAGATCGTTTATATTTTGAAAGTTACTCTAAACGAGACATGATTTACAGATTCTTTCTATTGAAGATTAAGAATGATTTTCAATCTTAATTTTTTTTGGTTCTAGATTAATTGCACGTGAGTTGCACGTGTAGGTTATGTTTTCAGATTTTTCCTCTTAAAAAGGAAAAGGTGGTAGTGATAAGTTAGAATTATTCTATCTTTATTTGTGAGGTAAATGAACATTCGAGCAAGAGGTGACTTTGAATATTCTAAGATTTCTATTAATGTATTTTCTTTTTGATGTTTTGGTAGTTTGAATATCTTGATAAACAGATGAAGATACTTTAAGCTGATATAGCATCATGAATATATATATATATATATATATATATATATATATATATATATAATCTCACTACATTCTGATTGTAGTAACGTAGATCTCTTTGCAAAACTCATGAGTTACTTATCTTATTGAATAATTGCATTTAATTTATCTACACCAGACGCTCTATAATATATTGCTGTAGAAGATAAAAGTAGTAGACTCTTATGAAGATGATAAGATTAATTATTCACTTATTAATAGTTAGTTTGTTTCTTTCGGGATAGGTTCTAATAACTACATATCACATTCTTTATTCAATTTCTTTCAGATCAGTACCTGGGACAACTATAGAACTAGTTGGATGACGTAAATCTAATCTCTGACATGTTCAGATATAGGATTGTCCAACACATGTGCTGAGTGGGAGATTAAGAAAATGGGAATTAAGAACAAAATGTGTGTGTGTTAATTGGATATCCTAAATACTGAAAGAGGGTTTATTATAGTGTCCTAAAGAAAATATGGCAATGATTAACACAACTCTCTGATTTCTAGAAAAGGATTATTTAGTTAACCATGTTCCTAGAAGTAAACTAGTTTTACAGGAATTGAGCAAACAAATAAAAAAATAAGACAATTATAAATTCAAACGCTCAAAAACATCTAATGGGTATGTCAAAATTGACGTTCCATTGCATTTAAGTAGTGGGAGAAACGTTACTAGACATAAGAAAACTACTATCTCAAGTAGTGGGAGTGATGTTGAGCATATTAAAAGAACACTTCATGAAAATTTGTTAATATTTCAATATCTTAAGATTTTGAAGAAAATATTAACATGAAAGTGTAATTATAATAGTAGTACTTAGTCGTAGTGGGAGAATCATAACAAAGATTGTTTGTTTTGTATGTTTGAGAGAACTTCTATGGTAGAGCTCCTGAAAAGAAGTACAATCTTGTACGGTTTCATGATAAAGTCTCACAAGATCTAGTAAAAATCGATTTGTTACGACGAAACACTACTAGAGAAAATTGCATGCGAAAATAGCTTGGTAAATTTTCTTTCGATAAGAAATAAAGGAATGTCTGCATAGTTAAAAGTCTAACTGAGAGATTTTTAGGGTATATACTATTAATCATATTTTTACACATAATATTCTAACAATTTTCAAGACTAAATGTCTAAGTGGGAGATTATTAGGGTATATATTATTAAACATACATTTACCCTTAGTTCTATCAATTTTCAAATTTCTCTATAACCCACCACTCACCCCTCCCCCTCCCCCCCGTCCCCCCTACCCACACAGCAGTTCTCCTCGAGTGTATCATTGATAAAAATATGTCTTCCATCCAAATCAACTATTTATTCTCAGTTCTAGCGAATTTGGGATCTACTTGAGGAGTTCCTCCCTTGGAACTAGTCTTTCCATTAACCTTGTTACGTAAGTTATTCTTACTTTTTAACTTGAATTTAATTGCATCTATGTTGAGAGATTTTTAGTTGGTGGTGATTTTCTGCATTAGTTTTTATTTTTATTGAAATATAGATCATTTTTATTTTGAAAGTTACTTTAAACGAGACATGATTTATAGATTCTTTCTATTGAAGATTAAGAATGATTTTCAATCTTAATTTTTTTTGGTTCTAGATTAACTGCACGTGCGTTGCACGTGTAGGTTATGTTTTGAGATTTTTTCTCTTAAAAAGAAAAAGGTGGTAGTGATAAGTTAGAACTATTCTATCTTGATTTGTGAGATAAATGAACATTCGGGCAAGAGGTGACTTTGAGTATTCTAAGATTTCCACAAACGGTTACTCATGATATGAATATATTTTCTTTTTGATGTTTTGGTAGTTTGAATATCTTGATAAACTGATCAAGATACTTTAAACTGATATAGCATCATGAATATATATATATATATATATATATATATATATATATATATATAAATAACTTATCTCATAGAATAATTGCATTTAAGTTATCTTCACCAGACGCTCTATAATAGATTGGTGTAGACTCTTATGAAGATGATAAGATTAATTATTGACTTATTATTAGTTATTTTGTTTCTGTCGGGATAGGTTCTAATAACTGGATATCACATTCTTTATTCAATTTCTTTCATATCAGTACCTTGGACAACTATAGAACTAGTTGGATGACGTAAGTCTTATCTGTGACAGGTTAAGATATAGGATTGTCTAACACATGTGCTGAGTGGGAGAATAAGAAAATTGGAATTAAGAACAAAATGTGTGTGTTAATTGGAAATCTTAAAGACTGAAAGAGGGTTTATTATAGTGTCCTAAAGAAAATAAGGCAATGATTAACACAACTCTCTGATTTCTAGAAAAGGATCATTTAGTAAACCATGTTACTAGAAGTAAACTAGTTTACAGGAATTGAGCAAACAAATAAAAAAATAAGTCAATTATAAATTCAAACGCTCAAGAACTTCTAATGGGTATGTCAAAATTACGTTTCATTGCATTTAAGTTGTGGGAGAAACGTTACTAGACATAAGAAAACTACTATCTCAAGTAGTGGGAGTGATGTTGAGCATATTAAAAGAACACTTCATGAAAATTTGTTAAGATTTCAATATCTTAAGATTTTGAAGAAAATATTAACATGAAAGTGTGATTATAATAGTAGTACTTAGTCGTAGTGGGAGAATCATAACAAAGATTGTTTGTTTTTTATGTTTGAGAGAACTCTTATGGTAGAGCTCTTGAAAAGAAGTACAATCTTGTAGGGTTTCATGATAAAGTCTCACAAGATCTAGTAAAAATCGATTTGTTACGACGAAACACTACTAGAGAAAATTGCATGAGAAAATAGCTTGGTAAATTTTCTTTCGATAAAAAATAAAGGAATGCCTGCATAGTTAAGAGTCTAAGTGGGAGTTTTTTAGGGTATATACCACTAATCATGTGTTTACACATAATATTCTAACAATTTTCAATACTAAATGTCTAAGTGGGAGATTATTAGGGTATATACTATTAAACATACATTTACCCTTAGTTCTATCAATTTTCAAATTTCTCTATAACCCACCACTCACCCCTCCCCCTCACCCCCCTCACCCCTCCCCACACAGCAATTCTCCTCGAGTGTATCATTGATAAAAATATATCTTCCATCCAAATCAATTATTTCTTCTCAATTCTAGCGAATTTGGGATCTACTTGAGGAGTTCCTCCCTTGCAACTCGTCTTTCCATTAATCTTGTTACGTAATTTATTCTTACTTTTTAACTTGAATTTAATTGCATCCATGTTGAGAGAATTTTAGTCGGTGGTGATTTTCTGCATTAGTTTTTATTTGTATTGAGATATAGATCATTTTTATTTGTAAAGTTACTCTAAACGAGACATGATTTACAGATTCTTTCTATTGAAGATTAAGAATGATTTTCAATCTTAATTTTTTTTGGTTCTATATTACATGCACGTGCGTTGCACGTGTTGGTTATGTTTTCAGATTTTTCCTCTTAAAAAGGAAAAGCTGGTAGTGATAAGTTAGAATTATTCTATCATGATTTGTGAGGTAAACGAATATTCGTGCAAGAGGTGACTTTGAATATTCTAAGATTTCTATGAATGTATTTTCTTTTTGATGTTTTGGTAGTTTGAATATCTTGATAAACTGATGAAGATACTTTAAGCTGATATAGCATCATGAATATATATATATATATATATATATATATATATATATATATATATAATCGCACTACATTCTGATTGTAGTAACGTAGATCTCTTTGCAAAACTCATGAGTTACTTATCTTATAGAATAATTGCATTTAATTTATCTACACCAGACGCTCTATAATATATTGCTGTAGAAGATAAAAGTAGTAGACTCTTATGAAGATGATAAGATTAATTATTCACTTATTAATAGTTAGTTTGTTTCTTTCGGGATAGGTTCTAATAACTACATATCACATTCTTTATTCAATTTCTTTCAGATCAGTACCTTGGACAACTATAGAACTAGTTGGATGACGTAAATCTAATCTCTGACATGTTCAGATATAGGATTGTCCAACACATGTGCTGAGTGGAAGAATAAGAAAATGGGAATTAAGAACAAAATGTGTGTGTGTTAATTGGATATCCTAAATACTGAAAGAGGGTTTATTATAGTGTCCTAAAGAAAATATGGCAATGATTAACACAACTCTCTGATTTCTAGAAAAGGATCATTTAGTAAACCATGTTCCTAGAAGTAAACTAGTTTTACAGGAATTGAGCAAACAAATAATAAAATAAGTCAACTATAAATTCAAACGCTCAAGAACATCTAATGGGTATGTCAAAATTGACGTTCCATTGCATTTAAGTAGTGGGAGAAACATTACTAGACATAAGAAAACTACTATCTCAAGTAGTGGGAGTGATGTTGAGCATAATAAAAGAACACTTCATGAAAATTTGTTAATATTTCAAAATCTTAAAATTTTGAAGAAAATATTAACATGAAAGTGTGATTATAATAGTAGTACTTAGTCGTAGTGGGAGAATCATAACAAAGTTTGTTTGTTTTGTATGTTTGAGAGAACTTTTATGGTAGAGCTCCTGAAAAGAAGTACAATCTTGTAGGGTTTCATGATAAAGTCTCACAAGATCTAGTATAAATCGATTTGTTACGACGAAAAACTACTAGAGAAAATTGCATGAGAAAATAGCTTGGTAAATTTTCTTTCGATAAGAAATAAAGGAATGCCTGCATAGTTAAGAGTCTAAGTGGGAGATTTTTAGGTATACTATTAATCATATGTTTACACATAATATTCTAACAATTTTCAAGACTAAACGTCTAAGTGGGAGATTATTAGGGTATATATTATTAAACATACATTTACCCTTAGTTCTATCAATTTTCAAATTTCTCTATAACCCACCACTCACCCCTCCCCCTCCCCCCGTCCCCCCTACCCACACAGCAGTTCTCCTCGAGTGTTTCATTGATAAAAATATGTCTTCCATCCAAATCAATTATTTATTCTCAATTCTAGCGAATTTGGGATATACATGAGGAGTTCCTCCCTTGGAACTCATCTTTCCATTAACCTTGTTACGTAAGTTATTCTTACTTTTTAACTTGAATTTAATTGCATCCATGTTGAGAGATTTTTAGTTGGTGGTGATTTTCTGCATTAGTTTTTATTTTTATTGAAATATAGATCGTTTTTATTTTGAAAGTTACTTTAAACGAGACATGATTTATAGATTCTTTCTATTGAAGATTAAGAATGATTTTTAATCTTTATTTTTTTTGGTTCTAGATTAACTGCACGTGCGTTGCACGTGTAGGTTATGTTTTGAGATTTTTCTCTTAAAAAGGAAAAGGTGGTAGTGATAAGTTAGAACTAATCTATCTTGATTTGTGATATAAATGAACATTCGGGCAAGAGGTGACTTTGAGTATTCTAAGATTTCCACAAACGGTTACTCATGATATGAATATATTTTCTTTTTGATGTTTTGGTAGTTTGAATATCTTGATAAACTGATCAAGATACTTTAAACTGATATAGCATCATGAATATATATATAGATATATATATATATATATATATATATATATATATATATATATATATATATATACACACATTTAACTTATCTTATAGAATAATTGCATTTAAATTATCTTCACCAGACGCTCTATAATAGATTGGTGTAGACTCTTATGAAGATGATAAGATTAATTATTGACTTATTATTAGTTATTTTGTTTTTTTGGGGATAGGTTCTAATAACTGGATATCACATTCTTTATTCAATTTCCTTCATATCAGTACCTTGGCCAACTATAGAACTAGTTGGATGACGTAAGTCTTATCTGTGACAGGTTAAGATATAGGATTGTCTAACACATGTGCTGAGTGGTAGAATAAGAAAATTGGAATTAAGAACAAAATGTGTGTGTTAATTGGATATCCTAAAGACTGAAAGAGGGTTTATTATAGTGTCCTAAGGAAAATAAGGCAATGATTAACACACCTCTCTGATTTCTAGAAAAGGATCATTTAGTAAACCATGTTACTAGAAGTAAACTAGTTTTACAGGAATTGAGCAAACAAATAACAAATAAGTCAATTATAAATTCAGACGCTCAAGAATATCTAATGGGTATGTCAAAATTGACGTTCTCTTGCATTTAAGTAGTGGGAGAAACGTTACTAGACATAAGAAAACTACTATCTCAAGTAGTGGGAGTGATATTGAGCATATTAAAAGAACACTTCATGAAAATTTGTTAATATTTCAATATCGAAAGATTTTGAAGAAAATATTAAAACTCAAGAAAATGAAAATGTGATTATAATAGTAGTACTTAGTCGTAGTGGGAGAATCATAACGAAGATTGTTTGTTTTGTATGTTTGAGAGAACTTTTATGGTAGAGCTCCTGAAAAGAAGTACAATCTTGGAGGGTTTCATGATAAAGTCTCTCCAGAGCTAGTAAAAATCGATTTGTTACGACGAAACACTACTAGAGAAAATTGTATGAGAAAATAGCTTGGTAAATTTTCTTTCGATAAGAAATAAAGGAATGCCTGCATAGTTAAGAGTCTAAGTGGGAGATTTTTAGGGTATATACTATTAATCATGTGTTTAGACATAGTATTCTAACAATTTTCAAGACTAAATATATAAGTGGGAGATTATTAGCGTATATACTATTAAATATGCATTTACCCTTAGTTCTATCAATTTTCAAATTTCTCTATAACCCACCAATCACCCCTCCCATTCACCCCCTCCCCCTCTCCCCACACAACAGTTCTCCTCGAGTGTATCATTGATAAAAATATGTCTTCCATCCAAATCAATTATTTCTCCTCAATTCATCTACTAGAAGAGATCCTCCCTTGCAACTCATCTTTCCGTTAACCTTGTTACGTATGTTATTCTTACTTTATAATTTGAATTTAATTGCATCCATGTTGAGAGATTTTTAGTTGATGGTGATTTTCTGCATTAGTTTTTATTTTTATTGAGATATAGATCGTTTTTATTTTGAAAGTTACTCTAAACGAGACATAATTTACAAATTCTTTCTATTGAAGATTAAGAATGATTTTCAATCTTAATTTTTTTTGGTTCTAGATTAACTAGACGTGCGTTGCACGTGTAGGTTATGTTTTGAGATTTTTCCTCTGAAAAAGGAAAAGGTGGTAGTAAAAAGTTAGAATTATTCTATATTGATTTGTGTGGTAAATGAAATTCGGGCAAGAGGTGACTCTGACTATTCTAAGATTTCCACAAACGGTTACTCATGATATGAATATATTTTCTTTTTGATCTTTTGTTAGTTTGAATATCTTGATAAACTAATCAACATACTTTAAACTGATATAGCATCATGAATATATATATATATATATATATATATATATATATATATATATATATATATATATATATATATAATCTCACTACATTTTGATTGTAGTAACGTAAATCTCTTTGCAAAGCTCATGAGTCACTTATCTTATTGAATAATTGCATTTAAATTATCTACACCAGACGCTCTATAATAGATTGGTGTTGAAGAGAAAAGAAGTTGACTCTTATGAAGATGATAAGATTAATTATTGACTTATTATTAGTTATTTTGTTTCTTTCGGGATAGGTTCTAAGAACTACGTATCACATTCTTTATTCAATTTCTTTGAGATCAGTACCTTGGACATTCAGATATAAGATTGTCCAACACATGTGATGAGTGGGAGAATAAGAAAATTAGAATTATGAACAAAATGTGTGTGTGTTAATTGGATATCCAAAAGACTGAAAGAAGGTTTATTATAGTGTCATAAAGAATATAAGGCAATGATTAACACAACTCTTTGATTTCTAGAAAAGGATCATTTAGTAAAAGATGTTCCTAGAAGTAAACTAGTTTTACAGGAATTAAGCAAACAAATAACAAATGTGTCAATTATAAATTCAAACGCTCAAAAACATCTAATGGGTATGTCAAAATTGACGTTCCATTGCATTTAAGTAGTGGGAGAAACGTTACTAGACATAAGAAAACTACTATCTCAAGTAGTGGGGAGCGATATTGAGCATATTAAAAGAACAATTCATGAAAATTTATTAATATTTCAATATCAAAAGATTTTGAAGAAAATATTAAAACTCAAGAACATGAAAGTGTGATTATAATAGTAGTACTTAGTCGTAGTGGGAGAATCATAACGAAGATTGTTTGTTTTGTATGTTTGAGAGAACTTTTATGGTAGATCTCCTGAAAAGAAGTACAATCTTGGAGGGTTTCATGATAAAGTCTCTCAAGAGCTAGTAAAAATCGATTTGTTACGACGAAACACTGCTAGAGAAAATTGCATGAGAAAATAGCTTGGTAAATTTTCTTTCGATAAGAAATAAAGGAATGTCTGCATAGTTAAGAGTCTAAGTGGGAGATTTTTAGGGTATATACTATTAATCATGTGTTTAGACATAGTATTCTAACAATTCTCAAGACTAAATATCTAAGTGGGAGGTTATTAGGGTATATACTATTAAACATGCATTTACCCTTAGTTCTATCAATTTTCAAATTTCTCTATAACCCACCAATCCCCCCTCCCATTCATCCCCTCCCCCTCTCCCCACACAGCAGTTCTCCTCGAGTGTATCATTGATAAAATATGTCTTCCATCCAAATCAATTATTTCTCCTCAATTAGCGAATTTGGGATCTACTTGAGGAGTTCCTCCCTTGCAACTCGTCTTTCCATTAGCCTTCTTACGTAAGTTATTCTTACTTTATAACTTGAATTTAATTGCATCCATGTTGAGAGATTTTTTGTTGGTGGTGATTTTCTGCGTTAGTTTTTATTTTTATTGAGATATATATCGTTTTTATTTTGAAAGTTACTCTAAAGGAGACATGATTTACAGATTCTTTCTATTCACGATTAAGTATGATTTTCAATCTTAATTTTTTTTGGTTCTAGATTAACTGCACGTGTGTTGCACGTGTAGGTTATGTTTTTGAGATTTTTCCTCTTAAAAAGGAAAAGGTGGTAGTGATAAGTTAGAGTTATTCTATCTTGATTTGTGAGGTAAATGAACATTCGGGCAAGAGGTGTAGAGTTATTCTATCTTGATTTGTGAGGTAAATGAACATTCGGGCAAGAGGTGACTTTGAGTATTCTAAGATTTACACAAACGGTTACTCATTATATGAATATATTTTCTTTTTGATGTTTTGGTAGTTTGAATATCTTGATAAACTGATCAAGATACTTAAACTGATATAGCATCATGAATATATATATATATATATATATATATATATATATATATATATATATATATATATATATATATAATCTCACTACATTCTGATTGTAGTAACGTAAATCTCTTTGCAAAGTTCATGAGCCACTTATCTTATAGAGTAATTGCATTTAAATTATCTACACCAGACACTCTATAATAGATTGGTGTAGAAGAGAAATGAAGTAGACTCTTATGAAGATGATAAGATTATTTATTGACTTATTATTAGTTATTTATTTTCTTTCGGGATAGGTTCTAATAACTACATATCACATTCTTTATTCAATTTCTTTCTGATCAGTACTTTGGACAACTATGAACTAGTTGAATGGCGTAAGTCTAATCTGTGACAAGTTCAGATATAGGATTGTCCAACACATGTGCTGAGTGAGAGAATAAGAAAATTGGAATTAAGAACAAAATGTGTTTGTTAATTGGATATCCTAAAGACTGAAAGAGGGTTTATTATAGTGTCCTAAAGAAATAAGGCAATGATTAACACAACTATCTGATTCCTAGAAAAGGATCATTTAGTAAACCATGTTCCTAGAAGTAAACTAGTTTTTCATGAATTGAGCAAACAAATAACAAATAAGTCAATTATAAATTCAGACGCTCAAAAACATCTAATGGGTATGTCAAATTTGACGTTCCATTGCATTTAAGTAGTGGGAGAAACGTTACTAGACATAAGAAAACTACTATCTCAAGTAGTGGGAGTGATGTTGAGCATATTAAAAGAACACTTCATGAAAATTTGTTAATATTTCAATATCGAATGATTTTGAAGAAAATATTAAAACTTAAGAACATAAAAGTGTGATTATAATAGTAGTAATTAGTCGTAGTGAGAGAATCATAATGAAGATTGTTTGTTTTGTATGTTTGAGAGAACTTTTATGGTAGAGCTCCTGAAAAGAAGTACAATCTTGGAGGTTTTCATGATAAAGTCTCTCAAGATCTAGTAAAAATCAATTTGTTACAACGAAACACTACTAGAGAAAATTGCATGAGGAAATAGCTTGGTAAATTTTCTTTCGATAAGAAATAAAGGAATGCCTGCATAGTTAAGAGTCTAAGTGGGAAATATTTAGGGTATAAACTATTAATCATGTGTTTAGACATAGTATTCTAACAATTTTCAAGACTAATATCTAAGTGAGAGATTATTAGGGTATATACTATTAAATATGCATTTACCCTTAGTTCTATCAATTTTCAAATTTTTCTATAACCCACCACTCCTCCCTCCCCATCACCCCCCTCACCACCTCCCCACACAACAGTTCTCCTTGAGTGTATCATTGATAAAAATATGTCTTCCATCCAAATCAATTATTTCTCCTCAATTCTAGCGAATTTGGGATCTACTTGAGGAGTTCCTCCCTTGCAACTCGTCTTTCTATTAACCTTGTTACGTAAGTTATTCTTACTTTTTAACTTGAATTTAATTGCATCCATGTTGAGAGATTTTTAGTTGGTGGTGATTTTCTGCATTAGTTTTTATTTTTATTGAGATATAGATCGTTTCTATTTTGAAAGTTACTCTAAACGAGACATGATTTACAGATTCTTTCAATTGAAGATTAAGAATGATTTTCAATCTTTATTTTTTTTGTTCTAGATTAACTGCACGTGCGTTGCACGTGTAGGTTATGTTTTGAAATCCCTATGCACGAGATATTTTCTATTATATGTATATTTTAGGTTTCAACATATCAATATGTATTTAATATTCCAGTATGTCATACTAATTGAATGGGCAATCTATTTCACTTCTTTGTTGTTGGGCATGTAGTGACGTATGTCATATCCTTAAATTGTAATTAGGCAATTTGTTAGTAAGTAATTGTGCACAAATTAATAGTTTGTACTCTTAGTTATGTCGTGTCCGAAACTGTATGTTCCCTTTTACTAATTGAAATTTAGTGTACCCTGTATTTGAATAGCTTTATAGATACAAAACTAATGTCTTCTGCGGTAGTTGTCTAGAGTTTTTCAGATGGTCTCCTCTTTCACCAAACCAAAGAATTCGTCCAAGATAATTTTCATCAAGTACATATGTGGTGTATGTTTTTTTCCTGTATGATTTCTTACTATGTTGGTTATAATCAAATCTCACGTAATACTTTCTTGTAGACAATATTTCTTTTGTACATTCGGGTGCATCAATTTGGTTGTTCAATAATTACATACACTTTTTTTTTGTTGGCATAGATATTCCTATAGATAGTGCAATGTATAATTTGCCATGCGAGAAATATTGTTGTGGTACGTATGCTCCTACATTAGATATCGTTTGACCTTTAGTTTTATTTGTCATCACGCCAAAACATAGATATATTCAAAATTATTTCTGAATAAATTTGAAAGCTTATCCTTCATTTTCTCAGGGGGAGGGGGTGGTGGTGATGTTTGTATTTTTTGAGTAAATATCAGTTTTGTGGCATACTGACATGTTGATTTTTATGCATGTATTATATTCTCGTCAAAGATCCACAAATCAAACATGTCCCATTGCATACGCTATTTGAGGGGTCCAGTTTTCTCAACTTCATGATGAGCGCATTTTCTTTCAAAACAAACCTAATGTATAAAATTAAAAGATGATCAATTGTTATGTGTATGTAATTGTGTAATTCTTTTCTTCTTTTTTATACTATGAAGTATCACGTACACTAAGATAACTGTAACAGTTAGGATGAATTAGATAACGTTCCTATGCGGCAGAGTCCATTAGGCGTTAAGGTGTTTAGGTATAAATACAACTCTTATCTTTACTGAGGTCGATTCTATGTAGTCTTGCACGCAGCAGCCTAGTAAATATTTAGCGGCTTCAAATAGTATAACTCGGGCACGTTGTTCTCCACCACACACTTCAAGTCGTAAGCATTATCTGCTTTAAAAGGGGAAGGGGGTAATTATAGTTGTATTGTTGGTGTAAACATTTGGTTTGTAGCATATTGACCTGTTGTTTTTTCTGCATGTCTGACATTCTCATCAAACCCTCTATAAACAGTTATCTCCCATTGTATAAGCCATTTGAGGGGTCCAATTTGCTCAGCAGCATGATGGACACATTTTCTTTCAAGACTAACCTAATGTGTAAAATTATTAGAATCATCAAATCTTATGTATATGTAATAGTGTAATTTTTTTCTTTTCTTTAGTGCTATGAAGTATCACAATAAGATAACTGTAAAAGTTAGGATGGATTAGACAGTGTACCTATGCAGTGGAGTCCATTGGGTGTTTAGGTGTGTAGGTATAAATAGAGTTCATATATTTATCATGGTTGATTTAACGTAGTCTTGCACGTGGCAACCTCGTAAATATTTAGCCGCTTCAAATAGTATAACTCACACACGCTGCTTTCCACCACACACTTTCATGTCGTAAGCAATATCTGTTTAAAAATGGGAGTCATTTAAAAGTTTAAGCTAATTTTTTCTTCTAATTAGTAAATGTAGAATCGAGTTTTTACTAAGTCTAACCTCATTTCATAATCTACATTCTCATTGTTGCAATTGTTACAAGATATAATATGTTCTATACCTTTCACTTTTTTGCTGCATTTTTTTGCAAGACGAATACCATGACTCATCTTTGTTCAATATGTATGACCTTTTACAAACACTCTTGCACATCGCCAATATACCATATTTGTGATTATATAAATAATAAAGATCAAACTAATACAAACTTCAAGTAGCGTTATTACAAGTCATATGAACTTTTGATTGTGTAAAATATTGAAATTTTAAGAAATCGTAAATAAGTAAAACAAAAGGACAATGTTTATATAGTAATAACTATTTTGAAGCATGTTTCATGAGATTCTAAATTACATAATTAGTATTGATAAATAAAATTATATTTTTTCTTGAGCATAATAAACATATCGTCACCATTCTCTGAATTTTGGAAAACACTATTCAGAATCATATATCTACAACACAAGAGAAATTGTTAACAAAATTGAATGAACTATATCATGTTAACTTCATAAATTTGAACATTGCATACTAATGTATATTTTGAGCAAAAAATGATTGTTATATTATAAAAATGATATTATTTTCCACAAGTGCTCGATGTTATGGAATAAACCTTATGAGGATAGAATGACTTACTTCAATAGAATAGTACCTCATATTCGGATAAACTTTGAACTCAATCAACGACAATAAATCACACAAAAAACATTTAAATGCAAGAAGAAGAAGAAGAAGAAGAGTAGAAAAAAATGTAGTTGAGAATTGAAAGGAAGTCCCTCTTTTTATTGTCAAAAAAGGATAGTATGAACAAATGTTTTTTTGTGTCTTATCTGAAAAATCATGACCTTTTCGAGAAGTCACAACACTTTGAAAAAGTCACAACTTTTTGAAAAAGTCACTACTCTTTGCAAAAGTCATAGCTTATTGCAAAAATCATAACTCTTTGGAAAAGTCACATCTTAATGATATAGTCACAAATCTTTGGAAAAGTCACAACTTATTGAAAAAGTCACAACTCATCGAAAAATCACAACCCTTTGAAAAAAATTGCAATTTATCGGCAAAGTCACAAGTCATCGAAAAAGTAACAGCCTAAGTTAGAGATATTATAGTAATTTAACATTCATGTTAGGAGTTCAATTTTATTATGTTTTTAAGTGTCCTTGTAATAAATGTCAATGTTTGAATTATGAAAAACTAGATATTGTTGAGCTTCATCTCTATCGAAATGGCTTTAACAAAGAATACACAGTGTGGACTAGTCATGGAGAAATTTATAATAATTTTGATGTATTTTATGTTCCTAGTGAAAGTAGTAGTGCTGTGAATTCTAATAGAAAATTATAGAATGCATGACATGGTTGGGGATGCGTTTAGGGTGCATTCTGATTTTGAATCTGGTAATCAAGGTGAAGAAGCTCTAATGCTGAATGTAAAAATTTCTTTGAACAATTGGAAGCTGCTAGTCGGCCTTTATACGAGAGGTATACACACTCGCAATTGTCTATTTCTATTAGATTATTAAGTATCAAATCATGTTGGAATGTTCCTCAAGGGGCAATGGACTCAATGATTGACCTTATCCATGATTTAATTGACCCAAATCTAGAGATACCTGATAATTTCTATAAGGCAAAAAGGTTTATATCAAGTTAGGATTGCCATCTATGAGAATTCATTGTTGTGAAAATGGTTGCATGTTATACTATAAGGATGATATTGCTCTAGAATCGTGTAAGTTTTGTAGAAAATCTCGTTATAAGTGGACTCTTAGTGGGAAGAAAGTTCCTATTAAGGCGATGTATTATTTACCTCTTATACCAAGGTTAAAGAGGTTGTATGCATCTAATAGCTCGGCTCCTCATATGAGATGTCACCATGAAAATAAAAGACCACATGGTGCTATGTGTCATCCTTCTAATGAAGAGGCCTGAAAGCATTTTGATAGAACATATCCACAGTTTGCGGCCGAACCACGAAACATTAGATTGAGTTTATGTTCAGATGGATTCACGCCATATTCTATTTATGCTGCCCCATATTCTTGTTGTTCTGTATTTCTAACACCATATAATCTTCCACCTGAGATGTGTATGAACAGTCCATATATATTTCTCAATTGTGTCATTCCTGGTCCATGAAATCCAAAAGTCTTGATTGATGTATACTTGCAACCTTTGATTGACGAGTTAAAACGGTTGTGGGTTCAAGGGTTTGAAACTTTTGATGTGTCTCTTAAGTAAAATTTTAACTTGCGGGCAGCCTTAATGTGGACTATTAATGATTTTCATGCGTATGGAATATTGTCAGGGTGGATGACAGGGAGAAAATTATCTTGTCCTTACTTTATGGAAAATACTAAATCATTTACTTTGAAACATGGTCGTAAAAATTGTTGGTTTGATTGTCATAGACAGTTCTTGCCAATGGATCATGAGTTTAGGAATATGAAAAATGCATTCAGAAATAATACTGTTGAAAAAAGTCTTCCACCTCCAATCTTGACTGGAGAACAAGTTTGGGAGACGGTTCAACACTTTCCAAAGGTCACAGAAGAACAACCGTACAAATTTGATGGGTATGGTGTTGCACATAATTGGACAAAACAAAGCATATTCTGGGAGTTACCATATTGGAAGGATAATCTTCTTCTACAAAATCTTGATTTCATTCATATCGAAAAAAATTACTTTGATAATTTATTCAACACAGTAATGGATGTCAATGGCAAGAAAAAAAGATAATGTTAAAAAGCTAGAATGGACTTACCAGAATACTGTAGGCAAAAAAGAGTTATGGTTGCAAGAGAAACAGAATGACAAGTTCTTCAAGCCTAAGGCGAGTTATTCATTTACATTGGATAAAAAACGTAAAATATGTGAATGGGTAGAGCAACTTAAGATGCCTGATGGACATGCTTCAAATTTGGGAAAACGTGTCGATATGGAGCACGGAAAATTACATGGTATGAAAAGTCATGATTTTCATGTCTTCATGGAAACATTTCTCCCTATTGCATTTAGTGGCTTGCCCGATAGAATTTTGAAACCTATGACTGAAATTAGTTTGTTCTTCAAGGACTTGTGTTCTAATACTTTAAGGAAAGACAACCTATTTCAGATGGATCAAAATATTCCTATAATTACAAATAATTTGGAGAAAATTCTACCACCTGGATTTTTCGATGTGATGAAACATCTTCCTGTACATGTGGTGCATAAAGCACGCCTCGGAGGTCCGGTTCAATATAGATAGATGTATCCATTTGAGAGGTAAGTGTTTCAACTTTTAATATCTTTATATAAATAATATGTTAAAATTAATGACAATATAATAATATGTAGGACTATTGGCAAGTCTAAAGGGGCATGAAGCAAAAACATAGACTTGAAGGTTCAATGGTTGAATTCCATCTTGCTGGGGAGATAACTAATTTAGGTTCTTATTACTTTAAAAGTAGTGTGTCATGCTTACAAAATAGTCCCAATCGCCATGACGATGGTGGTGAGACTATGAAGCCACTATCAATCTTTAATCAACCAGGCAAAGGTTCAAAAAAACGTACAAGGAGGAATCTTAATGCCATGGAGTTTAAGTCTGCATCGACATTTGTCTTATTGAATTTCCCACAAGTTAAACCATTTCTTGAGTAAGTTGTTATTTTTCACTAAAATATGTAATTACAAGGCAAAACAACTAACTCAATATCCATCTTCTGTGACAACTACTTTGTGCATTTATATGGGAATGAAAAAGTGTTTGAGAATTTTTCAAAGTAGTTTCAAGATTACGTATGCCTTATAATATTTTCATAATACTATCATTATTAAATGAATCTATATTTAATTGATGCTAATTTTCTACTTTTTAAATATTTATAGATTTATGACACAAAAAATGGTCAATTTGATCAATTTTTGAAGGACCTTTCTTGGGGACCCATCAAGGTTTACTCAATGGACAAGTATCTTGTAAATGGATTTAAATTCTATACCGCAAAATGCTCCAAATATAAAAAAACTAACAATATTGGAGTTTGGGTGAAAAGTGGTGATGGAAATCAAGATGGAGTTGACTATTATGGGGTTCTCAAGGATGTTTTGGAAATGGAGTATTCTGGGTGGCCGATAAAAAAGATTGTATTGTTTAGATGCAAGTAGTTTGATAGAACCCCCAAGAAAGGTACGAGAGAAATCAAACAATATAATAGCATTGAAGTAAAACATACAAGGAAGTATGGAGTATATGATCCTTTTATCATTGCACAAAATGTTAAGCAAGTGTATTATGCTCCTTATCCCTTGCGTCCAGATAAAGCTGATTGGTGGGTGGTGATTAAAACAAAACCCATGGGTCATGTGGAAGTTGAAAACGTGTTGGATGTTGCATACTAGGATGAAAATTTATCAAGTGTTCACCGCACTGTGGATGTTGAATAAAAAATGATTTGGAGCATCCTGAACACATATTAGATATATATAATATAGAAAAAATAACAGATGAAGGGGAAAATGCATCAATTAATGAGGAAGAGTTGATAGATGAAGAAGAATGGTCAGAAGAAGAGGACGAGGATGAGGATGAGGATGAGGAGGAATAGTAATTAGTAAGGGGCAAATGCATCAATTAATGAGGAAGAGTGGATAGATGAAGAAGAATGGTCGAAAGAAGAGGATGAGGATGAGGATGAGGATGAGGACGAGAACGAGGACGAGGACGAGGACGAGGACGAGGACGAGGATGAGGAGGAATAGTAATTAGTATTGTGTGTGTGTGTTACTTTATCTTCTTCTTAATTATTTTATATTGCATTACTAAATTGTTTCTCGATTCTCTTTAGAAGCGGATCCCCAATTTTTAAATTGTTTCTCGATTCTCTGTTACTATGACCACCTATCTAATGTATTAAAATGTTTGAGAGGATACACTTAAGGTCCTTAAATCATATCTTCAACATTTGCTTCTCTTCATGTTTTTAATAGTGCTTGTTGGCTTGGAAGGTGCTTCTATAGTTTTAGTACTCAGCCATTTCTTGTATAATTATTTGCAAATTGAATAATGAGTATAGGACATATTATGAACTCATGTTCTCCTTCGCTTTGAGTACACTTAAAAAATGAACACTGTTGGACTTTGCATGTGGAATATATTAGAAAAAGTCACTTAAATTCTGGACAAGAATATGATGAGCTAAAATTTGTATGCTTTCTTTGTAAGATGAAAACTATCCCAAAAAATAATATCAGAATAACTGGAACATGTATATGTGCTAACTCTGCTACCCCAATCTTGAATTAGGTAACTTGTTTTCCTGAGAACTTGAAATTACTTATTTTTTCTTTGAAGTTGTTCTTATTTGATAGATGAAACGACATAAAAAAACATTCATGAACATACCAAAATACACCCGTAGTTAATTCAGTTTCAGCTTTAGTTGATTTTAATTGAGACTTTATTGGTTATATAAATATCTAACCTTATTTGACTTGAATGTTTTTGTTACTAATTAGATGGCAGATGGAAATAATAATAAAGATATTGATAATTCCCCCAAAAAGAAAAAAAAGAAAGATGGTATGGTTAGTAGACGACCGACAGGGATACATATAAGATCAGACACCACAACATATCTCCCACCAAGAGACACTCCTACACATTGCTATTCTAGGCAGACTGAGCCATACAATCATGTGCCTCCACATCTTAATCCTCATTCGACCTATATGCATCCACCATTGGAATATACTCAGCCGTCCCCTCAGGTACCTCTGATGATGCCTACATTAGGGTATGCTACCCCACATGGTTACAGAGTTTTGCCTCCACAGGCTAATCGGCCAACGTCTAGTGTCTCTCACACACTCACAACCCTGCTAACTCACAACCTTCATCATCATCTACTTCACAACTTGGAATGTCGAGTCTTCGCATTCAAGGTAATAGTTCTGAGCCTAACACTCATACCACAAATCAGTCAGCTACACCTGGTCAGGTCCTTACACAAGCTGGCGTGAGAGATATGCATAATAGACTTGTCATCGAGCCTGACGGCTATACGTAAGATTTTATTTTTTACAAAATATCTTATGTTTATGATTATATCATTAATTGTCTTTGTTTTAACTTGTTAAATTTTTTTGTATTACAGTTTCAATTCAGATGATGTTGTGGGCATCATTTCTCAGGCAACCAAAGATCTGTATAGAGATGTTTTTCCTACTTGGGGCAAGATGCCAAGCAATATCAAGAGACTAATATTTTTGGAGTTCAGGGTATATTCAAATTTATTTGTTTAACAATATTAAAATACTTGTCTCCAATAATACTTATTAATTAAAAAGTTTATGCTTTCATTGTAGAAAAAATGTGCTTGGCATTCGGAACATGATGCCAAATTTATGCAAACTTTAACAAGAAAGCTGCGAGTGTTCTTGCTATTTTGTTGAATAAAGCTCGTAAAATTAATCAGAAACCTCGGTGGATTCTATCGGATGATTGGGAAAAATTACTTGTGCATTGGGAAAATGATCCAAGAACCTTTTGTGAATTTTCTTATGAGTTTGAAGGCGTAAATAGTTCCTATGATGATGAATCGATGAAGAAATTTTTTGCTATGGAGCAAAAGATTATTGAGATATCCAGCCAAGTCGAAGACTTGCGGGCTAGGGAAAGGCGAAGGGACTTAGGGTTTGCGGGTCTTAGGGCTCAACTCAATGCATTACTTGCTTCAGGAGGGATTCCCCCTTGTTCCAGTGATGTCACTTTCCCTCCTCGGCCTTCTCAATCCCAACCTACTCGATATCTAGTGTATGGTAAACAAAGAAATATGACAGATGAGTCTAGTAGTGATGAAGAAGATGATGATCATGTGGCAGACACAATAACACATTAGTGAAGTTTAGAGTTGTGATAGATAATCTAAGTTCTTTACTTTATAATTTTGTTATGGGAGTTATTTGTTTTGTGAATGCATGATAACATTGAAATCTATTATATAACTTATGCATATTGTGGTTTTTTGTTTAATTTCGAATTATGTTGAAGGTGAGTTGCATATTGAGTTGATAAGAGAATATTTATTAAATGTATTCAATTAGTTGATTGTTGGAAGCTCTTTGAGCTTGATTTAACTAATTAGAGATGTATTGAATTAGTATGACAGGTGATGAGAAGCTGTAGAAATAATAAGTAGCTGCCAATTTTTTTCCAGGAAAAAAGACCTCATGAGGTATCTTTTCTGCATCTTATTTTCCAGAAATTTTTCTACATTTTATTTTCCAAAAATTTCACAAAAGAGACCTCGTGAGGTCTCTATTCAGCATTTTATTAGGTCTCTATTCAGCATTATTTTTACAAATGCAGTAAAGAGACCTCGTGAAGTCTCTTTTTGCATCATGAAAGAGACCTCATAAGGTCTCTATTCAACATTTTATTTCTTAGAAATGCAGTAAAGAGACTTCACGAGGTCTCTTTTTTAAATATAAAATAAAAATAAATAATATAATAGTGACTTTATGAAGCCACCTTTATTAAAATTTAAAAAAAGTAAATTATGAAATTGCAACCTCATGAGGTCCCTTTTTTAAAAAAATTAGACAATTTATTGGTGAACTCGTGAGGTCTCTGTTCGGCGACCGCATGAGGTCTCTACCAAAAAGTCACCTATATTACAGTGACGTACCGTTGAGGTCTCTTTTTCGGTCTCTTTTTTCAGAAAAGATGAGGTCTCTTTTTACTGTTTTTTAGTACTGGTTTTAAAGATATGTGTGACTTGAGTATTATGCATATGATGAAAGTCACTTTTTTGCAATTTATGAGCTCCCAAAAGGGGAGGTTTACAATTTTTAATGTGAAGTAGGGGCTATAGTATTGTTTGTTTCAGTTAAATGTTTTAGTTAGTATTAACCTCTTGATAGTTATTTCAGTGTAGATGAAAGTATTACCTAAAATAATGTTTTCAGAATTATAAACTATGGTTGCAACTTCTGATGGTCTTTTTTTAAACTTCACGAGTAGTGTTTGTTAATAAATTACATGGATATAAATCCTTTTGTGTTTTCCATAGATCTTTTGGGGCAAGACGTCTTTTATAGAGTTTAATGGATTTTAGTTAAGTTATTTTCAATATTCTTTGAAAAAGCATGTGATTGTATGTCTTTTTATTGGTTTTGCATACTTCTTTTTGGGTCTTTCCTCCAAGTGTTAATGAAGGGATCAAAAGGAAAGAATAACTAGTAATTACTATAATTTTTTTTTCATTATACTGGTGCGTTAAATGTACATTAATAATATACCTAATTGAGTAATATATAGATTGACAATATTATATCATTGTGATTTCAGGTTTAGGAAGCACCACAATAACTTTAAAACAGAAAAATTTTAGCTAGAAGAAAAGAAAATCAACAACAATGCAGCGTCATACTAGTACAACGAACACCTTATGTCAAAATGAGGCCACTTATGATTCTGGTCTTGTAAGAACAGTGACTTCTGCTTCACATCGCTCTAGAATATTCTATATATGACTGGAATCCCATTTTATTGGTATGTTACCCAATATTTTGGAAATTTATCATTCCTCTGATGGGAGCCTAATTGTGTTTTGGCTAATGGAACAAACGTATATTTTGTTTCCATTTTCCCAAGAAATCTCTTTTGCTTTTGGATTCTACAAGGATTGTTAACAAATACAATGATTCCCAAATTTTCATTATCATTACCCCGTATTTTATGGAACTACACCCCAAGATTTGTGAAAGTGAATCATGCATTTGATCGTATGACATTGCCATTGCCACAAGGATCGTATTAATTGACATGATATTTTTAAATAATAATGATTTTGTTGAATTTTATAAAATATTCATAGCAAGTTGATTTTTCTTTATGTATAAATGATCTGTAAAATTTACTTTCTTAGAAATTATAATAAGTTGTATGTGTCATTTCTGGCACAAAATTTCATGTATCAAACTTTTTGTAAGTTTGAGTGAAAAACATGAGCTATGACATAATATATATATATATATATATATATATATATATATATATATTTCTTCTCACAAATTTGATCTTGAATTTAGGGTTTGTTGGCCCTTCTAGACCAGACTGAAAATATCAATACAGGATTGAGCAGGAAAGTCATTTTGGCACATATGAATCGCATCATGTATCAGTCAACATAAAGATCTATAAGTACCGATAGTGATATATGTTCTATATTTTTTTGTAAGGACTTATATTAATTTGATTCTGTTCTCATACCGCTTAAACTCTACTAGTGTATGTAAAATTATCTCACTTGAAAAATACTTTTTTCATATTTCAGGATGACTATTCTGATGGGCAGATCATTGGAAGCGTCGACTGTCACCACACCTTTCACATTGATTGCATCAGCCAATGGCTCATGCAAAAGAATTCATATCCCCTATGCAAAAGGATTGCATTAGCAATTTAAGAACTCCAAGCAAGAATTGCATACATTAATGTGTATGCAATTGTTTATGTTATATGTACATTATAAAAAAGTTTTTTTTTTGTGTGTGTTGAATGATATGCAATATAGTGATCTAGCTGGGAAATTTATTTATATCAAGGTTTTATGTTATGTACCTGTTAATTTGAAAATATTGTGGTCGACATGTTTTGCAATCAGTTAGGGAGTCAATGTACCTTTACTTTCTGGTGGAGGTGTGTAGTTTCTTATGCTAAGTTTTTCTCCACTTGTTGAGCTCCGAATGGGCGGATCATTGTTTTCATCAGGGGAACTATGTTTTTATGATTTTATGCATTATTTTGGAGTTTTTATGACATAAAATGATAGAAATTGGTTTTATGAATGTGGTGTACCTATTCGTTCACTTTTACACTGATAAATTTGAGGTATCATTATGGACGGCTCGTTGAATCGGATACGGGTTATGTTTCACTAAATTGCATTTCATTTATTGATGAGTCTAAGGTATCATTCTAGGAAGATCAAGGGCTCTTTCGGGTTTCTACCTTTATGCATTGATTTTTTGCATTGCACTAGCCTAATTAGATCGACTTGATAGTTGTTGTGATAGTCATTACTTGAGTGATTCTTGCTTGTTTAATTGTGTTTCAATTTTGTCACGCCCAGAGCCTACATCCTGGGCGGGACTGGCACTCGGTGACCATTAATGGCCTGGAGCGAACCTTTGTGCTGACTTACTTAACTAAGCGGAAGACTTAACTTAACTTAATATGAACAGTAAAGGACATTTTCAAGGAAAATACTAAAAATGAAATAATCTAGCTAAAATGGATGTTGAGTCTCAAAGTTAAAACATCTGAAATGTAAGATAAAGAGACATCAAACTGAACAATCTAACTGACTATCTGTCTATAAAACCTCTAATAACTTAGATGGATAAACCAATAAACAATATCCCAATAAACTAAACTAGAAAGCAATGAAATGGATCCTCTAATTGAGACATACCCCACAATATCCCAATAAACTAAACTAGAAAGCAATGAAATGGATCCTCCAGATAGCAAGGAGGCTCACCAACTGTCTCTGGAGTGCTCAAATGGATAAACGATGCGCTAGATGTCGATCCTCATTACCTGCGTGTGCTTCATGATACGATGCAGGACAACTGACATCAGTACATTAAATGTACGAGTATGTGAGTTGCAATGCTAACAACACTTAAGCTTGAAAAGGAGTAAGAAGGAACACTTACCTTGGCTCTGCTCAACTTTGGATTTACTAACTCTTATTCAATATATGCAGTTTAAAATTAAATGCAATATAAAGAAAATTGACCGAAACATGTTGTAAACTCTGCATGTATACAAGTATACAATTTATATCTGAGATGTATGTAAAATACAAATAACTGGTGTATATGAAAATACAATACTTCTGTAGGAGCTTCTCTAACGACAACCATCACTTAAGAGCTATACTGATGATACAACGTTACTCGGCCCACGCTGCCCGGCCATCCTAACCTTGTCAGAGTATAGGACCTGAACTGCCTAATGGATCCACTAGTAAATTGTGAGAAGGGTTCATCTAAAAAGTATGACCCTTTTCTACATGGTTTTCATGGAGACTTGAGTTAATCTGAAACTCGCATCTCCACATTGGTGCTCAATATTACTCCTAAAAATATGCTGGCTCTTATGTTTTGAAAATACTGATTATGTGGTTTGAGATTAGTGCTCAAAACTTAGGCTTAATAGCTCTGTTGGAAATCATAGTTTCCCTTCTTGCTTTGTTTCATAAAGTTGTTACTTCTGTGTGAAAACTAGCCTGAAGGCTCTTTACTTATTTAAATGTGAAAAACAATTGTAACTCTTAGGATTATTTAGTCCCGTTATAACTTTTGAGAATGAGATCGACTGTTTACTCTTGCTTACCTTGTACCTTGAGTCTTAAAACAAAGTTAAAATGATTGTTTAAGAATCTTTGAAAACTTTAAGAACTTACTTTGACTTAATTATTCACTTTTAGACTTGACTGTTTACTTCATTGACTTTGATCTAAACTTTCCTTGAATTGGATTATGGATTCAAGGATCACGATCTCAAGTTTATGGATGATTTCATGATGTTTATAAGTACTTTAGAGTGTTGGAATCAACCAACAAATGTGGTTACATCACTTAGGAACTAGTACGAAAAGATAGGGAATGAACGGGGTCTCCAGGTGACCTTGGCGCCCTAAGAGGCGCGGAGAGCCAGAGCTTGACAGACAGAGGCTGTAATCAGGTGCTTTGGCTGGCGCGGTGCGCCAAAGACTGATGGACAGAGTCTGTCCTAAGGGGCTCTTGTAGGCGCAGCACCCCAAAGGCATGTCAGGCGGGTTTTTCAATTTTTTCTTCTCCAATTATCAACTCTAAACCTCCCAAGCTTCCATGTATCTTCCCCCAAACACATAAAATCACTAAATACCTTATTACCTAATAGATTAGACCCAAAAACAGTCCAGAAACATGAATCAAATCTACTAGAGATAAACTATAATTCAACCAACAAGAATTTCACAATTTTTCATCACGAACTTCCATGTTCATTATTCAATAAACTCTAACTTGTTGAATTGAATCAATTTGGGGTGTGGGTGAAAGTACACAACACATAATGATCTCACATACCTTAAAGGATCACCCCCGACGAAATCCACGAAAGATTTTTGGTGTTCTTGCTTCTTCTTCTCCTTTCTCCTCGTTTCTCCTCTTCTTTTTCTCTTTTCTCAAAGCCCTGTCTTGTTTTCTAAAAGCGTGAACTGAACAGGATCATATTAGAAACCAACTTATTACCCAAAAACGAAATTAAATAATTAGGTAAGGAAAAGACCAAAAAACCCTTTAAAAATTCAGATAGGACTTTCCTCATTCCAACAACCCAACTTCTGAAAGTCATATCTCCTCATACGACCTTGAAATTTCATTAACTTTGCACCGTTGGAAAGATCTTCCCAATATCTTTCCATCCATATAAAGAAATAACCCTAACTCTTCCTGAGCTAGAAGTTATGACCATTTGAAAATGACCAAAATTCACTTTTAAAATCTGGAAATTTTCCACATTTCCCTATTTAACTCCAAAAATGATTATGATTGGTTTCTTAGCTTATTCTTAGTTATTTAGAGTTACGAGATGTTACAATATATCCCCCTTGGAAATATTCGTTCTCGAATGAGAAATCTTTCACTAAGCAAAAGGTAGTGACATTATTTCAACACTCAACAACCAAAACAAGTAATAACATGCTTACACATAGTCTTATAAAGCGCTAGGAAGAGAATTTAATACCTCAGCTTCCCAAGTCTCTTCTTTAATGAATTGGTTCCTCCGTAGGACTTTGATCGATGCAACTTCATTTGTCCTCAACTTGCGAACTTGACGATCCAAGATCTGGACCGGAACTTCTTCATAGGATAATTTATCCTTAATCCCAAGATTCTCAGTTGGTACAATCAATGAAGGATCACCCATGAACATTTTCAACATAGAAATATGGAATACCAGATGAACTGCTGCTAACTGTTGGGGTAGCTCAAACTCATAAGCCACACTGCCCACTCTCTTGGAGATTCTATAAGGTCCAATATACCGGGGACTAAGTTTCCCCTTCTTACCGAACCTCATAACACCCTTCATGGGTGAAACCACTAGATATACCCAATAATACACCTCAAACTCTAATGGTCTTCTCCTAACATATGTGTAGGACTTTTGGCGACTTTATGCCGTCTTCAATCTTTCTTAAATCACTTTCACCTTCTTCATATCTTGGTGAACTATATCTGGTCCTATCAACCCTGCTTCACCAACTTTGAACCACTCAATAGGAGATCTGCATCTTCTCCCATAAAGAGCTTCATAGGGAACCATTTGGATGCTCGAATGGTAAATGTTGTTGTAAGCGAACTCAATGAGAGGTATGTGATCATCCCAAATCCCACTGAAGTCAATCAGAGAAGCTCTCAACATATCTTCTAAGTTCTTGATAGTTGCTCTGCTTCTCCATTTTTATGAGGATGAAAAGTTGTGCTTAGGTTAACCTTTGAACCCAAATCTTTCTAGAAAGATTTCCAAAATTGTGTAGTAAATTGGGCACCTCTATTTGAAATAATAGAGACCGAAACTCCATGAAGTCTCACCACTTCTTGAAGGTACAACTTAGCATAATCCTCAGCCGAATAGGTAGTCTTTACCGGCAAGAAATGGTCTGACTTTGTCATCCTATCACAATCACCCAAATTTAATAATGTTGCATGCGAGATCTTGGCAAACCTGTGATGAAGTCCATATTAATCATCTCCCACTTACATTCCAGAAGTTCTATAGTCTGAGCCTAACCTCTAGGCCTTTGGTGCTCTACTTTCACTTCCTGACAATTTGAGCACTTGGCAACAAACTCAGCAATATCCTTTTTCATGCTTTCCCACCAATATACCTCTCTTAAATCGCGATACATCTTGGTGGAACCCGTATGAATTGAATATCTAGATCTAAGAGCCTCGTGCAGGATCCTCTCTTGGAGTCCATCCACCTTAGGTACACATAATCTACCTTGGTACTTCAGCACACCATCTCTCCCTTGTTCAGAAGTCAACACTCTCTGATTATGAACATTGGCCTTCAAATCAAGCAAACTGGGGTCTTGGTCTTACTTTTCTTTCACCTCAGACACTAGTCATGATTCAGCCCCATTAGTCACCACTATCCCTCCTTCTGTGGAATCCATAACTCTGACTCACAGACGTGCAAGTTTGTGCACATCTTTAGCTAACTCCCTCTTCTCTTCTTCAACATGGGAAATATTCCCCATGGATAACCTGCCTAAGGCATCAGCAACCACATTAGCCTTACCTGGGTGGTAAAGAACTCATATCATAATCTTTGAGTAATTCTAACCACATCCTCTGTCTGAAATTTAGATCCTTCTGAGTGAATACATATTGGAGGTTCTTTTGATCAATGAATATATCCACATGAACACTATACAATTAATGATGCCATATCTTCAAATCAAAAACTACAACAACCAATTCCAAGTCATGCGTTGGATAATTCTTCTCATGAACCTTCAACTGTCTGGAGGCATAAGCTATAACCTTGCCATTCTGCATGAACACGCAGCCCAAGCCAACTCTTGATGCATCATAATACACCACAAATCCTTGATTACCCTCTGGTAATGTCAAAACTGGAGCGGTAGTCAACTTCTTTTTCAATTATTAAAAGTTTTTCTCACAAGGTTTAGACCATTGAAACTTGATTGTCTTCTAAGTTATCTTGGTCAAAGGATATGAGATAGATGATAATCCTTCAACAAATCTCTTATAGTAGCTATCCAGACCCAAGAAACTCCTTATGTCTGTTGGAATTATGGGTCTAGGCGAACTCTGAACTTCTTCTATCTTCTGAGTGTCAACTCTAATCCCTTCACAGAAACAATGTGGCCTAAGAATGCCATAGACTTAAGCCAAAACTCACACTTGGAGAACTTGGCATATAGCACCTTATCTTTCAAAGTCTGTAGAATTATCCTGAGGTGACTATCACGATTTTCTTCACTCCTTGAATAAACTAGTATGTCATCAATGAAGATGATGATAAGCAAATCTAAATAAGGTTTAAAGACTCTGTTCATAAGATCCATGAATTTTGCAGGTGCACTTGCCAAACCAAAGGACATAACTAAATACTCATAATGCCCATACCTTGTTCTAAAAGTCGTCTTTGGAATGTCACATTCCCTAACTTTCAACTGATGGTAGTCTGATCTGAGATCAATTTTCGAAAAGCAGGATGCACCTTGAAGCGTGTCGAAAATATCATCTATTATTGGGAGAGGATACTTATTCTTGATGGTCACTTTATTCAACTGATCATAATATATACACATCCTAAGGGAACCATCCTTCTTCCTTACAAACAAGACCGAAGTTCCACAAGGTGAGACACTTGGTCGAATGAAGTCTTTATCTAACAAATCTTTCAATTGTTGTTTTATCTCTTTAAAATCTACTGGTGCCATTCTGTATGGTGGAATAGAGATAGGATGGGTATATAGAATGATGTCTATGCAAAAGTTTATCTCTCTTTCTGGAGGGACTCCGGGTAGATCACCAAGAAAGACTTCTGGAAACTCACTGACTATAGGAATTGACTGAAGGGAAGATATCTCAACACTTGAGTCATTAACTCTGACTAAGTGAAAGATACACTCTTTTGAGACTAACTTTATCACCTTTAGGTATGAAATGAAATGACCCATAGTCACTGCTGAACTACTAGTCCACTCTATGACAGGATCATTAGGAATATAGAACTTGAGAGCTCGAGTTCTATAATATATTGACGCATAACAAGTATGAAGCTAGTCCATACCTAGGATGACATCAAAATCTACATGTCTAACTCTACTAGATCCGCCATGGTGTTCTTGTGATTGATGGAAATAGGACAATCACGATAGACTCTTTTCGCTAGAATAGACTCCCCAACATGTGTAGAAACACAGAAGGGTTCACTAATTTTTTCAGGAAGAATCTTAAACTGATTTGCAACATAGGGAGTTTCAAAAGATAAGCTTGCTCCTCGGTCTTGTTACGCCGGAGCATACACCCTGGATGTGGACGGTACTCGGTGACCATTGCTTGCCTTGATCTAGCCTTTGGTCTGGCTTACTTAACTCAGAGAAAAACAGTAATCATACTTAAGAATAAAAGAACTTAATTAAACTCCACAGTAATACTATCTAGAATGTTTTAAAAGTTTAAACATTCAAACTGGCCAAAATGACAACTCAAGTGTTTAACATAAGAATGAAAAGTAAAGACTTCTAAACTAATAGATGTCTATCAAGCCTTTAAACTGACTGAGATGAATGTTGGGACAGACCCCAGAACATCCTAAAAACTAAACTAGTAAAGCAAATGAAAAGGATGTCCTACGGAATGCAAGGAGGCTCACTACTGACTCCGGAGCTCAATCTAGATCAACGAAGCGCTGCGTGCTGATCTTGGTTACCTACGTCTGCGTCAAAAATTAATGCAGGTCAACTGGCATCAGCACATTACATGTATTAGTATACAAGTTGGAATGCTAAACAACACTTAATCTTGAAAAGGAGTAAGAAGAACACTTACCTTGGCTCTACTTAACACATGATCTACTAACTCTTACTCAATATACACAGTTTAAATGTAATTGCATCATAAAGAAATGTTGACTAAAAACATGTTGTAAACTCTTAATATATACAAGTGTACAAATAATATCTCAGGTGTATATAGAAATACCAATAACTAAAATATATGAAAATACAATACTGCTATGAGAGCTTCTCTAACTGACAACCATCACTTAAGAGCTATAGTGATGATACAACGTTACTCGGCCCCCATTGGCCGGACATCCTAACCTTTCCAGAGTATAGGACCTGGACTGCCTAATAGATCCACTAGTAAACTATGAAGAGGGTTCATCTAAAAAGTATGACCCTTTTCTACCCATGATGGCTACATGGTTTACATGGAGACTTGAGTTAATCTGAATTGGCATCCCACATCGGTGCTCAGTACTACTCCCAAAATATATATATATATATATATATATATATATATATATATATATATATATACACTAGTTCTTTTATTTTTAAAACATACTGATTCTGAGATTTGAGATTATTGTTCAAAACTTAGCTTTTAAAAATCTCTCTTGGAAATCATAGTTTCCTCTTTCTTCTATTAAAACTAGTCATAGGCTCTGTGGAAATCTAGCCTCCTTTCTTACTCAAAAGTTTTGAAAACATTTTAGTTTAAGCTCTGAGGGACTACTTAGTTCCCTTATAACTCTTCAGAATTGAACTCAATTTTATGCTCTTTGCATACTCGAAACTTCACTCATTTGAGAATTTAACTCAATTCGTTACTTCAACATTAAAAAAAAAAGTTAAAACTTTTGTTTAAGACTCCTGAGTGCTATAGGAACTTACTTTGACTTGCTTCTTAACTTTAAAATTTAAATCTTAACTTCTTTCTTCCCTTGAATTGGATTATGGATTCAAGGATCATGATTTCATGATGTTTAGATATACTTTAAAGTGTGGAAATCAACTAGGAATGATTGGTACATCACTTAGGAACTATTACAGAAAGAGAAAGAACGGGGTCTCCAGGGGTCTTGGCGCTCTGAGAAGCAAAGGGCGTCAGGGCCTGTCGGACAGACCTTGCTCGTGGAGGTTATGAGAGGCGCGGCGCGCCAGGGCCTGTCAGACAGAGCCTGCCCTGAGGGGCTCTGGCAGGTACACGGCACCAAGGGTTATCTAATGGGACCTCCTACTTTCTTCTCCGTTTTTCATCTCTAAACCTCCTAAACTTCCATGGATCCCACCCAAACACTTAGGATCCCTAAGTACCTCATTACCCAATAGATTACACTCGAAAGCAGTCCGTAAACATGAATCAAACTTACTAGCGATCAACTACAATTCAACCAACGAGAACTTCACAACTTTCATTAAGAATTCCAGATTTTCATTTAAATAAAATCTAATTTGCTATATTGAATCAAATTGGGGTGTGGGTTAAAGGACCCAACACCGAATGATCTCACATACATCGTTAGAGATCACTCTTGACAAAATCCACGCAACGATCTTGGCGTTTCTTGGACAATTCTTGATCTTCCTCTTCTTTTATCTTTTCTCCCAAGCCCTAAGCATTCTTAATTTTTGTAAAACTAATCTGGGACCTTTTACTTACCACTAAATAACCCTAAAACGAATTAGGCAATACTAGGGTGAAAAGACAACTTAGCCCTTACAAAAAACCGGATTGGACTTTCCTCAATCCAACAACACAACTTCTGAAAGGCATATCTCCCTCATACGATGTCGAATTTGTGCAAACTCGGTGACATTATAAATATCTTCCCAAGGGATTTCCAACCATATAAAGAACTCATCCAAACTACTACTAAGCTAGAAGTTATGGTCGTTTGAAAATTACCAAAGCTCACTTTTGAAAGCTGGAAATTTTCTAGATTTTTCTACTTATTTCAAAAAATGATTATTCTTGGTTTCTTAGCTTATTCTTAGTTAATTCAAGTTACGAGATGTTACAATATCTCCCCCCCCCCTCCCCCGAGTGCTAAAATGATGTTACTAAGCTAAGGGTAGTAACATCATTTTAGTACTCAACAAACAAAAGTAAGTGATAACATGCTTATACATAGCCTTATAAAGTGCTAAGAAGAGAATTTAGTACCTTGATCTCCATTCTCTGCAGATTCAAAGATATGTGGATATCTCTTCTTCATATCCTTCTCAACTTCCAAAGTCGCTTCTTCAACGATCTGGTTCATCCAAAGGACCTTGACTGAAGCAAATTCCTTCGTCCTCAACTTGCAAACTTGACGATACAAAATATGAATCGAAATTTCTTCATAGGATAGTTTTTAAGTGAGGACACTAGTTGCAATACAGGAAAATTGATACCTTGGTAATAGATTAAAGAGGATAGGTGTCTATGAGTGGTGAGTCTGTGTCATGGTCTGATACACATTATCAAGCCTAATAGTGATAGCATGCATAACTCAATTTGAAAATAATCGGGATTGATAGCCAGATGATTGCATAAAGATAAAATAAGAATGCTCTTGTACAAAGATTTTGTGGTGAGTCATAGTGCGTCGCTTGAGGACAAACAACGAATTTAAGTTGAGGGTGTTGGTGTACCGTGGTTATACGGTACTTTCAATGGTTTTAACTTAAGTTTATTGTGTGTCTAAGACCTTTTTGTATTAGTTTTAATGTAATCTTCTCTTTGTTTTCAGAAAATCTGTCCAGAAGAAGAACGTGAGAGTTGTGTGCTGAAAGTTGCAGAAGTGGAAACCTACGGAGCCATCGACGGTCCGTCGTGACCTCGACGGTATGTAGGTGGCCACCGTCGTGAGAAGAAGAAGACTGACAAAGGAAAGTGGGGAATTCTGACCAAGTGTGGGGCTATGGAGGCTCGCGACGGACCGTCACAGCCACGACAGACCGTCCTGCACATTCGTCATCATCAACAGAAAGTAGCCCCAGTACCCATCTCCAGAAGTTTCTAAGTGTGGAGTGACGGAAGGCCTCGACGGTCCGTCGTGACCTCGACGGTCCGTCGTGACCTCGACGGTCCGTCGTGACCTCGACGGTCCGTCGTGGCAGTCGTCGACTCAGCCGTGTTTTTTGGACAGATTTTCCTTAAATAGGTTTCCTTCTTTTATTAGGATTTGAGTATTATAAATACCTGTAAACACCTCGTTTTTGGGGTTAGACTTTTGGATATTTTTTTTGTTTTATTGTTCTAAGTATTGAAGTTTGAGATTTTGGGAAATCACTTTATTTTCCAGAATCGTTTGTTGCAAGTTTTTGATTAATTCAAGTAAATTTCTGGATTATCTTCAATCTCATCAAAGTAAGTGCATGAATTCTTATCTAATTAATATGAATTGTGTGATTATTAACATGGGTAACTAAATTCCATTACTAGGGTTGTGAGAACCATGGGTAAATAACAAGGTAAAATCTAACTAAAATAACAATTCTTAAATAGTGTCTTGCATGTATTGATAATTCTTTTGTTTAGAAGTCTTTTTAACGGTGGCCAACGTTAGAACTCGCCTTATTGCTACTTGCCAGACCAAGGAGGTAGATAATAAGAAAAGAATTATCAACGTAGATTTAGTATATACTATCTAATAAGCTAGTGTTGGTTGGTGCGAAGTAACAACTAAGCCAAATATCGATTATGATGCTTAATATGAGGTAAAAGTAAGGTTTAGTAAGGCATACATACGTAGCCGGACCAAGGTGCGGAGGAAATTTCCTAGTTGCCGGACCAAGGAATTAGGGATACATAACTTACCACTTTGCATGCAAGATATTAGGAACGGATTGTTATAGTTAGAATTACCAAGTTATGAACCTATGCGGAATACTCAAGCCCTAGTTACTTTCATTACTTGAATAAAAATCAAATCTTTGAATGTGCCAACTGTTTACGTAAAATTAGTTACTTACATTTGTTATTCAAAACCCCCCTTTTGTTATTTATTTTCGGAAGAGACTTGACTAAATAAAAGTAATAGTAGGTTAAAGTTAAGTCTAAATCATTTTCCTCGTGGGATCGATCCTAACCTCGTAGTTGGGTTCTTTACTTGATACGACCGCTTATACTTCTTTTCAAGAAGTAAATTTGAGCGTATCAAATTTTGGCGCCGCTGCCGGGGAAAGTTGTTGTTAGATTAACTTAAAACTTATTACTAAAGTTTAGTTAATATTTTCCTAATTTTACTTTTTCTTGTTGTTTTTGTCTCTTGCAGATCTAACTTCCGTGTATGCCAGTTACACGGAGTAGAAGAGAACCCTTACTTCCACACGACCATGAATTGGAGCGTACACTACGCAGGATGAATCGAAACTTGGGTATTAACGATGATGATCCCAACCAGGACATTCCAGCTCCGGTTGATGCTCATGGTCGGTTTACCTGAAAATTGAGGGGAAGATGAACTACGGAGACAACATCCCGCTCCACGCCCCCAAGAGTATTATAGGGGATATGATAACATTACTGATTCAGACGGGCCACTGGTCGTGCCTCCCCTACCACACGGCCATACTTTCGTGGTAACCAGTAGCCTGATGCAAATGGTCACTGCTAGAGGTTTGTTTTCGGGGCTTCCTTCTGAAGATCCACATGCTCACATCGCTAAAGTAAGGTCGGTGTGTAAGAGTTGTGTAGGGAGGCCTGATTTGAATATGGACATAATCGGGTTAAGAGTGTTTCCTCTCTCACTGATGGGAGAGGCTGCTATATGGTTTACCGAGTTACCCTATAACTCAATCTACACTTGGAATCAACTGAGGGATGTGTTCTTAGCACGTTACTACCCGGTATCTAAGAAGCTAAACCACAAAGATAGGGTGAACAACTTTGTGGCACTACCGGGAGAATTGGTTAGTAGTTCTTGGGATAGGTTCACATCGTTCTTGAGGAGTGTCCCCAATCACCGCATCGATGATGAGTCACTGAAAGAATATTTCTATCGGGGGCAGGATGATAATAATAAGGTAGTACTGGATACGATAGCGGGTGGTTCTTATGGGGAGTGTCCTTATGCTGAGATCGCTGAGAAGTTGGAGAAAATCTCCCAAAATATTAAAGCATGGCGTACTAGGAAGTCAGATACTGGGAGAAATACCTTTGCAGTGTAATCCGAACACAACCCAGCCACAGACGAGATTCGTGAAGAGATGGTTCAAATGAGAACTGAGCTTGGGATGGTGTTGAAACATGTCACTAGGGGTGCAGAAAAGATAAATGCGGTGAACTACTTGTCTAAATCATCACCGCCGATTGATGAGTATTACTATGAGGAGGACTCTTATGCGGTAGATGAGCAGATGGGGGGTTTCCGACCAAACGTCCAAGGCTCCAATTAGGAGAATTGGCGCCAAGGTCAAGGAAACCAAGGTCAGAACTATGGTAATTACAACCGAGAGGGTTATTATGTCCGAGATGAGAATTAAAACCGTGATAACAACTTCAACCGGGGTAACTATGGTAACAGAAATGATAGGAGTGGGCCCTATGTTCCACCTCAAAATCGTGAAGTTAATCCTAGGGATGGTGGAGGTAGTATGGCACTAGTTGAGGATATATTGCAGAAAATAATGAGGAGGTTCGACGCTAGTGATGAGCACACCAAAGAGTTGAGAAGTGACTTAGCGAGTATTGGGCAGAAAGTTGATGCACATGCAATCTCGATCAAGCACCTTGAGTTTCAAATGGCTCAATTATCTTCGACTGTGAACCACGTCAACCGGGTACTCTTCCAAGTAACACTGTCCAAAATCCGAAAAATGATGGACATTGTATGGCAATCACAACTCGAGGTGGTAAATAAACCATTGACCCACCAATGTCGTCTGGAGTAGAAAAGGTGATAAGAGGAGATCATGAGGTAGTGGAGGTTAGTGGTGAGTTAGGAGATAAAACGGAGAAAGAAGCTGAGGTGCCTCAAAAGGTGACCGCCATGCCTATACCACCACCTCCATTCCCACAAAGATTCGTGAAAATGACCAAGGATGGTAAATATCGGCGTTTTATCAATATGTTGAAACAGCTTTCCATCAATGTCCCTTTGATAGAAGCTCTTGAACAAATGCCTGGTTATGCCAAGTTCATGAAAGATATGGTGACCAAGAAAAGATCAGTCAGTTTTGAGGATGATGATAGAATGTAGAATTGTAATGCTATTGCTACAAGGTCTCTGGTGCAAAAGAAAGAAGATTCGGGTGCTTTCACTATTCCATGTACAATCGGGTTATTACACTTTGCAATGGCATTATGTGATTTTGGGGCAAGCATAAATCTCATGCCTCTTTCTATTTACAAGATGTTGGGTTTGGGTAACCCAAAGCCCACTGTGATGCGGCTACTGATGGACGATCGAACGGTGAAGAGAAGACCTATTGGGATACTCCACAATGTGTTAGTAAAGGTGGAGTCATTCATATTTTCGGCCAATTTTGTGATTCTTGATTGTGAGGTCGATTTTGAGGTGCCTATTATTCTTGGAAGGACATTCCTTGCTACGGGTAGAGCCTTGGTCGACATGGAGAAAGGGCAGATGAAATTTCGGTTGAACAATGAAGAAGTGACTTTTAACATTTGTAAATCCATGAGGCAGAGTGGTGAGCTCCAATCGGTATCTGCCATATCTTACAGGGTTGAAAAGTCATCTGAGGTACAAATAGAAGAACGTCTGGGGGTAGAAGCACTAGTGGCAGTGATCATGAATTTTGATAGTGATTGCATTGAATAATATGGGTCATTGGTCGCGGCACTTGATCGAGGTGATGTTCGGTTTAAACCAAAGAAGTTTGAGTTAGATATGAAGAATCGCGAGTCCCCACCCGTAAAACCATCTATAGAAGAGGCTCCAAAATTAGAACTAAAGGCTCTACCACCTCATCTTAGGTATGTATTCTTGGGAAATGGTGACATTTTGCCGGTAATCATTGCATCAGATCTGAATGTACACCAAGTTGAGAGTTTGGTGAAAGTGTTAAAAAGGTTCAAAAGAGCTATTGCGTGGACTATTGCGGATATTATTGGGATTCCGCCCGATATTTGTTTGCATAAAATCCAACTCATGCCCGATCATAAGCCAAGTATTGAGCACCAAAGACGTTTAAATCCACCTATGCAAGAGGTGGTGAAGAAAGAAATCATTAAGTGGTTGGATGTTTGAGTAATATATCCAATCGCCAATAGTAGTTGGGTATGCCCTGTTCAGTGTGTACCTAAGAAACGGGGAATGATTGTGGTCCCCAATGAAAAAAAATAGCTTGTTTCGATGAGACCGGTGACTGGATGGAAGGTATGTATGGATTACCGGAAATTAAATGCATGGACCGAGAAAGACCATTTTTTGATGCCCTTCATGGATCAGATGTTGGACAGACTTGCAGGAAAGGGGTGGTACTATTTTCTTGATGGTTATTCGGGTTATAATCAGATTTCTATTGCACCGGAGGATCAAGAGAAAACCACCTTTACTTGTCCATATGGGACCTTCGCGTTCAAGAGAATGTCGTTCGGGTTATGTAATGCACCTGCCACATTTCAGAGATGTATGATGTCAATATTCTCCGATATGGTGGAGGATACTATTGAGGTTTTTATGGATGATTTTTCAGTGGTTGGTGACTCCTTTGAGCGGTGTTTGAGTAATTTGTCCGAGGTTCTTAAGAGATGTGAAGACTGCAACCTTATGCTTAATTGGGAAAAATGTCACTTCATGGTGAAAGAAGGTATTGTATTGGTCCATCGCATTTCAGAGAAGGGTATAGAGGTTGATCGAGCTAAAGTTGAGGTGATAGAGAAACTTCCTCCACTCATATCTGTAAAAGGTGTGAGAAGCTTTATAGGGCATGCCGGCTTTTACCGGTGGTTTATCAAGGATTTTTCAAAGATTGCACATCCCTTGTGCAAGTTGCTTGAGAAAGAGTTTAATTTTTATTTTGATGAATCTTGTCTTAAGGCATTTGGTGATCTAAAGGAAAAGTTGGTGTCTGCACTTATCATCATTTTGCCATATTGGAGTAAGTCGTTTGAGGTGATGTGTGATGCGAGCGGAGTCGCTTTTGGTGTGGTTTTGGGTCAACGAAGGGATAAAATCCTTCAACTCATTTACTATGCTAGTAAAGCGCTCAATGAAGCCCAAAAGAACTACACCGTGACTGAGCAAGAGCTCCTTACAGTAGTCTTTGCTTTCGAGAAATTTCGCTCCTATTTTCTTGGCACTAGAGTTATAGTGCATAATGATCATTCTGCTTTGAGATATTTGATGGCAAAGAAGGATGCAAAACCAAGGTTGATTCGTTGGGTATTACTATTGCAAGAATTTGACTTTGAGGTAAAAGATAGAAAAGGGACTTAAAATCAGGTTATTGATCACTTGTCCCGATTAGAAGATGAAGCAATGAGGGAGTTAGGTGAAAAGGATGAAATTGATGATACTTTCCCTGATGAGCATGTATTGGCTGCCTCCCAAGACTTGATCCCATGGTTCGCAGATTTCGCGAATTATCTGGCTAGTGATATCGTCCCACCGGACTTGTCCTTTCAAAGAAAAAACTTCATGCATGATGTGAAAAAGTTCTTTTGGGATGAACCATACTTATATAGGAGTTATGCCGATGGGCTTATTCGGCGTTGTGTGCCGGAAGTTGAGATGTTAAGTGTTTTGGAGGCGTGCCATTCTTCGCCTGTAGGTGGGCATCACAGTGGAATCCGGACAGCCCACAAAATCTTGCTATGTGGCTACTATTGGCCAACTATCCATCAAGATGATCATGAGTTCGCCAAGGCATGTGATAGATGCCAAAGAGATGCTGGCATTTCGAGGAAGCAAGATCTCCCTTTAAATCCCATCCTTATGATTGAATTGTTTGATGTATTGGGCATTGACTTTATGGGCCCTTTTGTGAGTTCTTATGGGATGAAGTACATTCTTGTGGCAATCGACTATGTGTCTAAGTGGGTGGAAGCTATCGCACTTGCAAATAATGAAAGGAAGAGTGTCACCGCGTTCTTGAAAAAGAACATATTTTCCAGATTTGGCACCCCAAGGGATATTATTAGTGATGGGGGATCCCACTTTTGCAATAAGCTATTTAAGGGATTACTGGAAAAGTATGGGGTTCGCCATAATATGGCCACTACGTACCATCCTCAAACTAGTGGGAGAGTTGAGGTGTCAAACAAGGAGATTAAGCAGATCTTGTCGAAAACGGTGAATGCTAGTAGAACGGATTGGTCAAGGAGGATTGATGATGCTCTTTGGGCCTACAGGACAGCATACAATACTCTCATTGGTATGTCCCCATACCAACTTGTATATGGGAAGGCTTGTCACTTACCGGTGGAATTAGAACACAAAGTCATGTGGGCAATGAAGAAGTTGAAAATGGATTGGAATGAGGCTGCGGAACAAAGGTTAAACGGGTTGAATGATCTTGATGAATTTCGCTTGAAGGCATATGAAAGTTCAGCCCTCTACAAAGAAAAGATGAAGAAGTAACATGACCAAAAGATTGAGAAGCGCGATTTTGTGGTTGGGGATTTGGTGCTTTTGTTCAATTCTAGGTTGAGCTTATTTCCGGGAAAACTCAAGTCCAAATGGACGGGTCCCTACTTGATCACCCAACTATTCCCCCATAGTGCGGTTGAGTTGGAGAACAAGGAGGGTGTGCGGTTTAAAATGAACGGACAGCGAATCAAAATCTATCTCGGGCATGCTGAATCAGCGAATAAAGTGATCGAGGCATACCATCTTGATGAAGTCTGAGTAATCAAGAGTCTTCCATCGTGCCGCAACGTTAAATCAAGCGCTGATTGGAAGGCAAGCCAATATGGATCCTCTAGCCAACTATAGGTCTTCGTTATTCTTTAGGAATAGTTGCATTATTTTTGCGTTTATTTATGTAATGTTCCGTCTGACTGCTCCTTTCTTTTTCGTTAGTAGTGTTGGCTAGAGCATAGATTAGGGTCCGTGTCCAAAAAGTATCCAAAAAATACAAAAAGATTATCTTAATGGGTGCTAAATGTGCAGGTATCAAATCACCAAAAAACTACAGAAAATTGGTCTGTTGCACCCATCGAAGGAACCATCGACGGACCATCGTGCCTACGACGGACCGTCGGTGGGATCCGTCATGCCCAGGTATGTCTTTCAAATTTGGTTAAGTTAGGGCAACCAGGACGGACCGTCGCACCTGTTATGGTCCGTCGACAGGGAATCGTCGTGTCAGTATCCATGAACCCGACCTGACCCGTCCGGCTGAATATTAAAAGTTTTAAACTTTTAAACTTCCCACCCATCATTTAATACCTCATAACCATTCCTTTTCCCCATTTCCTACCATTTCCTCCCATTTCTTCCCCTCCAACTCCCATTCCCTCTCCTACATTCTGATTCCCATCATCTCCCTCACCTTCCCACAGCCCTTTCTCTCCCATATTCTGCAAAGCATTTCAGTCCATCGACGGTCGGTACTTGTCTTTTTGAGCTGCTGTGCAACTAGCTGTGACTTACTTCCTTCTCCTCCACTACATCTATCAGGTATGATCTTCGGATCTATCAATTAACTTTCGTAACTTGTGGTTTTCTTTCTATTTAAATTTGACATCTTACTGTTTGGGTCTCCAATTTTGGGCCCCCATTGCATGCTAGAACCCCCCATAGTGCTAAGTTCCCGTAGATTACGTCTATTGTAAAAGAATGGGGATTATGTGGTTAGACATGGTGTGTTTTCTGATTCCGTTTCTGACCTAGGGTTGCTACACAGTAGAAAATTGAATGCTAAAACTTGCTAAAATTCTTGCCCTAGGGATTATGGGATGCTGGGTATAGTTTTGATACACTTAGGTTTCCAACAACATAGTACATAGTGAACCAGTGAGGCTGCAAAACCAGGTCCCCTGAAGGACAGTACGAGACCCCGTTGACGGACCGTCGACTCTACGACGGACCGTCGTTGGGGTCCGTCGTGCCCAACTCCATTGGTTTCCATAAGTGTCCCTCGATGGAGGCTTACGACGGAGGCTTACGACGGACCATCGTCCCTTCGATGGTGCGTCCTGCATATCCGTCGAATCTGTCAGAACCTTGAGTTCTGACGTGTTTACAATTTATTTGAAGTATCCCTCGATGCACACCCACAACAGACCGTCGTGCCTTCGACGATCCGTCCTGCATGTCCATCGTCCCTGTCAGAACCTTGGTTTCTGACCAGTTTAAAATTTATTCTAAGTGTCTATCAACGGCCCCCCACGATGGACCGTCGTACTTTCAATGGTCCGTCCTGCATGTCCGTCGTCTCTGTTCGAACCTTGGTTTCTGACGATTTTAAAATTTACTCTAAGTGTCTTTCGACGAAAACCCATAACGGACCGTCGTGCCTTCGACGGTCCGTCCTGCATGTCCGTCATCTCTGTCAGAACCTCATGTTACTGCTGTTTTGAAATATTTTTCCAAGTGTCCTTCGATGGAACCCCACGACGGACCGCCGTGTCTTCGACGGACCATCGAAGGGTCCGTTCTGCACCCTGCACTTCTGCATTACCATTTCCTTTTTGTATTTTACCGTTTCCACCGGTACTAACTATTTCTTTTTGCATGTACTCATGGCTCCTAAGCAGGGCCGTGTCTATTCACGAGGGCATTCCAAGACTGTCGCCCCGTCCAACCGACTGGTCATCGGCTCAGACGATGAGCATGACCCAGAGTACGTGCCACCTCGCACCCGCACTGCTGCACCTGCCGCCCGCCCCACCAGAGCCACTCTCACGAGGGTGGCGCCCGGCTTAGTCACTGCCTCCCAGTCTGACGAGGAGCGCATACTGACTGGCACACCTTCTGGGTCGGCTGCACAGTCAGAGGAGGCATCCGGTTCAGAGGAGGCTTCCGATTCAGAGGAGGTCTCCGTGTCTGAGGAGGCCTCTTTTCCAGCCACCGCATCCCAGTCTGCCTCGTCTGATGAGTCTGATAATGATGACTCGACTCCAGCTCAGCCGATGAACGTTCCTACTCTGGTTGCAGATCAGCCCAACCGGTGGTGTGTTGACGGGCAGTATCAGGTTTACTCGGACGCTAAGATGCCGAACGATAAGGGGGTCATGACCCGAACCCTTACACTTGAGCGACGGGTTCGCACGGAGAGCCTTTTTACCATGCCGGCTATACATGAGTTGTTCACCCGACATCGGCTATAGTGGACGGCCTGAGCTATGGGCCGCTATAGTGAGGATATGGTCAGAGAGTTCTATGCCTCATATATGGCGACTCTCCGATTGCAGCTGGATAGGCGGGCAGCCCCCGCCAAACATGCTTCTCTAGACTACGTCCAGGTCCGCGGCAAGCGTGTGGACATTTCCTTACCGGTCATACGCAGATTTCTTTATGGCGCGGATGTTGATACTACTAGGACACCTCTCACCAACGAGTTCGACTATTGGTGGAAATTGATTAAAGATGGCCGCTTCCAGCGCGAGCCTGAGTTGAGGGAGACCACCAAGCGGTGGATTGCACAACACTTGTCTGTTGATGGTGAGGCTGCCGACTGGGTGAGAGATCCCAAAGGAAGTATTAAGAAGGATAACCTCACCTTCACAGCCAAGTTTTTGTGGTTACTCGTCCGACAATGCCTTTCCCCCCTGCAGCAGACAATATTGTCACTTGGGATCGTGCGGTACTGATGGCGGCGATGATAGCAGGGTTCGAGGTAGACTTTGCCTGGCTACTACAGGCGGTGTTGCACGAGAGGGCTTTCAAGGCCACTACCACTTACCCTTTCCCCTGCATGGTTTTTGCTTTGTGCAGGTCAGCGAGAGTGCCCGTGTGGCACATTGATGTGCTTAAGACCCCGCCGGGCACAGTGGATATCGGCCTCATTCAGGATGAGGCCAATGAGTTGGCTTCCCACAGAGGGGCCCGTCCGGAGGTGCAGCTGCTTGGAGATACCCTAGAGGCAACAGTTGAGCAAGCCTAAGCGGCTAACCAGACCACTTCTGAGCCCACCGACACCACTTCGATCGAGTCTATCCCGGGTGGTAGCACCTCCCCTAACTCCTCCCGTTCGACTCCATAGACTTCTCTGGTCCCACTTGCTAGGGTCCAGAAACTTGAGGCCCAGATTGCCACACTACTGCACCATATCCAGCCTTGGATGCAGAAGTTTAATGCTAAGGCGTAGGAGCGTCTTGAGAGAAAGATGGCCCAGCACACCGAGCAGAAGGTAAGAGAGGTCCACCAACGCCTGGACACTTTTGAGCTACGGGTTCTTGCCCAACCAGCCCCTACTGTGGATGTGACGTCTCTCTAGGCTGTCGTGGCGAGTCTACGAGATGACTTGGATGTTATACTAGAGGCTTGGGTGCCGGAGTCTGAGGCCCCTTCTGCAGAGCCTGCTGAGGACACAGTGATGGCTGCCCTATTCGCCACTACTGATGTGCCACCACCTCCGTCTCAAGAGCGTGCCAAGAGGCACCGGACTAGAGATGAGGATGAGTCTCGGGATCGGAAAAGGGAGCGCCACGAGATGGAGGCTGCGAGGAGAGCCTCGCTTATTGATGAGGAGGCCCGTACGTTGAGGGTTATGGAGGTGGCTGCTGCAGCATCTAGTTCCAGAGTTGCAGAGGTTGAGAGGAGCACCATTGACGGTGCTGTCGTTGCTGTGGACACTACTGATGGTGTCCCTACTTTAGAGGGAGCGGGTTCCAGGAAACCGGACCCGCTAGCTTGTTGATCACCGGCGCTTTGCGCCTCAGGTTTGCTTTACCTACCACTCTATTTCATATCTTTTTTATACATTGAGGACAATTGCAAATTTTTTTGTTCGGGGTGGGGTAAATGGAAAGTGAGTGCTAGGGTGAAATCTGAGTAGCCCAACTCACGATCCTCTCTTTGGGTTTTCTTGCCTGTGTTCTTTTCCCCCAAGATATTGGTTACTTTATTGTTGAACCGGCACGTTGTTATCTTTTGTACATAGTATAGAAATAGACCCTGAAGCATGATGGCCAAATAAAAATGATATCCTGATATTAACAAAAATGATGCATGACTAAGCATGACACAGAGATACACTACTGCATGATCCTAAATCTAAGACTCAAACTAGGTGTCTGATAATCTGGTAGAGTAATGAGATGTCAAGAGAGTGTTAGGTAAATTTGAATAGTCCGCTATTTGTAGTGAACTAGAACTTGCCTGGTTAGTCCTGCTTAAAAGTAAGTTGTGATAGACAATTAGGAAAGGATCATAGGCCGTTGTTCAATATAACCAATCTTTAGCCTAAATAACAGAAAACCGAATGAAATTAATCCCTTCTTGATGCAAATGAATTGAGCCTAGAACAGACCTTTCTTTTTCACCCCAACTGATTTCTTTTTGGGAACAATGTGTTGGCCCTGGTCCCTCCTTGGACATGTGCACCTCAGCTTATGCTAAAACCATAAGTTGAGGGTGGCTAATGCAGCAAACAACCTTGTCGTGGCCCTGACCCAATTTTGGATATTGTGTACCTCGACTCGTGGCAAAGCCATGAGTTGAGGGTGGCTATTATGAGGAATGCCCCGGAAAGTGAAGTTGAAAGAATAAAGAAGCAAAACAAAAGTGACTCGAGAAAAGTTGAAAGAAAGGTGATAAAGTTGAAAATTTGAAAATACAAGTAAAATAATAATAATAATAATATTTAAAAACAAAAAAAAAAGAAAAAAAGAAAAGAAAAGAGTCACTTACACAAAAAGGAGAGAGAAGGTAGAATAGCAAGGTGAAGGAATGCAAGAAAATTAAGAAATAGGGCGGAATAAAATGATGAAAAGGTAGGACTCTTAGTCGTTATGTCAAGGAGGGCAATGAGTCACTAAAAATACACCTAAATGTATCCAACCTGACCCCGATCCTAAGCTACAGCTAAGAAAGTCCTATCGTGATCCTAAGAGTCTATTATGGCGAACGTAAAGCAGTGAAAATAAGGGCAAGCCTATGGCAATAAGTATGAATAAGGTGTGAAGTTGTTCTGAGAGCGAGTGTTGAAAAATAATCCTTAGACTCAAACTGAAATCATTGTATGAAAAATGAGGATGTTGTTTTTAAGTGAGGACACTAGTTGCAATACCGGAAAATTGATACCTTGGTAAGAGATTAAAGAGGTAGGTGTCTGTGAGTGGTGAGTCTGTATCATGGTCTGATCCACATGATCAAGCCTAATAGTGATAGCATGCATAACTCAATTTGAAAATAATCGGGATTGATAGCCAGATGATTGCAGAAAGATAAAATAAGAATGCTCTTGTACAAAGATTTTCTGGTGAGTCATAGTGCGTCGCTTGGGGACAAATAACGAATTTAAGTTGAGGGTGTTGATGTACCGTGGTTATAAGGTACTTTCAATGGTTTTAACTTAAGTTTAGTGTGTGTCTAAGGCCCTTTTGTATTAGTTTTAATGTAATTTTCTCTTTGTTTTCAGGAAATCTGTCCAGAAAAAGAACGTGAGAGTTGTGTGCTGAAAGTTGCAGAAGTGGCAACCTACGGAGCCATCGACGGTCCGTAGGTGGCCACCGTCGTGAGAAGAAGAAGACTGACAAAGGAAGGTGGGGAATTCTGACCAAGTGTGGGGCTATGGAGGCTCGTGACGGACCGTCATAGCCATGACGGACCATCCTCCACATCCGTCATCATCAACAGAAAGTAGCCCCAGTACCCATCTCCTGAAGTTTCTAAGTGTGGAGTGACGGAAGGCCTCGACGGTCCGTCGTGACCTCGAAGGTTCGTCGTGGCAGTCGTCGACTCAGCCGCGTTTTTTGGACAGATTTTCCTTAAATAGGTTTCCTTCTTTTATTAGGATTTGAGTATTATAAATACCTGTAAACACCTCGTTTTTGGGGTTAGACTTTTGGATATTTTTTTTGTTTTATTGTTCTAAGTATTGAAGTTTGAGATTTTGGGAAATCACCTTATTTTCCAGAATCGTTTGTTGCAAGTTTTTGATTAATTCAAGTAAATTTCTGGATTATCTTCAATCTCATCAAAGTAAGTGCATGAATTCTTATCTAATTAATATGAATTGTGTGATTATTAACATGGGTAACTAAACTCCATAACTAGGGTTGTGGGAACCATGGGTAAATAACAAGGTAAAATCTAACTAAAATAACAATTCTCAAATAGTGTCTTGCATGTATTGATAATTCTTTCGTTTAGAAGTCTTTTTAACGGTGGAAAACGTTAGAACTTGCCTTATTGCTACTTGCCGGACCAAGGAGGTAGATAATAAGAAAAGAATTATCAACGTAGATTTAGTATATACTATCTAATAAGCTAGTGTTGGTTGGTGCGAAGTAACAACTAAGCCAAATATCGATTATGATGCTTAATATGAGGTAAAGGTAAGGTTTAGTAAGGCATACACACGTAACCGGACCAAGGTGCGGAGTGAAATTTCCTAGTTGCCGGACCAAGAAATTAGGGATACATAACTTACGACTTTGCATGCAAGATATTAGGAACGGATTGTTATAGTTAGAATTACCGAGTTATGAACCTATGGGGAACACTTAAGCCCTAGTTACTTTCATTATTTGAGTAAAAATCAAATCTTTGAACGTGGCAACTGTTTACGTAAAATTAGTTAATTACATTTGTTATTCAAAACCCCCCTTTTATTATTTGTTTTCGGAAGAGACTTGACTAAATAAAAGTAATAGTAGGTTAATGTTAAGTCTAAATCATTTTCCTCGTGGGATCGATCCTAACCTCGTAGTTGGGTTCTTTACTTGATACGACCGCTTATACTTCTTTTCAAGAAGTAAATTTGAGCGTATCAAAGGTCCAATATACCGAGGACTAAGTTTTCCCTTCTTACCAAATCTCATAACAACTTTCATGGGTGAAACCTTAAGATACACCCAATCATCCACCTCAAAATATAATGGCCTTCTCCTAACATCTGTGTAGGACTTTTGGCGACTTTGTGCCGTCTTCAATATTTCTTGGATCACTTTCACCTTGTCCATAGCTTGGTGAACTAGATCTGGTCCTATCAACCCTTCTTCACAAACTTCAAACCACCCAATAGGAGATCTGCATCTTCTCCCATAAAGAGCTTCATAAGGAGCCATTTGGATGCTAACTGTAGTTGTAAGAGAACACAATGAGAGGTATGTGATCATCCCAACATCCTTTGAAGTCGATAACACAAGCTCTCAAAATATCTTCTAATGTTTGGATAGTATGCTCTGTTTGTCCATGTATCTGAGGATGAAAAGCAGTGCTTAAGTTCACCTTTGAACCCAAACCATTCTGGAAAGATATCCAGAACTGAGCAGTAAATTGTGCACCTCTATCTAAGATAATGGAGATCGAAACTCCATGAAGTCTCACCACCTCTTGAAGGTACAACTTAGCATAATCCTCAGCCGAATAGGTAGTCTTTACTCGCAAGAAATGGGCTGACTTTGTCATTCTATCGACAATCACCCAAATAGAATCATGATGCCTTCCAGATCTTGGCAATTAATCATATCCCACTTCCATTTTGGAAGTTCTACATTCTGAGTCGAACCCCAGGCCTTTGGTGTTCCTACTTTCACTTGTTGGCAATTTGAGCACTTGGCAACAAACTCAGCAATATCTTTCTTCAAGCCTTCCCACCAATATACCTCTCTCAAGTCGCGGTACATCTTGGTGGAACCCAAATGAATGGAATATCTAAAGCTATGAGCCTCCTCCAAGATCCTCTCTTGGAGTCCATCCACCTTAGGTACACATAATCTGCCTTGGTACTTCAGTACACCATCTCCCCCTTGTTCAAAAGCCAATACTCTTTCCTTATGGACATTTGCTTTCAAATCAAGCAAAATAGGGTCTTGGTCTTGCTTCTCTTTCACTTCTAACACTAATGATGATTCAGCCCCATTGGTCACCACTATGCCTCTTTCTGTGGAATCCATAAGTCTGACTACCTTACGTACAAGTCTGTGCACATCTTTAGCTAAATCTCTCTTCCCTTTTTCGACATGGGAAGTACTTCCCATGGACAACCTGCTCAAGGCATCAACAACCATATTAGCCTTACCTGGGTTGTAAAGAATACTCATGTCATAATCCTTGAGTAATTCAACCCACCTTCTATGTCTGAGGTTGAGCTCTTTTTGGTAAACACATATTGGAGGCTCTTGTGATCAATGAATATATCAACATGAAAACTATATAAGTAGTGGTGCCATATCTTTAAAGCGAACACTACTGCAGCCAATTATAAGTCATGATTTGGATAATTCTTCTCATGAACCTTCAACTGTCTGGAGGCATAAGCTATAATCTTTCCATTATGCTTTAACAAACAGCCCAAGCCAACTCTTGATGCATCACAATACACCATAACTTGAGTACCCTCTGGTAAGGTCAAAACCACATTGGTAGTCAGTCTCTTTTCCAACTCCTGAAAGCTTTTATCATAAGCTTCAGACCATTGAAACTTGACTGTCTTCTGAGTTAACTTGGTCAAAGGAGAAGATATAGATGAGAATCCTTGAAGGAGAAGATATAGATGAGAATCCTTGAAGGAGAAGATATAGATGAGAATCCTTGAACAAATCTCCTATAATAGCTAGACAAGCCCAAGAAACTCCTTATATCTGTTGGAGATGTGGGTCTAGGCCAACTCTGAACTGCTTCAATCTTCTGAGTGTCAAATCTAATCCCTTCACCAAAAATAATGTGGCCTAAGAATGCCACATACTTAAGCCAAAAATACTTGGAGAACTTGGTATATAAATCTTTATCTCTCAAAGTCTGAAGAACAATCCTATGGTGAATAGCATTATCTTCTACACTGCTCAAATAAATCAGTATGTCATTAATAAAGACAATGACAAACAGATCTAAATAAGGTTTGAAGACTCTATTCATAAGAACCATGAACGTTGCTGGTGCATTTGTCAAACCAAAGGACATAACCAAAAATTCATAATGCCCATACCTTGTTCTAAAAGTTGTCTTTGGAATATCACATTCCCTTACTTTCAACTGATGATTGTCTGATCTGAGGTCAATCTTGGAGAATCAAGATACACCCTGAAGTTGATCAAAAAGGCCATCTATCCTTGGGAGAGGATATTTATTATTGATGGTCACCTTATTCAATTGGTGGTATTCTATACATATCCTAAGGGACCCATCCTTCTTCCAAATAAACAAGACCGGAACGCCCCAAGGTAAGACACTTGGTCGAATGAAGACTTGATCTAACAAATCTTTCAATTGATCTTTTAGCTCTTTTAACTCTACTGGTGTCATTCTGTATGAAGGAATAGAGATAGGACAAGTATCTGGGATGATGTCTATGTCGAAGTCTATCTCTCTTTCGGGATGGACTCTCGGTAGATCATCACGAAAGACTTCTGAAAACTCACTTACTACAGGAACTGACTGAAGGGAAGGTACCTCAACACTTTACTCATTAACGCGGACTAAGTGATAGATACAACCCTTTGAGACTAACTTCCTCGCCTTAAGGTACAAAATGAAACGACCTTTAGGTAATACTGAACTACTACTCTACTCCATGATTGACTCATTAGGAATTTGAAACTTGATAACTCGAGTTCTGCAATCTATTGATGCATAACATGCATGGAGCCAGTCCATACCTAGAATGACATTAAAATCTGCCAAGTACAATTCTACTAGATCAGTCATGGTGTTCTTGTGAGTGATGCAAACAGGACAATCACGATAGACTACTTCCGCTAGAATAGACTCCCCAATAGGTGTAGAAGAACAAAAGGGTTCACAAAGCTTTTCGGGAAGAATTTCAAATTGATTTGCAGCATAAATAGTTACAAAGGATAAACTTGCTCCTGGGTCTAACAAAGTATAAACATCAAAGTAAAGACTTTGATCATAACCGTAACAACATCTGGACAGTTTTCTTTCTCTTGGCGGCTAGTGATTGCATAAAGTCGTTTTACCCCTCCGCCGATACCAGAAGTGGTTCCTGTAGGTGTAGCCCTGTTTGGTGGAGCAGCTGATGTAGACTAAGATTTATTGCCCCCATTACCACCATTTTGCTTACTCTTTGGACATTCTCTCATGAAATGCCCGGTCAGACCACACTTGAAACAACTCACAAAACCTTCGCGACAAATGCCAGAGTGATTTCTACCACACCTGGCGCAGGCATGAGGCTTACTACCTCCTTGCGCTACACTACCCTGTGAATATGAATACTTAGCTCGGGAGTTTTGACCATGATACTCATCCATGTCTCTGGGTGCAGGTGCACTAGAATATGATAGTGCATGCCCCTTTGACTTCTGAAATTGTGGGCGACTTGAACCACCCTTCTGTTGACCAGATTCATTCCCATTTTGGGCTTTCTTGTTTAGATATTCCTCTATATCCCTCAACTTCTCCTCTTCAACTTGTTACACATAGACTATAAGCCTGGATATGTCCATGTCACCAATTAACATTGCATCCCTACATTCTTTGCTTGAAGCACGACCCAAACCGGCAATAAACAAGTTCATTGTGCTCCTCATATCCTTCACCATTTCTGGAGCATAGAGAGACAGTTGGGTGAACTTCAACCCATACTCATGAGCAATCATGGAGTCTTGTTTCAAAGTGAGGAACTCCCGTACCTTCGCTTCCTTCAGTACTTGAGGAAAGAACCTCCCCAAGAAGGCTTCTTCGAAGCAATCCCAACTTGGATATGGTGTATCCTCAGCTCTGGCTTCCTTCCATTGGTCGAACCAAGTTCTAGCTAAACTCTTCAGTTGGTATGCATCCAATTCAACCCTCTCAACATCAACCACATGCATTACCTCAAAAACTTTCTTAAACTCTTCCACAAAGTTTTCCGGATCCTCAGTAGTGCTTGATACAATGAAACTAGGAGGATACATTCTCAGAAACTCATGAACCCTCGAGGTGTCAACCCCTTCTTGTCGAGCTTTTCTATGTTTCCCAGCTTGGTTGGTTACTACTTGACTTAACATCCGGATAGCTTTCCCGAATTTGGCATTTGTAACCTCTCCCTGGGGCTGCACATCCGGTGCATTTGGAACCTGTTGTTCCTCAACATTTCTTCGGGCTGGTTGACCTCTGACTGCTCTTTGTGGAGGCATGATGAATCTGAAAATATGCGTAAGCACGAATTTGAGAGAGACTTTTAAAGATAAACTCTAATGCACGAAAAGAATATGAAAGAAGTGAAATATTCCTAAATATTGTAGCCTCCTAATCATAGATGTGGCACGCTTCACACCGATGACTAACAATCTACAGACACGACTTCATAGACTCCCTACGACTCCTGAACTCTGTGGCCTGATACCATGTTTGTCACGCCTGGAGCCTACACCCTGGACGTGGCCAATACTCGGTGACCATTGTTGGCCTCGAGCGGACCCTTGGTCTGGCTTACTTAACTCAGCAGAAGAAAACAATCATATTTAAGAATAAAAGAACTTAATTAAACTGCACAGTAATATTACCTGGAATGTTTTAAAAGTTTAAACATTCTAAATGGCCAAAATGCCAACTCAAGTCTTTAACATAAGAATGAAAAGTAAAGACTATTGAACTACTAGTTCTCTACGAAGCCTATAAAATGACTGACATGAATGTTGGGACAGACCCCACAACATCCTAACAACTAAACTAGTAAAGCAAATGAAAAGGATGTCCTTCGGAATGCAAGGAGGCTCACCACTAACTCTGGAGCTCAATCTAGATCAATGAAGTGTTGCGTGCTGATCCTGGTTACCTGCGTCTGCATCATAACACGATGCAGTCCAACTGGCATCAGTACATTGAATGTACGAGTATGCGAGTTGGAATGCTAAACAACACTTAAGCTTGAAAAGGAGTAAGAAGAATACTTACCTTGGTTCTACTTAACACATGATCCACTAACTCTTATTTAATATACACAATTTAAATGTAATTGCAATATAAAGAAATGTTGACTGAAAACATATTGTAAACTCTGAATGTATAAAAGTATACAAATAATATCTAAGGTGTATATAGAAATACAAATAACTAATTTATACGAAAATACAATACTTTTATGGGAGCTTCTCTAACCGACAACCATCACTTAATAGTTGTAGTGATGATACAATGTTACTCGGCCCATGCTGCCCGACCATCCTAACCTTTCCAGAGTTTAGGACCTGAACTGCCTAATGGATCCACTAGTAAACTATGAAGAGGGTTCAACTTAAAAGTATGACCCTTTTCTACCCATGATGCCTACATGGTTTACATGGAGACTTGAGTTAATTTGAACTCGCATCCCAACATCGGTACTAAGTACTACCTCCAATATATATTTATATTGGCTCCTATATTTTTATAACATACTGATTCTCTGATTTGAGATTAGTGCTCAAAACTTGGTTTTTAAAAATCTCTCTTGGAAATCATAGTTTCCTCTTTCTTCTATTAAAACTAGTCATAGACTACGTGCAAGTCTAGCTTCCTTTCTTTCTCAAAAGTTTGAAAACATCTTAGTTTAACCTCTAAGGGACTACTTAGTTCCCTTATAACTCTTGAGAAATGAACTCAACTTTATGCTATTTGCATACTCAAAACTTAACTCTTAGGGAATACTTAGTTCTCTTATAGCATTTGAGAATTTAACTGAACTCTTTACTTAAACCTTAACACAAAGTTAAAAAGTTTGTTTAAGACTCTTGAATGCTTTAGGAAGTTACTTTGACTTGCTTCTTAACTTTTAAACTTAACTCTTAACTTCTTTGACTTTGATATTAACTTCCCTTAAATTGGATTATGGATTCAAGGATCCTGATTTCATGTTTATGGATGATTTCATGATGTTTAGATGTATTTAAGAGTGTTGAAATCAACTAGGAATGATAGGTACATCTCTTAGGAACTAGTACGGAAAGATAGGGAAAGAACGGGGTCTCCAAGGGGTCTTGGCGCACTAAGAGGCGCAGGGCGCTGAGGCCTATCGGACAGACCCTGGTCTGGGGGTCCGAGAGGCGCGGTGACTTTGGCAGGCACGGCGCCACAAGGGCTATCTAACGGGACCTCTGACATTTCTTCTCCATTTTTCATCTCTAAACCTTTTAAACTTCCATGGATCCCACCCCAAACACTTAGTTTCCCTAAATACCTCATTACCCAATAGATTAGACCAGATTACAGTCCGGAAACATGAATCAAACCTACTAGAGATCACCTATAATTCAACCAATGAGAACTTCACAACTTTTCATCAAGAACTTCAAGATTTTCATTCAAATAAACTCTAATTTGTTGTATTGAATCAAATTGGGGTGTGGGTGAAAGGACCCAACACCGAATGATCTCACATACCTCGATAGGAATCACCCCCGACGAAATCCATGCAACGATCTTGGCGTTTCTTGGACAATTCTTGATCTTCCTCTTCTTTTCTCTTTTCTCCCAAACCCTCAGCGTTCTTAATTTTTGTAAAACTGATTTTGGACTTGGTCTTCACCCATAAATAACCCCTAAAATGAATTAGGCAATACTAGGGTGAAAAGACAACTTTGTCCTTACAAAAATTCGGATTGGACTTTCCTCATTCAAACATCCCAACTTCCGAAAGGCATATCTCCCTCATACGACATCGGATTTGTGAAAATTCGGCGGAGTTGTAAAGATCTTTCCAACCATATAAAGAACTTATACAAACTCTTACTGAGCTGAAAGTTATGGCCGTTTGAAAATGACCAAAACTCACTTTTTAAAGATGGAAATTTTTTAGATTTCCCTACTTATTTCCAAAAATGATTTTTCTTTGTTTCTTATATTATTCTTAGTTAATTCAAGTTACGAGATTATACAATTCTGAAAAAGCATAAACATCAAAATTAAAGACTTTGATCATACCTGTGACAACATTCGGAGAGTTCTCCTGCTCCTGGTGGCTAGTGATTGCATAGAGACAATTTGCCCCTCCGCCAGTACCAGAAGTGGCTCCTCTAGGTGCAGCCCTGTCTGGTTGAGCAACTGATGAAGATTGATCTCTATTACCCCATTACCACCGCCTTGCTTGTTCTTTGGACATTCGTCATGAAATGCCCCGATCTGACCACACTTGAAACAACCCGCGGAGCCTTCACTACAGATGCCAGAGTGATTCCTACCACACTTAGCACAGGCAGGAGCTTACTACCTCCTTGGTCCACACTACCCTATGAATATGCATTCTTAGCTTTGGAGTTCTGACAATGATACTCAACTCTGTCTCTGTGTGCAGATACACCAGCATATGATGGTGCATGCCCCTTTTGTTTCTGAAATTGTAGTCTGTTTGAACCACTTTTCTGCTGCCCAGACTCATTTCCAATCTTGGCTTTCTTATTTTTGTACTCTTCTCTATCCCTAAGATTCTCTTCCTCTACCTGCTGCACATAGACCATTAACATTGAAATCCCTAATCAGTATGGCATCTCTGCCTTCCTTGCTTGATGCACAATCCAAGCTAGCAACAAACAAATTTATTCTGCTCCTAATGTCCTTCACCATATCAGAAGCATAGAGAGACAGCTGGGTGAACTTCAACCCATACTCGTGAGGAGTCCTGTTTCAGAGTAAGGAGCTCCCGTACTTTGGCTTCCTTCACTTCCCGGGGAAAGAAACGCCCCAAGAACGTTTCTTCAAAACAAGCCCAACTTGGATGTGGTACATCCTCACCTCTGCCATCCTTCCATTGATCAAACCAATTCCTAGCAACACTCTTCAATTGATAATCTTATACTCTTCAATTGATAAGCATCTAACCCAACCCTCTCAGCATCAACCACATGCATTACCTCGAATACCTTCTTCAACTCTTCCACAAAGTTTTTCGGATCCTCGGTAGCTCTCGAACCTGTGAAGCTAGGAGAATTCATTCTTAGAAACTCACAAATACTCAAGGTGCCAGCCCCTTCTTTTCGAGCTCCTCTCTGTTGCCAGACTTGGTTGGTTAATACTTGATTTAACATTCAAATAGCTTCCCGAAATTCAGCATTAGTAACCTCCCCTTGTGGTTGCACTTCAAGATCATTGGGTAATTCCTGTTCCTGAGCTTCTACATTTCTCCTAGCTGGGCGAACTATTGCTTCTCTTCGTAGAGGCATTTCTATATGAAACACGCGCAAGCACGAATTAGAGAGAAACTTTTAGAGATATACTCTAACGCACGAAAAGGAAAAGAAGTAAAGAAATTCCTAAATATCGCAGCCTCCTAATCATAGATGTGGTACGCTTCACATCGATGACTAAGACTCTACGAACACGGCTTCATACTCCTTAGGAATATTGAACTCTGGGCTTTGTGAAATCAGTTTGTCACGCATTGAGCCTACACCCTGGGAGGGACTGGCACTCGGTGACCATTGATGGCCTCGAGTGAACCCTTGAACTAGCTTACTTAATTCAGTGGAAGACTTAACTTAACTTAATATGAACATTAAAAGACATTTTCAAGGAAAATACTCAAAATGAAATAATCTAGACAAAATGCCTCTTGAGTCTCAAAGTTAAAACATCTGAAATGTAAGATAAAAGAGACATCAAACTGAACAATCTAACTGACTATCTATCTATGAAGCCTCTAATAACTGAGATGGATGTTGCGACAGATTCCACAACATCCTAATAAACTAAACTAGAAAGCAATGAAATGGATCCTCCGGAAAGCAATGAGGCTCACCAACTGACTCTGGAGTGCTAACTAGATCAACGATGCGCTGGATGTCTATCCTCGTTACCTGCGTGTGCATCATGATACGATGCAGGCCAACTGGCATCGGTACATTAAATGTACGAGTGTGCGAGTTGGAATGCTAAACAAAACTTAATCTTGAAAAAGAGTAAGAAAGAACACTTGCCTTGGCTTTGTTCAACTCTGGATTTACTAACTCTTATTCAATATATGCAGTTTAAAAGTAAATGCAATATAAAGAAAACTGACTGAAACATCTTGTAAACTCTGAATGTATACAAGTATACAATTTATATATGAGATGTATGTAAAATATAAATAACTGGTGTATATGAAAATACAATACTTCTGTAGGAGCTTCTCTAACGACAACCATCACTTAAGAGCTATAGTAATGATACAACGTTACTCGACCCACGCTGCCCGGCCATCCTAACCTTGCCAGAGTATAGGATCTGATCTGCCTAATGGATCCAGTAGTAAAATGTGAGAAGGGTTCATCTATTAAAAGTATTACCCTTTTCTACCCATGATGGCTACATGGTTTTCATGGAGAGTTGAGTTAATCTAAAACTCGCATCTCCACATCGGTGCTCAATACTACTCCCAAAAATATACTGGCTCTTATGTTTTAAACATACTGATTCTATGATTTGAGATTAGTGCTCAAAACTTAGGTTTAATAGCTCTCTTGGAAATAATAGTTTCCTTGCTTGCTTAGTTTCGTAAAGTTGTTACTTATGTCTGAAAATTAGCCCGAAGGCTCTTTACTTGTTTAAATGTGAAAAATAATTGTAACTCTTAGGGATTACTTAGTCCCCTTATAACTTTTGAGAATGGACTCAACTCTTTACTTTTGCTTAACTTGTATCTTGAGTCTTAAAACAAAGTTGAAATGATTGTTTAAGACTCTCTGAAAACTTTAAGAACTTACTTTGACTTCTTAACTTTTAGACTTGACTCTTTACTTCCTTGACTTTGATCTTAACTTTCTTTTAATTGCATTATGGATTCAAGGATCATGATCTCATGTTTATGGATGATTTCATGATGTTTAGATGTACTTTAGAGTGTTGGAATCAACCAAGAAATGTGGGTACATCACTTAGGAACTAGTACGAAAAGATAGGGAAAGAACGGAGTCTCCAGGTCATGACCTTGCCGCTCTGAGAGGCGCGGAGCGCCAAAGCCTGACGGACAGAGACTGTCCTCAGGCGCTCTGGCTGGCGCGGCGCGCAAGAGCCTGATGGACAAAGTCTGTCCTGAGGGGCTCTAGTAGGCGCGGCGCCCCAAGGCTTGTCAAATGGGTTTTCCGATTTTTCTTCTCCGATTTTCAACTCTAAACCTCCCAAACTTCCATGGATCTTCCCCCAAACACTTAGAATTAGTAAATACATCATTACCCAATAAATTAGACCCAAAAACAGTCCGGAAAAATGAATAAAATCTACTAGAGATAAACTACAATTCAACCAACAAAACTTTCACAATTTTTCATCACGAACTTCCATGTTCATCATTCAATAAAATCTTACTTGATGAATTGAATTAAATTGGGGTACGGGTGAAAGGACCCAAAACACAATGATCTCACATAACTTAAAGGTATCACCCCGGACGAAATTCATGCAACGATTCTTGGCGTTCTTGCCTTCTTCTCCTTTCTCCTTTTTTCTCCTCTTCTTTTCTCTTCTCTCAAAACCCTATCTTGTTTTCTAAAAGCGTGAACTGAATAGGATCAGATTAGACCCCAAATTATTACCCAAAAACGAAATCAAATAATTGGGTAAGGAAAAGACCAAAACACCCTTTAAAAATCGGGATTGGACTTTCCTCATTCCAACAGCTCAACTTCCGAAAGTCATATCTCCCTCATACCACCTCGAAATTTTGCGAAATCGGCGCCGTTAGAAAGATATTCCCAAGAGATTTCTATCCGTATAAAGAAATCACCCTAATCCTTCCTGAGCTGGAAGTTATTGCCACTTCAAAATGACCAAAACTCACTTTTTAAATCAGGAAATTTTTCAGATTTCCCTATTTATTTCCAAAAATGATTATTATTGGTTTCGTAGCTTATTCTTAGTTATTTCAAATTACGAGATATGACAATTTTTTCTATTTTCAGTAGTTAATTGTCGTCATTAGAACCTTTTAATTGTGATGTTAGAACTATCATACTTCTTCTTTATATATATAATCTTTCTTAGTTTAGTTTGTCTGTGATACCTACTGAGTACCCCATATTTTTGTACTCATACTACTCTTTTGCATCTTTTTTCTGATGTAGCTCTTAGCTCTTAGTACAAGACACCCTCAGTGAGCATTGGATCTCCCTTCATCATTGCAAATTCATATTGTGGCTAGCTCATGGCTTTGAGAGGCCTTTTGTTTTTCCTTCTTTTGTATTTGTCTATATTTTTGTATTTTCATTAGATAGACTTGTATATATAGTCTTTATTTACTTAGATGTTCCTGTACCGGTGAAACCAGGTCCAGGGATTTAGTTCTTATATTTAGTTTGTCTTTCATGGTTACATTCAAACCTATTTTGTATATTATCTATCACACTTACATTTCTATATGGCCCGATTCTCTATAATTATTATTATTATTCTATTTGCACATATTCTTTTCTACTAAATTATTATCTTCTATGATTTTTCAATTTTGACTTTCCTATCGGAGATTTATAGTAGGCGTCATCATAACTTGATTTTGGATCGTAATGTTCTTATAGATCTTTTCATAGAACATGAATTGAAGATTGGACCAGTGTGTTCTTGGTTGTACCTATTGAAGATTCGGATGTTGTGAGAACATGGTGTCGTTGGTGGAACTGTGAGTAGCGACTTTTCCTTTTTCGTCTCTGAAATTACAATATACATTTTTTATGGTAACAATTGTTTGTGAGGTGCTTAGAACACTTATTAAATTTTTGTTCCATTGATTTATTTTTGCGATATATTGCTCTGTTTGTTGTGAGTGGAGTATCGAAGGAAGAGGAAATTAGTAGAATGTTAATTTTACTGACGGACTCCTACTGTTAATTGCTAAACTTTGTAAGAAGTTTAAAAATAGCTTATTTTTTAAGAGCAAATTTACCACAGCATCTAGCGGTCTTTTATTGAAAATAAAAAGATATTGATAGGGATAAAGACAAGCAAGGGGGGCTCGGCCTTACCTTACTATTCCTAATAAGACAACAAGTCTCTACTAATTAACAAGCATGGAGAAAATAAGAACTAGAGAAATTAGGTATTCTATGATTATCACAGAGTTTATAATTCTCACTATGATGATATTACAAATGAGGATGCTTAAGTAATGTAAGAATATAAATTCCAAGAATAAAGATGAGTTATACACCTCAAACTTCATTTAATATATTTATGAACTAAAAAAAAATAGTTTGCTCGTCTAAAGTAATTTGAAGTATTTCTTTCTTATCTTCTTCTTTCAAATTTGTCCAAAAATAATTGATAGTTCATCACTTCTTGTTGGATTTGTTGGATTTTGATAATGTTGTTGACACTCATATGATTTTGCTTTGCCAGTCGCATCGGCATGTATCTTGGAACAAATTCCTCACTCACCTTACTATCCCCACTATGCTGTCTTCCATGCAGGGGCGGGCGAACCCATGGGTAAGCCAGGGGGTTCACCCGAATCCCCTCTGCAAGAAATTACATCATATATATAAGGTAACATTGTTGTATTTATGTGAATATATATATTTTGAACCCCCTCAATGACAAGGAAAATGAGATAGGCTAGTGGTAAAGTTCCTCTGTCACTATGTATTACGTTCAGGGTTTGAAACCCATGGCTAGAATTTTTTACCTTTTTAGCTTAACTTTTTTTTTAAAAAAAAATAGAACATGCTAAAAGTGTGGTGTTAAATCTAAAAGAATTCAAACGTCACATTCCTTGAAAAACAATTGTCGGATTATTTACACGTTGATACTTTTATTTTTCAAACCCCTTGAATGAAAATCCTGAGTATGCCACTTTCATGTGTCTTCTTTTTGCATTTGATTCTTCCACTTCTTTGTTGATGAGTTTGAGGTATCATTCTAGGAAGATCAAGGTTTCTTTTGGGTTTCTACCTTTGTGCATTGATCATTTGCATTGCACTAGCCTATTTTGATCGACTTGATATTTCTTATGAAAGTCTTGTACTTGAGTGTTTCTTGCTTGTTTAATTGTGTTTCATTCTCTCTATTTTCAGAAATTGATCGTCCCTCATTAGAACCTTTTAGTTGCGATGTTAGCACTGTCGTGCTTCTTGTTTGTATATATAATCTTTCTGAGTTCGGTCTGTCTATTATACCTATTGAGTATCTCATGTTTTGGTACTCATACTACACTTCTGCATCTTTTTTCTGATGTAGCTCTTAGAACAAGACACCCTCAGTGAGCATTAGTAATAGTAATAGTAATAGTAATAGCTATTACTATTACTATTACTATTATTATTATTATTATTATTATTATTATTACTATTATTATTATTACTATTACTATTACTATTACTATTACTATTACTATTACTATTACTATTGTTACTGTTATTGTTATTGTTATTGTTATTGTTATTGTTATTGTTATTGTTATTGTTATTATTATTATTATTATTATTATTATCCGTTTATTATTATTTCATTTATTATTATTATTATTATTATTATTATTATTATTATTATTATTATTATTATTATTATTATTATTATTATTATTCGTTTATTCTTTGCTATTAAATTATTATCTTCTATGAGTTTTGGATTTTGAGTTGCCTTTCGAGCAGTGAACTCAACTCTTTACTTTTTACTTAACTTGAAACTTCAGTCTTACAAACAAAGTTAAAACGTTTCTAAAGACTCATGAATACCGTTAATAACTTTGTTTTGACTTGCTTCTTAACTTCTAGACTTGACTCTTAACTTCTTTGACTTAGATCTTAAATTTCCTTGAAATGGATTATGGATTCATGGTTCATGATCTCATGTTTATGGATGATTTAATGATGTTTATATGTACCTTAGAGTGTTATAATCAACTAGGAAACATAGGTATATCACTTAGGAACTAGTACGAAAAGGTGGAGGAAGAATGGGGAGAACTGGCGTCCTTGGCGCTCTAAGAGGTGTGGGGCGCCAACCCTCATCTTACAGAGAGAAGGCTGGGGCGCTCTGGCTGGCGCAGAGCCCCAAGGCCCTACAGATAGAGATTGTCCTTTGGGGCTCTAAGAGGCGCGGCTCCCCAACCCCTATGCCCGAGCGTTTGCGACTTTTCACCTTCGTTTTCCATCTCTAAACCCTCTAAACTTCCATGGTAATTTTTCCAAACACTTAGGATCATTAGTATTATAAATATACAATAGATTCAACCCAAAATTACACCAAAAACATGAAACAAAACTTAACAACATAACCATAAAAATTCAACAAAAACTTCAACAATGTTCTTCAATAACTCACTTTCTTAACATTCAAATACTTAGATTTGCTGAATTTAAACAAGATTGTAGTGTGGATGAACTAACCCAACTCTATGTGATCTTACATACCTTTTTAGGGATCACCACGACGAATTTCACACGCAAAGCTTGAGCGTTCTTGGCGATTCTTTATATCTCTCCTCTTTTCTCTTCTTTTCTCTCTTCTCCAAGCCTTAGTGTGAATTTTCTTTTTCCTGAACTGAACAAAGTCTTTTTTAACCCAATTAATTCTTCAAAATGAATTAATTAAATTAGGTAAGGAAAAGACAACTTTGCCCTTCCAAATCCGGATTGGACTTCTCTTAATCCAACAACCCAACTTCCGAAAGGCATAACTCACTCATATCATATCAAAATCGCACAAATTGATGACAGTGAAAAGATTATTCTAAGAAATTTCCAACCATATATGGAACTACCCCTAACTCATCCTGAGCTAGGAGTTATGGTCGTTTGAAGTTGACCAAAAACTCACTTTGTAACTTAGACCAATTTTTCCAGATTCTCTTATTCTTTCCATAAATAAGTATTTTCAGATTTTAAACTCTTTTCTATTCGTTTCTAGTTGCGATATGTTACATGAACCTTTTCGTATGTTTTGGGAGTAGAATTGAGCATCAATTGGGTAAGAGTTAGCACAACCTAAGGCCCATAAATTGTCCCGCAAACATAGATATGATTGTGTCATTAATTTGGGCGACTCCCCACCCTCCTCGATCGTTGAGGGATTTTTAGTGGATCCATAAGTAAACTTGTGTCATATGCTCTGCACGGTATAGAATGACCGTGTCAATTATGTGGGCAAGACATTATATCATCACGAAACTCATATTGATGATTACCAGTTAGAGAAACTTCTCCAGAAAAGTGATGTATTTTATTTTAGTGTTGTTCCATTACTCCATAGTTTATTGGAAAGCTTTTGGTGAGACCTCTTTGCTTTCATAGGACTCTAGTCTTATTATTTTAGTAGTATATTTTAAGTGAGTATTTTCAAATAGCTTACGATATTGAATCATTCTGTTAAAGTTCTTGAAAATTTCAGCTTCTTATGCATGTATTTTTCTTCCGCTAAGTAGTAAACTAGGACAATTGTTCCCCTTGAGACTAGCAGTGATTTTCGAGTATCGAGCGCATTCTAGGTGTAGACTCGGGGTCTGATAATTATTATTTTTGCTCTTGTTGATGTTTTTGACACTAATTTGATAGAGAGTGTGTGTGTATATATATAGGTTTGTATCGATTGGTAGGGAGATTTTAGGATTAGTTTGTAGGTTTGCATGATCCTTGGACTTAATATGGAAATTTTTTGATAGCTTAGCGTTGTTTTTAGCCAGTAAACCTTAGTGTCACTTGACTGTGATCTTGGTGTCATTATAGTATCTATAGAAATCTTCTAGATGGCGTGAAACTTAGGTTACTACGTGTTACCTTGTTTTAGAATGATTGTATGAATGTACTTATATTTTCTAGCCATCATTTCTTAATTGTTATTTATTGTTGGCCCGAGGTCGTGAGTTTATACTAGTTGGATTTCCTAGTTAGTACGTCTATATCGTGTCAAGTGTTACCTGATTGATTGTTTGATGTGTTGATTTTTATTTGGTTTAATTTTGGATGGTTGGTACATAAGAACAAAAACACAATGCAACAAATTCTAAATACTTTTCATGTGGTAGTAGTCATGTGAGTAATGCTCACAAAATTTCAAAAACAGATAAAAAAACAAACATATTCAAGAAAGATATATATACATATCCTGAAGGGTAGCATGAAAATAGCTAATGTCACGAGGAATGAAAAGAAGTCTTGAACTATGATAATCAAAGTGCAAGCTAAAGGTTTCATTATTTTGTCCACTACTGAAAAATATTTAATTACATTGTCATCTACTTACAAATTTATTTATCATGCATCTCAGTTGAAATTATTTCACAGATAAAAAAAAATAATATCTCAATTGTATCGATTGAAGAAATTTTTTGTCCCTCGGTTCTATCAATTTTCAAATTTCTCTATAACGCACCACTCCTCCATCTCCCTCACCCCCCCCCCCCCCACCACCACCACCACCACACACATACACACACCATTTCTCCTCGAGTGTATCGTTTATAAAAGTATGTCTTCCATCCAAATCAATTATTTCTCCCCAATTCTAGAGAATTGGGGATTTACTTGAGGAGTTCCTCCCTTGTAACTCGTCTTTCAATTAACCTTGTTACGTAAGTTATTTTTTGTCTTCAACTTAAATTTAATTGCATCCATGTTGAGGGATTTCTTGTTGGTGGTGATTTTCTGCATTAGTTTTTATTTTATTGCATCCATGTTGAGGGATTTCTTGTTGGTGGTGATTTTCTACATTAGTTTTTATTTTAATTGAGATATAGATCATTTTTATTTTGAAAGTTACTCTAAACGAAACATGATTTACAGATTCGTTCTTTTCAAGATTTAGAGTAATTTTTAATCTTCATTTTTTAAAGTATAATTCTTGGTATGTTTTTCTTCTCAATTTCATTATTAATATTGTTTTATGGTTTTAAAGATATGTGTGACTTGAGTATTATGTATACGATGAACGTCAGTTTTTCGCAATTAATGAGCTCCCAAAAGGGGAGGGTTATAATTTTTAATGTGAAGTAGGGGCTATAGTTGGTGGTGATTTTCTGCATTAGTTTTTATTTTAATTGAGATATAGATCATTTTTATTTTGAAAGTTACTCTAAACGAAACATGATTTACAGATTCGTTCTTTTCAAGATTTAGAGTGATTTTCAATCTTCATTTCTTAAAGTATAATTCTTGGTATGTTTTTTCTTCTAAATTTCATTATTAATATTGTTTTATGGTTTTAAAGATATGTGTGACTTGAGTATTATGTATACGATGAACGTCACTTTTTCGCAATTAATGAGCTCCTAAAAGGGGAGGGTTACAATTTTTAATGTGAAGTAGGGGCTATAGTTTGTTTGTTTCAGTTCAATGTTTTAGTTTAGTATTAACCTCTTAATAGTTATTTCAGTGTAGATGAAAGTATTATCTAAAATAATGTTTTCTAAATTATAAACTATAGTTCTTGCAACTTCTGATGGTCTCTTTTTAAACTTCACAAGTCAAGTTTGTTAATAAATTACATGGATTTAAATCATTTTGTGTTTTCCATAGATCTTTTGGGAATCAAGACATCTTTTATAGAGTTGAATAGATTTTAGTTAAGTTATTTTCAATGTGATTGTATGTCTTTTTGTTGGTTTTGCATACTTCTTTTTGGGTCTTTCCTCCAAGTGTTAATGAAGGGAAAGGAAAGAATCACTAGTAATCACTTGAAAAATGTACGTTACGAATATACCTAATTGAGAAATATATAGATTGAAAATATTATATCATTGTGATTTCAGGTTTAGGAAGCACTACAGTAACTTTAAATCAAAATACATTTATATAGAAGAAAAGAAAATCAACAACAATGATGCGTCATACTAGTACAACAAACATCTTATTTCAAAATGAGGTCACTTATGATTTTGGTCCTGTAAGAACAATGACTTCTACTTCACATCGCTCTAGAATATTATATATAAGACCAGAATCTCAATTTATTGGTAATATGGTACCCAATATTTTGGAAATTTATCATTCCTCTAATGGGAGCCTAAGTTATTATGTTTCCATTGTTCCAAGAAATCTTTTTTCCTTTTGGATTCCACAAGGATTGTTAATAAATACAATGATTCTCAATTTTTCATTATCATTACCGTGTATTTTATGGAACTACACCCCAAGATTTGCGGAAATGAATCATGCATTTGATCGTATGACATTGCCATTGTGTCTTACCAATTTTCCCATGGTAAATTTTCTTTTGCCTTCTCTTTCTTTTCTTTTTAATTATAATTTTGTTGCAATCTTCACATAATTAATTTTCTATTGGTCAATACTTAATCTAGTTAATAACTTAAACTTATCATGTCATAAGTTATTTTTAATATTTAGAGGTAATTACTTTTTAAGGTTTGATGCCCTTATGCCTTTAATGATTGAATTGTATTAGTTGCTAAATTTTCATAGTAATAAGTGCTAATTTGCCTTTATGGAACCATGGTTCCCAACTAAAATATTCTATAAATTTGTCTATTTTCTTTTCTTCATATGCTTATTTTCTAATATTTGAGTATTTGTTAAACATAATGAAAATAGGTAAGGTTTGTAATTGATCACTTTAGAAACTACAATAAGCTATTATTAGAAGTAAAAGTTTGTTTAGGAATATGGGTTGGGAGGCTGAGCACGACCACAATGAGTACACGTTTTTATATAGGATCAAACGACTTTGTTTAATCGAGGAATAAAGATAGATATGAACTGATAACTTATGTTTTTTGCTATTCTGTTTTGGGTGAGATATACACCGAAAGAAATTAATGTTATCATTATCTTGTTCAAAAAATTTTGATAGCCTAATGAGATTTGCATCTTCCTTAGTAGCCCAGGAGTAAGCTTTTGTTTCTGCAGGAATTATTGAGATTGACATTTAAAACAATTTAAAAAAAAAGAATATAAGAATTTATCACTTGACATGATATTTTTAAATAATAATGATTTTGTTGTACTTTATAAAATATTCATAGCTAGTTGATTTTTATTTAGGTATAATTGATCTCTAAAATTTACTTGCTTAAAAATTATAACAAGTTTAATGTGTAATTTCTAGCACAAAATTTCATGTCTCAAACTTTTTATAAGTTTGAGTGAAAAACATGAGTTATGACATAATAATGGACAAAAAAAATAGTTGGTATATTTTTTCTCACAAATTATGATCTTCAATTTAGGGTTTGTTGGTCCTTCCAGGCCAGACTGAAAATGTCGATACGGAATTGAGCAGGAAAGTCTTTTTTGCACGTATGAATGACCTCATGTATCAGTCAACCGAAAGATCTATAAGTGACAATAATGATACATGTTTTATTTTTTTGGGATGGACTTATTTTCATTTGATTCTCTCCTCATACCACTTTAAACTCTAGTCATGTTGTTAAATTATATTACTCAAAAAATACTTTTTACATTTTCCGGGAAGAGTACTCCAATGGACAGATCATTGGAAGTGCCGACTGTCACCACACCTTTCACTTTGATTGCATCAGCCAATGATTGATTTATATCAAGATTTTATGTTATGTGCCTGTTAATTTTACAATGAACTTGTGAAATGTTGGTTGAAAATGTTGTCGTCGACATCTTTTTCAACCACCTAGGGAGTCAATGTACCTTTACATTTTGGTGGAGGTGTGTAGTTTCTTATACTAAGTTTTCCTCCATTTGTTGATCTTTGAAGGGGCGGATCACTGTTTTAACGAAGGGAACTATTTTTTTTATGGGAATAAACATTGTTTTGGAGTTTTTATGACTTAAAATGACAGATATTGGTTTTATGATTGTGGTGTACATATTGGTTCACTTTTGCACTGATAAATTTAAGGCATCATTTTGGACGGCATATTGACTCGGATACAGGTTATGTTTTACTACATTGCATTTGCTGGTGAGTCTGAGATATCATTCTAGGAAGATCAAGGTTTCTTCCGGATTTCTACCTTTATGCATTGATCATTTGCATTGCACTAGCCTATTTTGATCGACTTGATATTTGTGTGGAAGTCTTGTACTTGAGTACTTCTTGCTTGTTTAATTGTGCTTCATTCTCTCTATTTTCAGTACTTGATTGTCCCTCATTAGAACTTTTTAATTGTGACGTGAGAAATCATGTTTCTTCTTTATATATATAATCTTTTTGTGTTCGATTTATCTATGATACCTATTGAGTACCTCATATTTTGATACTTATACTACAGTTCTGCATCTTTTTTCTAGTGTAGCTCTTTGTACAAGCCACCCTCAGTGAGTGTTGGATATCCCCTGGCGGAGTCAGGATTTTCAATAAGGGGGTTCAAAATTCGTAGAAATAGACACACGGAGTAGCTGAAGGGGGTTCGACATCTACTATATATACATAAATATTATTTTAACCATATATAAATAGTATAATTTTCCGTTGAAGGGGGTTCGGATGAACCCCCTTGTACCAAGGTGGCTCCGCCCCTACCCCCGGTCATTGCATATTCATATTGTGATGAGCTCCTGGCTTCCGGAGGCTTTTTGTTTTTATTTCTTTTGTAGTATCTATATTTTTGTATTTTTATTAGATAGCCTTTATTTACTTAGATGTTCTTGTACTTGTGAAACTAGTTCCAGGAATGTTGTTGTTGTTGTTGTTGTTGTTGTTGTTGTTGTTGTTGTTGACTACTATTATTACTATTACTGCTATTACTACTATTATTACTATTATTATGTTTGCGTTTATTCTTTGCTATTAAATTATTATATCTTCTATCAGTTTTGGATTATGAGTTACCTACCAAGAGTTAGTAGAATGTTAATTTAATGACAAACTCATATTTTTAACTGCTTAACACTGTAAGAAGTGTCAATATAGCTTTAGATTTATTATGTTATTGATTTTCTTTAGCATGATCAACATGAATTGATTAACTTAAAGACATAAAAGAACAAAAAAATTGGTATAAGATAACCTGAGTAACAACATTTTTATAAGTGAATAGGTATGTATAGTTTTTCACCATGTGCTTAATAAATGTGGACAAACTTTGAAAATTTGTTCAAATTTAGTTTTTCAAAATACACACTATACCAATTGACAAAAGGGAAATAAAAGAGGAACTACTCATTTAACCAGATCCAACGAAATGTAGTGAACATTTTAATGAAGACCTATGAAACAATGACTAAAAGTTTTAGTTTTCGCAAGGAGAAAAATACAAAAAATTAATGCAACAAATTCTTAATATTTTTCATGTGGTAGCAGTCATGTGAATAATGCTCACAAAATTTCAAAAATAGATTACAAAACAAACATATTCTAGAAAGATATCAACAAATATTCTGAAGGGTGGTGTGGGAATAGCTAATGTCACAAGGAACGAAAAAAGTCTTGAACTATGATAATCCAAGTGTAATTTAAATATTTCACAATTTTGTCCTCTACTGGAAGATATTTAATTACATCGACATTCTAGTTGCAAATTTATTTATCATGATTCTCAATTTAAATTATTTGGCAGATAAAAATAGTAATACCTCAATTGTATCGGTTGATGAAATTTATTGTGCCTTAGTTCTATCAGTTTTCAAATTTCTCTATCCCCCACCCCTCCTCCCTCGCCCTCAACCTCCCACAACACACATTTGTTCTCCTCGAGTGTATCATTTCTTAAAAATCTGTTTTCCAACCAAAATAATTCTTGCTCTTCAGTTCTAGCGATTTGTGGATCTACTTGAGGAGTTCATCCCTTTGCAACTCGTCATTTCATTAATATTTTCATTCAGGTAATTTATTAATTCTTTTTTAAAAATTGAATTAGATTGTTTAGGAATATGGGTGCGGGAGAATGAGGGACGATCACCTTTGTTCGATCGAGGGGCAGACATAGCTATGAGCTGACAACTTATGCATGTTTTCTGGTATTTTGTTTTAGGCAAGATGTACACCGAAAGAAATTAATGGTAATTTCTTATGCTAAAAAAAACTAAAAGATATTTTGTTTGATGATACAAATATAGGGTTAACATATTGTGTTAATTAATAACTTTTCCTGAAATGAAACTAGTTGAGATATAATGAATTCTAATTCCATATTGTACTGGGTGCTAATCACATTCTCATTTCAGCTTATGCCTTGTAAACCTTAGTTCCTTGCTTATTTTATGTGTTCAACAATTTACTTCATTTTTTTATTTTTTTATTTTATTTATTAGCTGAAGACTTGTTGAAAACAACCACTTTGACTTATAAATGTAGGTAAAATTTGACTACATTCTATCCTTTTCAAACTTCAGTTATGAGATCATATGACTCGTAATGTTGTTGTTATATATTTGATGGTGCTCCCTGATTGTTTATTTTACATGGTACAATTGTTTAAACTCTCAATTTACCTTTGTTTATTCATAGTACTAGGATAAATTGGCCCGTGTTAGCACGGATTCAAATAATTTTAAAATAAGTGTCATGTCTCGAGCCTACACCCTGGACGTGACCGGCACTTGAGAGTCATTGTTGGGCCCAAGCGAACCCTTGGTTTGGCTTACTTACTCAGCGGAAGACTTAAAACATTAAGAAAATAATTAAAATGTTAAATAACTCAACTGTCTCAAACTATACTCAAAAAGTTTTAAAAATAAACATTTAACTTAGCCAAAGTGGCAACTCAAATATGAACATAAGTCAATAACAAGATAATGACAAATCAACTAAACTGACTATCAATCTATGAAGCCTCTAAACAACTGAGATGGATGTCGGGACAGGCCCACGACATCCTAAAGAACTAACTAATACTGAAAGCAATGAAAAAGGATCCTCCGGAAGTAAGGAGGCTCACCAATAACTCTGGAGCTCAACTAGATTCAACAATGCGCTGGATGCTGATCCTAGTTACATATGTTTACATCATAATAAGATGCAGGCCAAATGACATCAGTACATTGAATGTACGAGTATGTGAGGGGAAATATAAGGCAAGACATAATCTTGAAAGGAACTGAAAGAACTTACCTGGCTCAACTCAACTCAATATAAGTGAACTCATTTCAATATAAAGCAGTTTAAAACAAGTGAAATATAAAGAAAAGTTGTTTAAAACATGACGTCAACTCTGTATGTATGCAAAGAAATAATATAACTCTGAGATGTATGTAAAAATACAAATAAATTATGTATATAAGAATAAAATTACTTCTGTGGGAGTTTCTCTAACCGATAACCATCACTTAAGAGATAGTGATGATACAACGTTTTGTCTCACGCTGCCAGGGCCGTCCTATACCTTGTCGGGGGTATAGAACCTGAACTACTAAATAGATCCACTAGTCTATGCTAAAAGCACTAAAGAAATCATCTAAACAGTATGACTCTTTTCTACCTATGGTTTATGTGGGATATGAGTTGTCTGAACTCTCCCCCATATCTATGCTCAACACTACTTCCAAAATATGATACTAGCTCTAATGTTTAAAAAACATACTTCTTTCTATGATTTGAGATAATTGCTCAAAAACTTAGCTCAAAGGCTATCTTTGAATTCGAAATTTCCTCTCTTGTCAAGGCATTTACTCTTTTTTGAAAACTACCTCAAAGGCTCTTTGAAAATCTCAGTTTCCGTTCTTATTTAAATGTGAAAATATTTTAAACTCTTTGAGAATACATAGTCCCATATACTTTTGAAGAAGTGAACTTCAATTTTACTCTTTATTGAACTCAAAACTCAAGTCTTAAAACAAGGTTAAATCATTTGTAAAAAACTTTTGAAAGACTCTATAAACTTCTCTTGACTTTTCTCTTGATTGATCCTTGAATTGAATTATAGATTCAAGTATTGAGATTTGTGATAGGAAAACTCTCATGATATTTAGGAGTGATTTTAGATAGTTAATCATGAGAAATGATCAAAAAATCATTGCAGGGAACCTACACCGCGGCGCGGATATGAATTAAAATTTTAGATCGCAAAATAACTTTTGATGCAGAATGATCCGTGACCGATCCGTGTCGCGAAAACAATTTTATCTAATATGAGGAACAGGTACGCAACGTGGACCTGATACCCATATTTGTCCGACTTGTTCCTTCTTCGTTTTCTTACCCCATTTTGCCTAAATTTGGTTCTTTTCTCAAATTCCCTTTAGATTCAGATACCCAGTATGTATACACAAGAATCTTGCCCAAACAACTCAAAGAAACAACATTTTAACCTCATGCAACTCCACAATCTCAACCTAACTCAAGAACGAAGTCCAATTTCAAGAACAACATTCAAGATTTATCTACCTTCAACTTTCTAGAACGAACTTCCCTGAAATAAACGTGAGTGGCGCGTGATAGCAAAAACAGATTCAAGAAGAAAAAATAGCGAAAGAGAGGTAGTAAACGTGGAAAGAAATTTGCTTGACTGATATTTTTCAATGCTGCTACTGCAATCCTTTTTATAGCAAAATAAAACACACACTTAGACTAAAAATTAGGAATTAGCTTACAAAGATTTTCCTAAAAATTAGACAACAACCCACGTATAAAAGCAACTTCCTAAAGACCAGAACAAACCTATCAGATTGGAGTCTTATTTACTACCAGCTATTAGTTAACTAACAGGACTCTTCTAAAACTAACATCCTCCCTTAAACTGAAAGCTCTCATGCTTCAGTTTAACTTCAACTTCTTGAAATCTTCCATAGTTCCAATTCCAATCAACCTCCTCAAATTTTGTAAAGGAAACAACTTGAGAGGTTTGGTGAATATATCTGCCAGTTGGTCTTCACTTTGGCAATATTTTAACTCTATTGTTTCTTCGTCGTTGAGATCTCGCAGAAAATAATACTTCACGTCTATGTGCTTGCTCCTTCCATGTAGCACAGGATTTTTTGATAACTTGATGGCTGAGTTGTTGTCGCAGAAAATTGTAGTTGCTCGTTCTTGTTTGAATTGTAGTTATTCAATAATTCTTCTTAACCAAACAGCTTGACAAGCACAAGTTGTAGCAGCAATAAATTCCGCTTCAGTACTCGATAAAGTGACAATATTTTGCTTCCTGGAAGACCACGAAACAGCACCCGTGCCTAGAATAAAAACATAACCAGAAGTGCTCTTTCTGTCGTCTTGATTTCCTGCATAGTCGTTGTCCATAAAGCCAATCAAACCTGACTTTTCTTCTTTCTGGTAGAAAATGCCAAAATCTTTCATTCCTTGTAAGTAGCAAAGAATTCTCTTCGCTGCTAACAAATGCATCTCCGTTGGACTCTCCATATATCTACATACAAGACTTACTGCATACATAATGTCGGGTCTTGTGGCAATTAGGTATATTAAACTGCCCACAATTTGTTTGTAAAGTGTGTTATCCACCTTCGTTCCTCTCCCAACTTTGTTTAGTTTTAAGCCAAACTCAACTGGTGTGTTGGTGGGATTACAGTTCAGCATCTAGAACTTGTCTAAATGTTTTTCGCGCATACTTCTTTTGGAAAATAAATATCCCATCATCAGATTGCACCATTTTTAATCCAAGAAAGTAATGCATATTACCAAGATCAGACATCTCGAACACATCCATCATAGACTTTTTGAATTCCGCAAACATGACACTATCGTTCCCATTATATATAAGATAATCAACATATAAGCATACAATAAGCATTTTTGCATCATACCCAATCTTCACAAAATGTGTATGCTCATATGGACAATTTTGAAAACCCATTTTCAGAAAATAAGCCTCAATGCGACTATACCAAGCTCGAGGAGCTTGTTCTAGTCCATAAAAGGCCTTATTTAAGCGATAAACTTTATGCTCATTTCCAACCTTAACATAACCAAGAGGTTGTTTTATAAATACCTCTTCCTCCAAATATCCGTGTAGAAAAGCTGATTTGACATCCAAGTGGAAGATAGACCATGAATTTTGCGCTGCCAATGCAATTACCATTCTGATGGTATCATGCCTTGCAACTGGAGCATAAACTTCAGTGTAGTCCACACCTTACTCCTGCTTGTATCCCTTAGCCACCAATCGCGCCTTATATTTATCAATATCGCCATTTTCCTTCAGTGTCGTCTTGTAGACCCACTTGACGCCAATGATTTTCTGCTTCTCAGGAAGATCAATAAGCTCCCAAGTATTGTTCCTCTCAATAGCTTCAATTTCAGCATCCATCGCCTTTCTCCATTTTTCTTCTCTAACAGCACTCTCAAAAACTGTAGGATCGCAGTCTGCAAATAATGCAAAATGAGTAATTGCATCATCATTTACCTCATTTGTTGTTACCTCATAGTCTGACATTCATGCAGGCCTTCTTCGAGTACGTCGAAGTGACTGAGCTGTTGAATCTGTTTCTTACAAAACTGCTGGAAAATTACCACCAAGTGTTTCTGTAATTTCAGCGGTTGTAGGAGCATAATCCTCTGAATTTCCAGGTATTAAGGTTGGATATTCGAGTTAATTCTCAAATAGGACTGGGGTAGGCTGCTGCATATTCCAATCCCAAGTAGTTTCTTCATCAAAAACAACATCTCGACTGATCACAATCTTTTCTGTTTGTGGATTAAATAACTTATATGCCTTGGATGTTTCTCTAACACCAAGAAATACACATTTTTCACTTTTATCATCGAGCTTCTTCCTTTTCTCATCTGGTACATGTGCATATGCAATGCACCCGAAAATTCGAAAGTGATATACAACAGGCCTTCTTCCACTCCACGCCTCCTCTAGAGTCATGTTCTTAACAAAAAATGTAGGACTTCTGTTCAAGACGTGAATGCTCCAAGTTATCGCTTCTGGCCAAAAACTCTTTTTCAGTTTTCCATTTGCCGGCAAACTCCGAACCATATTAAGGATGGTTCTATTTTTCCTCGCCGATACACCATTTTGTTGTGGTGTATAAGCTGTTGTAAGCTCTTTTCTAATGCCATCAGATTCACAAAAATCATCAAAAACTTTACAGCAATACTCGCCACCACGATCCGTCCGAAGATTCTTGATTTTCTTTCCTGTCTCATTTTCTATATGAACCTTGAAGCTTTTAAATGCTTTAAAAGCCACAGATTTTTCATGTAAAAAATAAACCCATGTTTTTCGAGAAAAATCATCAGTAAACGTAATAAAGTATCGTTTACCTCCATTAGAAGATGGTTTGATTGGGCCACAAATGTCTGCATGTATTAGCTCCAGAACATCATTGTCTCTCCACGACTTTCCTTTTGGAAATTGAGAACGATGTTGTTTGCCAACAACACATTCCTCACAAACTTGCAATGAAATTTAAGGAAGACCTATCACCATATTTTTTTGTTGGAGAACTTTTAATCCCCCAAAACCCAAATGAACATATCTAAAATGCCACAACCATGACGGATCTCTAACTTCTGCTTTCAAACAACAGTGACTATTCTGTATCTTCAACGGAAACAACATGTTTGAACTTCTTTTCACAACAGCAATAGCTCCTCTAGTAGGATTATAAATCTCACATGCACCTTTCTCAATAGTTATAACATATCCTTTTACTTGCAATTGACCAACACTTAGCAGATTGCTTTTCAAAGCAGGAACATATAGCACATTTGAGATTGTTTCTTCAAAACCAGTTTTGGTTCTAATCTTAATATCACCCTTTTCAACTGCACTCACACCGGAAGAATCACCAAAACTAATTGTTGAACGGAAGTCTTCATTCAAAGAAGAAAAAGAAGACTTACTTCCACACATGTGATTGTTGCAGCGTGTATTCAAATACCAAACGTTTTGTTGAGGTTCCTTCTCTCCTTGGATTGTCATCAACAATGTCTCAACTTCGTTACTTTCAGCAAAATTTGACTTCTCATCCTTGTCATTAGGTAGCCTGGTATAACATTCAGACTTATAATGACCAAATTTATGACATCGATAGCATTCTACTTTGGATTTGTCAAAATTCCTTCCTTTGCCTTTACCATGGTCATCATTGGCTCTAAAATTTCTACTGCCGTCTTTGCTGCCTTCATCTCTATATCCACGATCTCCTCTTCCTCTTCCTCTACCTCTACCCCTTCCCCTAAAATTTGAGAAACGAGTATTAGTGGAAGTCTTCAAAGCCTGCTCTTCGGAAGATGAACTGCGGTTCATTTTTTGTTCATGTACCAATAAGGAACTTTGCAACTCGTCAAGCGATAACTCTTCTATATCTTTTGACTCCTCAATGGAGCAAACGACATAGTAATACTTCGGCGTCAGGGAGCGCAATATTTTTTCCATAATTGTGACATTAGTCATTTTTCCACCATGAAATCGTATTTTTTTGCTAATCTCTATTGTTCTAGCACAGTAACTCATTACAGGCTCTCCTTCCTTCATCTGCAACGTCTCGAAATCTCTTCTCAAGGCTTGAAGTTGTGTGCTTCACTCTAGCAGTACCTTGATACTTTTTCTTCATCGAATCCCAAATATCCTAAGAAGTTTATTTGCAAAGAATAGTTTCTAGGATGGGACGATCGATAGCTTGAAAGAGATAATTCTTTGCCTTCAAATCTTTCAACTTTCTTGCTTCGAACTCCGTCTTTTGAGTATTCGTTAACGCTTCACCTTCCGCAGGAGCTACGATTCCGTCCTCGACAATTGGTCAATATTTCTTTGACCGTAAGAAGTTCTCCATCAGCATACTCCAATGGTCGTAGTGACCATCAAAACGTGAAATAGCTGCTTGAACGTAATTGCTTTCTGAAGCCATAAACTAGCAATATTTCTCTCTGTTTTTTTTTTCTTTGGGATATCACTTGGCTCTGATGTCACTGATAGCAAAAATAGATAAAGAGAGGCAGTAAACGTGGAAAAAAATTTGCTTGAGTGATATTTTTCAATGTTGCTACTGCAGTCCTTTTTATAGCAAAATAAAACAAAGACTTAGACTAAAAATAAAGAATTAGCTTACAAAGCTTTCTCCTAAAAACTAGACAACAACCCACGTATAACAACAACTTCCTAAAGACCAGGACAAACCTATCAGATAAGAGTCTTATTTACTACCAGCTCTTAGTTAACTAACAGGACTCTTTTAAAACTAACACGTGGGTGAATGAACCCAACGCTATGAAAGACTCACTACCTCGCAGGGATCACCCCTTCATAAATCCACAAGCAATTCTTAAAGATCTTGACGATTCTTGCTTTTTTCCCTCCTTTCTCATCTTCTTTCTCTTTTGTCAAAACTCTTACCCTTTCTCCAAAAGAGTAAACTGACTAAGATCAGTTTAGACCACAATTAATTATCCAAAAATGAAATAAAATAATTGGGTTAGGAAAAGACCAAACTACCCTTTTAAAATTCGGTTTTTGATTTTCTTTATTCCGACAGTTCAACTTCCAAAGGTCATACCTCACTCATACGAACTTGGAATCGCGCAAACTCAACGGCGTTGGAAAGATCATTCTAAGAGCTTTCCTACCATATCTGGAAATACACCTAAATCATTCTGAGCTAGGAGTTATGGCCGTTTGGAGTTGACCAAAAACTCAACTTTTTCTAACTTAATAAATTTTCAGATTTTCGTTCTTTCCAAAAATGACTATTTTAATTATTAGTTCTTCCTAGTTAGTTCAAATTTCGAGATGTTGCATCAAGATTATTATAATTAATATTAGAATAAATTTATACATAATTTGGTACAAATATATATTATCTATTGATGTTCTAATTAAAGTTTAAAGTTTAAACATTTGATTATTTAAAAGCATAGTAAATGATACAAAAGGTGTATTTAACAATAATTAATTCTCTCTCTAGAGTAAAGACACAAACCTTCATTGAAAAAGAGTTTAAATTATTATCTGTTTCAACAAAATTTTATATAATATTCTTTTTCAATTACGAATAAAGGTTTCGTTAATTTTATTTAAAAATAGTTAGATGTTAAATATCTTATTTGATCAATGTTTTGTACATTAAAAACTATTGTTATAAATCTGAATATGTCAATGGAAAAATTATTATTAATGTCCAGAGTTTTTATTTTTATGATCTTGCTCTTTTTTCATAACTCCATCTTAATTATTAAAAAATAATTGAATTTTTCTTTAATAAGTATTCAATCTCTATTCTTACAAGACTCCGCAATTTCATTTATTCATTTTTTATGCAACTCTTAAGTTAGAGACTATTCAAATAGGATCCTTATTTCTGTAATTCAATTTGATCCTTAAAAGTTAAAAGGAAGTGATTCTACCTCATAAAACTCTTCATTAGTTGTCACACAACCTTTTGAGCTACGAAGATGGTAAATATTCTATCAATGAGGAGACGCACAAACACATCGAATGTTGGACTCCTCAATCATGACTAGTGTTGGCAATTTAAGTCCATTTTTCACTGACCCGTCCAAATAGCCCTTCAAATATGGGTTGAAAGAGTGATTTTAAATATGGGTAATATTTGGGATTATACCCATATTTTACCCATTAAAATATGGGTATATTATGGGTAAACTACGGGTCAAATATGGGTATTGCAAGTTTTCTCCAAATTTTCAAAAAACCTTTTGTTACCAAGTTTTAAAAGCGATTTTTCAAAACTTTCATATATGGCTCTCTATTAATATTTCAACTCTCGACCTCCACCCACGCTTTCCAAAAAAAAATTAAAGTTTATTTTTAAAAAATATATTGAACTTCAAAATTTTATTTTATCACCCCTACCCTCGACCCCCCCCCCAACCCACCCGCACACCAGCCCCCTCACTCGAACCCAAAAAAAATAAAAATTTAAGTTTATTTTTAAAAATGTTTTCAACTTCAAAATTTCATTTTTTCATCCCTACCATCGTCCCCCTATCACCCACCCCACCCAAAAAAAATTAAGTTTGTTTTAAAAAAATATTTTCAACTTCAAATACTTATTTTTTTCACCCTACCCTGGACCCACCCCACCCCAGCCATCGTCCCCCACCCCCACCCTTCAAAAATATTAAGTTTAAAAAATATTTTTAACTTCAAATATTTTTCATCCTACCCTAGACCCCCCCTGCTAGCCCCCTATCACCCCCACCCCCCACCCCACCCCAACCCCCAACCCCAAAATTTTTAAAAGTTTTTTTTTTTACTTTTATAATAAAATAAAACTAAATGAAGCATTTTCAACAGATTTCATCTAAAAAAAAGACTAAAATATTTTCTCCATATTGAATTCTTAAGTAAATAACTATTTATTCATGAAATATGGGTAAAATATGAGTAAACTAGTATTTTACCCAACCAATTTACTATCCAATCCATTTTTACCCATATCAAATATGGGCGGGTTGAATGATTACTCATTTTATGTTTACCCATTTTCAACCCACCCACATTTGACCCAACCCGCCCATTTGCCACAACTAATCATGACAATAACCATATAAAAATTAATTCAAGAAAAAGATTATTGAGTATATAAATAAAATCCCAACTTCACAAACTTAAATGCAAAAGGTCTTTGACCAACTTCACATATTTATATGCAATATAAAAAGAGCAAAATGACCAGAAAATTTGGCTAGAATTTGGCCAAAAAAAAAAATTATGTTTTTTTATTTTAAAATAAATTGATCTTTTTTTCATTTTTAGTTAAAAGGTATTAAAGTTAAAAAGCTAAAAATATTTTTAAAAAAACGTAAAATAACATAGATAAAATATCATTCTAGCCAAATTCTGACAAAATTTTGGCCAAAAAGATTTTTCCAAAGAAAAAAATTATCCTTGGTTTGTCAAATATACTCCCCCTATTCATTTTTACATGTTTACTCCTTTAATACTTCCTCTGTTCACTATTAGTTGTCACACTTTTCATTTTTAGAGTCAAACTATAAAAACTTTGACTAACATTTTACAATATATTTTTTCATCATATTGATATGCAAAAAAAAAAAAAAATGTAAAGTACTTTTCGTATAATTTTTGAATATCTAAATTTTTTGTTTAAAATATCGAATTAATGAAATCTAATTTAATTTAAAAATTAGTCAAATTGACTTTCTAAAAGCGGAACATGACAAACAAAAGTGGACGGAGGGAGTAATATTTTTTTTTTATTTGTCATTTTTAACATATCAAAAAAATAACTATCTTTTTGTATTTATCCTTTTAATTACTTATTCCTAAACCATTTTTCAAGACCTAATAGTAAAGGTCAATTATAAAAATAGTATAATAAAATAATTATTATTATTTTAATAAGTATATCGAATCTGAACATAACAAAGTAAAAATGAACGAAGGCAATATAAAACTAGAGCAAGCTGATAAGGATATGGCAATTCCATATCCAAATTATTCTAAAAGGAAAATAAAAAAGAAAATCAGTTTGACAAACTCATTTTCTTTAGAAAAAAAAAGGATACACAACGAAAAATGAAGATGAATTTCAAAAGTCTGTAGTATTTTGAGAAAGCATGGAACCTTTTTTGAAGTTATTTATATTGTAAAATGATTAAAAGATTATTATACCGTCAAACTTTTCATTGAATGTTAATAAACTGGCATGGTGAAACTAATTATCCTACAATATAGAAATATGATGAATATTTTAATTTTAAGACTACCTTTTTTAAACCTTCATATAAGTTAGAAAGTTAGTAATATGCAAATCAAGTATTATTATTTTTTTTGAAACAGTAACAAACACCTTTTGTTCATGTAGATAAACAATAGATAATGAAAGAAAAATCATTAATAGGGATAAGTCTTATTCAGTAAAAGTAACTACCACATGCAAAAATTCACTTTGAATTTTAAATCCTTTATTTATATGATTTTGAACAAGGCCCCAAGCTAAATGAGGTCCACCAAATTCAGCTACTACAACATGTTTCTTCAAGTGAAAGCATTATTTAAAACAACCAATATTATTATAAAAAACATCAAAATTTCATCTCTAACTCGGATCTCCTGCAATATAAGACACCATTGTACATTTAATGCATTTACATTACATAATAAAACATATAGTGTCTTTAAATTCATCGTTGATTGATGTCATTTATGAATTTTAAAAAAACAATATCACTGTTACGAAGAAAATAACACAATCTGTTATACTTATAATCTAATGCTAAAAATCAGTTGAAATCTAATGTGGTGACGACATTCTAGGGATTTTTGGTGACCTTTGTGTAACATCTCGTAATTCGAAATAGCAAGGAATGAGCTAAGAAACAAAAATTTATCACTTATGGAAAGAAAGGGGAAATCTAGAAATTTCCTAAAGTTAAGAAAAGTGAGTATTGGTCATTTTCTAACGGCCATAACTCCTAGATCATGATGAGTTAGAGTCAGTTCTTTACATGGTTGGAAAGCCCTTGGAAATATCTTTCCAAGGCGGTGAGTTTGCACGATTTCGATATCGTATGAAAGAGATACGCCTTTCGGAAGTTGGGTTGTTGAACTAGGGAAAGTACAATTTCGGAATTAAGTAAGGGCAAACTAGTCTTTTCACCCAACTATTTCCTAATTCGTTTTAAGGATTAAATAAGGATGAAATAAGCCTTCAATCAATTTTAGAAAATCAATTCACGTTTAGGGCTTGGGAGAAAAGAGAAGAGAAGAAGAAGAAGGGAGAAAGATCAAGATTTCGCCAAGAATGCCAAGGGATTCTATTGGAATTCCTCAGGGGTGATCCCTATTAAGGTATGTGGGATCTTTCGTGTTGGGTTAATTCGCCCACACACCAATTTGTTTCAATTCAACAATTTATGAGTTGTTTACATGTAGAAGTTGAAGTTCATGAAGAAAATTTTTGAATTCTCGTTGATTGAATTATTGGTTGTCTATTGTTGGTTGATTTTTGTTTCTCCGGGTTGTTTTTGAGTTGAATTCAATAGGTGTTGAGGGTACCAATAGTCTCAAATGTTTGGTGAAAGAACTAGGGAGGTTTGGTGGGTTTGGAGATGAAAAAAGAGTTGAACAAAACGTCATATGCACCTAGGCAAGGCCATGCGTGTCACGCCTGCAGTGCGCCAGAAATTGGCTTTAGTTAACAGGGGTCTGGTGCGCCAAAACCAAGCCTCAGTCAACTGAGGCTGGCACGGCGCGCCGCAAACGCGCCCAACCCGGCGTTTTTCGTCCAGTTTTTGTATAAGTCCTTTTAAGTCCTTCCAAGGTACATTAACACCATCCAATGATTTTAATTACTTCAAATGATTTCTAAACACCTAGAAATCATTAAAGAACTCAAACCATAACCTCGAATCCATAATTCAATTCAAGGAAAGTTAAGATCAAAGTCAAGGAAGTTAAGTCAAGTTTAAAGTTAAGAAGTAATTCTTAAAGGTTTTTCAAGAGTTGTATTTACACATTTAAAGTTTGTTTTAAGACTCAAGTTTCAAGCTAAGTTAAGAGTTAAGTTGAAGTTCTTTTCTTCAAATGTATATGGGGACTAAGTATTCAGAAAGGTACTTTAAATGTTTTTCACATTTAAACAAGTAAGGAAACTTTGATTTCCAAGGAGTCTTAAGGCGAGTTTTCAGAAAAGAACCATAGCTTCTAAAAGAAGCAAGCAGGGAAACTAAGATTTCCAAGATGACCTTTGAGCTAAGTATTTTGAGCACTAATCTCAAACCACAAAATCAGTATATTTTTAAAACATAAGAGCCGGCATATTTTTGGGAGTAGTGAGCACCGATATGGGGGAGAGTTCAGACAACTCACAACCCCCATAAATCATGTAGTCACCATGGATAGAAAAAGGGTCATACTTTTTAGATGAACCATTTTCACAATAGACTAGTGGATCCATGAGGCAGTTCAGGCCTTATACCTTTGCCCGGGTATAAGGTGCGTTGGCAGCGTGATGTAGATCGATGTATCATTACTGTAGCTCTTAAGTAATGGTTGTCGGTTAGATAAACTCCCACAGAAGTTATTGTATTCTTATATACATCAATTTACTTGTATTTTACTTACATACCAGAGTTAGTTGTATCTTTGTATACATTCAGAGTTTACAACATGTTTCAGATAGCTTTCTTTATATTGCACTTGCTTTTAAATTGGGTTATATTGAAATGAGTTAGTTATTCATGAGTTGAGCAGAGCCAAGGTAAGTGTTCTTTCTTACTCCTTTTCAAGCTTAAGTGTTGTTAGCATTCCAACTCGCGTACTCGTACATTCAATGTACTGATGCCAGTTGGCCTGCATCTTATCATGATTCAGATGCAGGTAACTAGGATCAGCATTCAGCGTATCATTGATCTAGTGAGCAGCTCAGAGTCAGTTGGTGAGTCTACCTTCATTGTGGAGGACATTTTTAGCATTCAGTTATTTGTTTTAGTTTTCAATTGTTAGGATGATTGGGGGTCCTGACCCATTATCCCTCATTATTTTAGAGGCTTCATAGACAGATGGTATTAGTTTTCTTAGTCTTTTCCTTTCAATTGTAATCGACTAAGACTTGGGTTGCCACTTTGGCTAATTATTATCCTTAAAATTATTTTTTGAGTTATATCTTATGTTTAAGTCTTCTGCTGAGTTAAATAAGTCAGGCCAAGGGTCCGCTCAAGGCCAAAAATAGTCATTGGTGTCAGCCACATACAGGGTGTAGGCTTGGGGCGTGACAAACTTGGTATCAGAGCACAGAGTTCAAGAGTCCTAAGGAGTCTACGAAGTTGTGTCTGTAGAGTCTTACTCATCGGTGTGAAGCGCGTCACATCTATGATTAGGAGGCTACAACATTTAGGAATTTCTCACTTCTTTCATATTCTTTTCCGTGCATTTGAGTTTTATCTATAAAAGTCTCTCTTTAATTCGTGTTTGAGCTTGTTTTAGATCACCATGCCCCCACGAAGAGCAGCAAGAGGTCTTCCAGCTAGGATAAACGTTGAATCTCAAGAAAAAGAATTACCCAATGCACCTGAAGTGCAACCTCAAGGAGGAGTTACCAACGTTGAGTTATGTGAGGCTATTAGGATGTTAAGTCAAGATGTGACTAACTAGGTTGGTCAACAAAGAGGAGCTCGACAAGAAGGGGCTGACACTGCGAGGATTTGGGAATTCTTGAGGATGAATCCTCCAAGCTTAACTGGTTTGAGCACTACTGAGGACCCAAAGAACTTCACTAAGGAACTGAAAAAGGTGTTTGAGGTGATGCATGTTGCTGACACTGAGAGAGTTGAGCTACCTGATTATCAACTCAAGGGCATTGTTAGAACTTGGTTTGATCAGTGGGAAGATGGTAGAGATGAAGATGCACCACTGCGAGCTAGGCTTATTTTAAACAGGCCTTCTTTGGGTGCTTCTACCCCGAGAACTAAGAGAGGCCAAGGTACGTGAGTTCCTCACCCTTAAGCACGATTCGCTAAGTGCGCATGAGTATGGGTTGAAATTCACCAACTATCTTGTTATGCTCTGGAGATTTTTAAGGACATAAGAAGTGGAATGAGTTTGTTCATTGCTGGATTGGGTCGCTCTTAAACCAAAGAGGGTCGGGCTGCAATGCTTATTGGAGACATGGATATTTCGAGGTTGATGATCTATGTACAATAGGTAGAGCAGGAAAAGCTGAGAGTCCAAGAGGGGTATAGAAATAAGAAAGCCAAGATCGGGAATGAGTCTGGGCAGAAGAAAGGTGGTTTGAATCGACCACTGTTTCAGAAACAAAAGGGACCTGCACCATCATCTGCTAGTGCACCTGCGCCCAGAGACAAAGTTGATCATCATGGTCAGAAATCTCAAACTAAGCCTTCATATTCACAGAATAATGTGGCGCATGGAGGTAGTAAGCCTCCTGCCTTCACCAAGTGTGGTAGAAATCACTCTGGTGTATGTCGTGAGGGCTCCACGGGTTTCTTCAAGTGTGTCCAGACCGGACATTTTATGAGGGAATGTCCAAAGAACAAGTGAGGCGGTAGTAATGGGGGCAATAGAGCTCAGTCTTAATCAGTTTTTCCATCAGACAGGGTTGCACCTAAAGGAGCTACTTCTGGTGCTGGGGGAGGAACGAACCGCTTGTATTCTCTCAACAATCGTCAAGAACATGAGAATTTTCCGGACGTTGTCACTTGTATTATTCAAGTCTTTGACTTTATTATTTATGCATTGCTAGACCCAAGAGCGAGTTTATCTTTTGTGACTCCATATGTTGACATGAACTTTGATATAATTCCTGAGCAACTTAGTGAACCATTCAGTGTTTCTACCCTTGTTGGAGAATCTATTCTAGCGAAAAGGATCTATCGTGATTTTCCAATTTCCATCAATCACAAGAACATCATGGTTGATTTAGTTGAGTTAGACATGGTAGACTTCGATGTCATTCTTGGTATGGACTGACTTCATGCTTGTTATGCCTCAGTTGATTGTAGAACTCAAGTAGTCTTTCAGTTTCCAAATAAGCCATTCTTAGAGTGGAAAAGTTGTTCAGCAGTGTCTAAGGGTCGATTCATTTCGTATCTTAAGGAGAGGAAGTTAGTCTCTAAGGGGTGTCTATCACTTAGTCCGAGTTAATGACTCTAGTGTTGAGATACCTTCTATTCAGTCAGTTCTAGTGGTGAAAGTGTTTCCAGAAGTCTTTCCAGATGATCTTCCCGAAGTCCCTCCTGAGAGATAGACAAACTTCGATATAGATCTTATCCAAGATACTCGTCCTATCTCTATTCCTCCATATAAAATGGCACCAGCAGAGTTATAAGAATTGAAAGAACAATTGAAAAATTTGTTAGATAAGGGTTTTATTCGACCAAGTGTCTCACCTTGGGGCGCTTAAAGGTCTTGTTTGTGAGAAAGAAGGATGGTTCCCTTAGGATGTGTATAGACTACCGCCAATTGAATAAGGTTAGCATCAAGAATAAGTATCCTCTTTCAAGGATAGATGGTCTTTTCGACCAGCTTCACTGTGCTTCCTACTTCTTGAAAATTGATCTCAAATCAGGCTACCATCAGTTTAAATTTAGGGAATGTGATATTCCAAAGACAGCTTTTAGAACCAGATATAGGCATTATGAGTTTCTGGTCATGTCATTTGGTTTGACCAATGCGCCTGCAACATTCATGGATCTTATGAACAGAGTCTTCAAACCTTATTTAGATCTTTTTGTTATCGTCTTCATTGATGACATACTAATCTATTCAAGGAATGAAGAAGATCATTCTAGTCACCTCAGGATAGTTCTTTAGACTTTGAAGGATAAGGAGTTATATGCCAAGTTCTCCAAGTGTGAGTTTTGGCTTAAGTCTGTTGTGATCCTGGGCCCCATCATTTCTGGTGATGGGATTAGAGTTCATACCCAAAAGATAGAAGCAATTAGGAGTTGTCCTAGACCCGCATCTCTAATAAATATAAGGAGTTTCTTGGGTTTGGTTTGCTACTATAGAAGATTTGTTGAGGGGTTTTCATCGATCTCGTCTCTTTTTACTAAGTTTACTGATAAAACAGTTAAGTTTCAATGGTCTGAAGCCTGTGAGAAAAACTTTCAGGAGTTGAAAAAGAGGTTGACTACTGCTCCGGTTTTGACCTTACCAGATGGTACTCAAGGTTTTGTGGTGTGTTATGATGCATCAAGAGTTGGTTTGAGTTGTGTGTTAATGCAGAATGGCAAAGTTATAGCTTATGTCTCCAGAAAATTGAAGGTTCATGAGAAGAATTATTCAAGCCATGACTTAGATTTGGTTGCTGTAGTTTTCGCCTTGAAATTATAGTGTCACTACTTGTATGGTGTTCATGTTGACATATTCACTGACCACAAGAGCTTACAATATGTGTTCAACCAGAAAGAGCTCAATCTCAGACAGAGGAGGTGGCCAGAATTACTCAAAGATTATGACATGAGTATTATTTACCACCTGGACAAGGATAATGTGGTTGTTTATGCTTTAATCAGGTTATCCATGGGGAGTACTGCCCTGTTGAAAAAGAAAAGAGGGGGTTAGCCAAAGATGTGCACAGACTTGCACGCCTGGGAGTCAGACGTATGGATTCCACAGAAGGAGGAATAGTGGTGAATAATGGGGTTGAATCATCACTACTGTCAGAGGTGAAAGAAAAGCAAGACCAAGACCCCATTTTGCTTGATTTGTAGGCAAATATTCATAAGAAAATAGTATTGTCTTTTGAACAAGGGGGAGATGATGTGCTTAAGTATCAAGGTAGGTTGTGTGTACCTAGGGTTGATGGATGGAATCCAAGAGAGGATCATGGAGGAAGCTCATAGCTTCAAATATTCCATTCATCCGATTTCCACAAATATGTACCGCAATTTGAGAGAGGTATATTAGTTGGAAGACATGAAGAAGGGCATTGCTGAGTTTGTTGCCAAGTACCCAAATTGCCAGCAAGTGAAAGTAGAACACCAAAGACCTAGAGGTTTGGCTCAGAATATAGAACTTCCGGAATGGAAGTTGGAGATGATTAACATGGACTTCATCACAGGGTTGCCAAGGTCTCGCAGGCAGGATTTTATTTGGGTGATTGCCGATAGAATGACAAAATCAGCCCACTTCTTGTCGTTAAAGACCACTCATTCGGCAGAGGATTATGCAAAGTTATACATTCAGGAGATGGTGAGACTTCATGGAGTCCCAGTTTCAATCATTTCAGATAGAGTTGCACAATTTTGGAAGTCATTCCAGAAAGGTTTGGGTTCAAAAGTGAAGTTAAGCACCGCTTTTCATCCTCATACGAATGGACAAGTGGAGCATACTATCCATACCTTAGAAGATCAATACCTTAGAAGATATGTTGAGGGCTTGTGTCATTGATTTCAAGGGGAATTGGGATGATCACCTACCTCTCATCGAGTTCGCTTACAACAACAGTTATCATTCTAGCATCTGAATGTCTATATGGAGCTCTTTATGGGAGAAGATGCAGATCTTCTATTGGGTGGTTCGAAGTTAGTGAAGCAAGGTTGATAGGACTAGATCTAGTTCACCAAGTCATGGATAAGGTGAAAGTGATCCAAGAGAGACTGAAAATGGCACAGAGTCGTCAGAAATCCTACACAGATGTTAGGAGAAGGTTGTTGGATTTTGAGGTGGATGATTGCGTATATCTGAAAGTTTCACCCATGAAGGGTGTGATGAGGTTTGGTAAGAAGGGGAAACTTAGTCCCCGGTATATTGGACCTTATAGAATATCCAAGAGAATTGTCAATGTAGCTTATGAGTTGGAGCTACCACAGAAGTTAGCAGCAGTTCATCCAGTGTTTCGCATCTCTGTGTTGAAAAACTGCATGGGTGATCCTTCATTTATTGTACCAACTAAAAATGTTGGGATTAAGGATAGCTTATCCTATGAAGAGATTCAGATTTTAGATCGTCAAGTTTGCAAGTTAAGAACAAAGAAAGTTGCATCAGTCAAGGTCCTTTGGAGGAATTAATTTGTTGAGGAAGAAACTTGGGAAACTGAAGAGGATATGAACAAGAGATATCCGTATCTCTTTGAATCCAGAGAGAATGAAAATCAAGGTACTAAATTGTCTTCTAAGCACTTTATAAAGTGTGAGTAAGCATGTTGTTACTTGCTTTTGTTTGTGAGTGCTGAACTGATGTTACTATTCTTAGCTTAGTGAAAAAAATCTCATTCGAGGATGAATGTTTTCAAGGGGGAGATATCGTAACATCTCGTAATTCGAAATAGCTAGGAATGAGCTAAGAAACAAAAATTTATCACTTATGGAAAGAAAGGGAAAAATCTGAAAATTTCTTAAAGTTAAGAAAAGTGAGTTTAGGTTATTTTCAAACGGTCATGACTCCTAGATCAGGATGAGTTAGAGTCAGTTCTTTACATGGTTAGAAAGCCCTTTAAAAGATCTTTCGAATGGCGTCAAGTTTGCACGATTCGATATCGTATGAGAGAGATACGTCTTTCAGAAGTTAGGTTGTTGAAGTAGGAAAAATCCAATTCCGGATTTAAGTAAGGGCATACTAGTCTTTTCACCCAAGTATTTCCTAATTCATTTTAAGGGTTTAATTGGGCTGAAAATAAGTCTTACGTCAGTTTTAGAAAATTAATTCACGCTTAGGGCTTGGGAGAAAAGAGAAAAGAAGAAGAAGAAGGGAGAAAGATCAAGATTTCTCCAAGAATGCCAAGTGATTCTATTGGAATTCCTCAGGGGTGATCCCTATTAAGGCATGTGGGATCTTTCGTGTTGGGTTAATTCGCCCACACACCAATTTGTATCAATTCAGCAATTTATGAGTTGTTTACATGTTAGAAGTTGAAGTTCTTGAAGCCAATTTTTGAATTATTGGTTGTCTATTGTTGGTTGATTTTTGTATCTTTGGGTTGTTTTTGAGTTGAGTTCAGTGGGTATTCAGGGTCCCGATAGTCCCAAATATTTGATGAAAAAACTAAGGAGGTTTGGAGGGTTTGGAGATGAAAAATGAGTTGAACAATTCGTTTGACGCACCTGGGGCCAGAAGTTGGCTTCAGTTAACTGGGGCATGGCGCGGCGCGCCACCAGTGCGCCAGAACCAAGCCTCAGTTAACTGAGGCTGGCACGGCGCGCCCTATACACGCCCAACCCGGCGTTTTTCGTCTAGTTTTCATAGTTTAGTCCTTTTAAGTCCTTCCAAGGTACATTAACACCTTCCAATGATTTTAATTACTTCAAATGATTTCTAAGCACCTAGAAATTATTAAAGAACTCAAACCATAACCTTGAATCCATAATTCAATTGAAGGAAATTAAGATCAAAGTCAAGAAAGTTAAGAGTCAAGTTTAAAGTTAAGATGTAAGTTAAAGTAAAGTTCTTAAAGGTTTTTCAAGAGTCTTATTTAAACATTTAAACTTCGTTTAAGACTTAAGTTTTAAGCTAAGTAAAGAGTTAAGTTGAAGTTCTTTTCTTCTAATGTATATGGAAACTAAGTATTCCCAAAGTTACTTTAAATGTTTTTCACATTTAAACAAGTAAGAAAACTTTTATTTCCATGGAGTCTTAGGACGAGTTTTCAGAAAAGAACTTTCTAAAAAAAGCAAGCAGGGAAACTAAGATTTCCAAGATAGCCTTTGAGCTAAGTATTTTGAGCAATAATCTCAAATCTCAGAATCAGTGTATTTTTAAAATATAAGAGCCGACATATTTGTGGGAGTAATATTGAGCACCAATATGGGGGAGAGTGCAGACAAATCACAACCCCCATAAGCCATGTAGCCACCATGGGTAGAAAAGGGGTCATACTTTTTAGATGAACACTTTTCATAGTAGATTAGTGGATCCATTAGGTAGTTCGGGTCTTATACTTTTGGCCGGGTATAGGATGCCCTGGTAGTGTGAGGTAGATTGTTGTATCATCACTGTAGCTCTTAAGTGATGGTTGTCGGTTAGAGAAACACCCAACAGAAGTTATTGTATTCTTATATACATCAGTTTACTTGTATTTTACATATATACGAGAGTTAATTATATCTTTGTATACATTGAGAGTTTACAGCATGTTTCAGATAGGTTTCTTTATATTGCACTTGCTTTTAAATTGCGTTATATTGAAATGAGTTAGTTATTCATGAGTTGAGAAGAGCCAAGGTAAGTGTTCCTTCTTACTCCTTTTCAAGTTTAAGTGTTGTTAGCATTCCAACCGCATACTCGTACATTCAATGTATTGATGTCAATTGACCTTTATCGTATCATGATGCAGACACAGGTAACTATGATCAACATTTGGCGTATATCGTTGATCCAATGAGCAGCTCAGAGTCAATTGGTAAGCCTCCCTTCATTCCGGATGACATCTTTAGCACTCAGTTATCTGTTTTAATTTTCAGTTGTTAGGATGATTGGGGTCCTGTACCAACATCGCTCGTTATTTTAGAGGCTTCATAGACAGATGTTATTAATTTTCTTAGTCTTTTCCTTTCACTTGTAATCGACTAAGGCTTGGGTTGCCACTTTGGCTAATTATTATCTTCAAAGCTATTTCTTGAGTTATATCTTATGGTCAAGGGTCCGCTCAAGGCCAGCAATGGTCATTGGGTGTCGACCACGTCCAGGGTGTAGGCTCGGGGCGTGACACTTTGTCATTGTAAGGCTCCAGTTTCTCGTAGTAAATCCTAGTTGACAAGACTTAGATGGATGGACTAGTCCACGTGGCTTGCCACATCATTAAAAATTGGATTGTTAACTCTTAAGGATGTTTGTGGTCTCTTTAGATAACGATAGAGAAATTTTATTCCAAAATATAATTAAGGATATAAATAATTTATTTCGCACGGTTCATACATCATTTTCCATAGAATATTTAAAAAATTATTTATATATTTAGAATCTGCAAAATAAAAGAATATTATAAAAAAAAATTCTTATTTGACCCTCAAAATTCAGATTATATCATACAAATTGAAATAGAGAAGATAAAACAACTCCAAAATGCATGTTTGAGATTAACTAAATTAATAGATCACATCCAATATATTCAGGAACCAGAACAATGATCTTGCAATTGCATAGGCTCAAGCAAGTCAAATGTCATTTTATATAAATAAAAAAATACTCCTATGGTATACTACTATAATTTTAATCTTCTATGTAAATATAAATTTGAATATTTATAATTTTATTCAAACTTGTAAGCAGCTAGTAGGTTGTTGTAGACCAGAAGCCATTCCTCCAGCATTAACACATGAAGCTTCAGCTGGATGATCTTTATAACTTAGTTTAACATCCAATAATTTTATTCCATTACATGGATTTGTTTTGCTACAATCGAATTTCACTGCAACTTCTGTAGCTGATGTTCCATGTACGTCTTCATATGTTATGTCACTAACCTTGATGCCTGAACCCTGAAACGAAATAATAATAATTAGGGATATTATATTGTTTAATAGCTGGTAAGAGTTATGCACGTATATTACCTGCTCAGGACAATTTCCACTATTAGGGCAGTAATTTTGATCAATGATGATGGGATTTTGGACATTATTCATGACTACATGTTGAAAAAGTATATTCCTAACAAAGCCATTGCTAGGCCTTGCCCATGTTTTGACCCTCACACCATTCTCAGTCCCAGTAAATGATGATGTTTTAACTGTCACATTTTGTACTCCTGCCTCTTGCATCTCCCAACCTAAGCTCCCAATGCTACACCAATAATGCAAAATATTAATTAGTTGATTTTTATATTAAAAAGATGGAACATTTCCATTTATACAAAAACGCACTCATCATTATATTCATTCCTAGCTAGCAAGTGATTTTATACTTGCTACTAAAAAATCACTATTTTTAAAAATATTTAATGGTTATTTTCATTGATATTTTGATTGAAACGGTGATACAAGATAAAATAGTAACGTCTTCATACGGAAAAGTTAGAAAGTTTTCACTGTTTTTGTGAGAATCTGTTTTTCAATATATGTTTTCGACTTTTCGTAATGAATTGATTTAAGTGAGAAATGAGTGGAAAGAATCATTTTCTACAGCACAAGTTTACCACAAAACCTTTGTGACACACTTTCTTTTATGGTCTATCCAAATTTTTTTTGTCTCATTTCAATAATTGGAAAAAAAATTAGTACACTAAAATTCTGTTTTTGTCCTTAATGGAATGTTTTTATATAAGGTTTGTTTTAGAGATCCTTTTTTTAATAAAATTTGAATGTACAGAAACGATGTCACATAAATTGAGACAGACCTTATTCCATGGCCGGGGCCACAAGCGATGTTTTCGAACCACAAGTTGGAGTTGCCAGGACCAATTGAAATACAATCATCACCAGTCCCAATTTGGGAATTCAAGATAGTAACATCAGAAGATGATTGTAAATGAATTCCATCAGTGTTAGGACTATTTCCTGGTGCTGAAATCTTCACTCCTTGTAACTTTGCATTATGACATCCATATAACAAAATGTGGAACATTTGACTGTCTTTTGAAGTCAATCCACTTATTGTAATGTCATTTGAGTTGTAAAAAGCTAACGTCTGCACAAATCAAATATATTCAGAGGTGAATCCAGAATTTAACGTTATTCAATATATTCAATAGATCATACCGTGGCTCCTTTGGGACAACCTTTGCCAGAGTTTTTGCACGTCCAAAGACGCGTACCTTGTCCATCTAGAGTTCCACCAACGATGGAAACTCCATTGACTCGTTCAAATTTAATCCAATTACCAGATGTACCAATAACATTATAATCAGAAGGAGCTATAAGTGTGCCTTCAATATGTATCGTTATGGCATTACTCTTGCACGATTGACCAAAGAAATATACATTGTTCAATAGATAACTTCCCTTTGGGACGTAAATGGTGGCCGCGCAAGTAGATGCACACGCTGCAGTCCATGCACTAATGAACGCGTTGGATGAATCCGATTTTCCATCGGATTTGGCTCCATAGGTTTGGACATTGTACATGGAATTTGCAGCTGAAGATGAATTGAATAATAAAAAGATGAATATGTTTGTGAGAATAAGTGGGAAAAGAATAATGTAACTCATTTTTATTTTTTTTCTATAATGTGGTGAGGAAATGGAGTATTTGAAAAAGGGTATTTATAGGGGAAATCATAGAGAAAATTAAGCCATAATTGAATCAATTTTACTGTTTTTCTCTTTCTTTATAACCAACAAACAGAAAACACATGGTATATTTTCCTACTTTAATTTTTCTTCTTCTAATCTTTCCCTTTTTTCATCATCCACGGGGGTGAGGGTATGGGTCTATGGGTATGGGGTGGTGGTGAGTTTAATATTAATGTCAATGTATATGGTAAAAAAAAAATACAATATTTTATATGACGTGTTTAAGATCTGTCACCAGAGTAAATGATATTTTGATAGTATTTACAGGGGATAAGGATCTAAAATTAAACAAATTTTAGTCGAATTTGTTATTGCGATACTAAACTTTCATGAGGACCTATTATCTCCCTACACTATTTAATATTCTATTACTAACATATATATTTGCCCACGTGAACATAAAAAATAATGCAAAATTATAAATTGTAATGTGTCTACGTGAACATATATATACCTTTAAAATACACTATTAAATAGTTCAGGGGATAAAAAGTACACTATTAAATAGTTCAGGAAAGTAATAGATCTTCGTGAAAGTTTAGTATCACAATAGCAAATTCGACTAAAGTTGAAATATTTTTCAAACCTTATCCCTATTTACAAAATTTTAAAGTCTAATTTATTTTCTTTAATTAACTCTTTGTGAAGTCAAATCATAGACACAAATTGAAACAAAAGGAATACTCTGAAATATATGATATGTGACTTCATATATATAACTCTCACTTAACCATGTTTAATATCTACTCCTTTTATTTCAATTCATTTCACCTACTTTTCTTTTTAGCCCATTTAGAAAAATGAATATTTTTCTTTTTAACAACTTATTAATTCTAAGTAACTCTCCACGTAATATTTAAGATTTCACGATCTCAAAAGTCTTCATTATTTTCTTAAAGTTCGTATCAAGTCAAAATAGATCAAACAAATTAAACCGGAAAGAAAATAATTTTTTCTCCCTTTAAGGTTTTATTATTCAGGCCAAATTAAGTTAGTTGATTTTCTAAACACTGAATTGAAATGAATACAAAATGTACCTTTCTGTTGCATGAATTTTTATTTTTTATTTTTTGGCACAAACTTATGTTTATTTGGTCAGACGTAGGAATAGAAAATATACAAACATGATATGCATCACATGGAAAAAGATTTTGCCAATCGTTGGCTAGCTCCCTATTTTAAGGAGAAAAATAATAGAAAAAAAGGTTCTCAAATACATCCCCATTTATTTTGGGATTCGTGTCCTAACTAATCTTTCCCGCTCAGTAGAATTTCACTAATATGTTATTATTGTATCCTAATTAACCTTTTAAAAAGCATCCAAATATCCTTTCGAAATAGAAAACAAACCTGTCCAAATATTAAATTACCAAGATATATGTGGAACATGCATAGAAAATGCTTTCTTTTTTTTTTTTAATCGAAAGGTGGCAAAGGTAAGGTCTTAGATTTAGCTATCTCTAAATAAAGGTTACATTTTTTAGAGAGTGGTCATCAATTCAGTTAAATATTTGTATCCATTTATAAATATGAAAAAGGATCATATTTGTCTTTAAATTTTTACAAATAAGTGATTTGTTTTAAAATATGAGCAATACAAAATAAGAAATAGACCAAAGATATGAAGAGAGTATAATGTAAAGACATCTTCGTTCAAATATTTTTAAGTTCTATTTATAGATTGAGATTTCACTTCAAAAGTTACCATACATTCTTATCCAAAATGATTAATAGGAATATGTATGCATAAATAAAAGAAGTTCATGATTATGTTTGTTGTTGTATACTTTCCGAGCTTATAGAGGTCGATTAAATTATTGTTCGACTATAATTGTGTATCTTGTGTCGGTTTGATAGAGGGTTATATGAATGACTTGGAATTGCCTCTATATTGGTGGTTTCTTATTTGGTTGGGTTGGATTGTCTTATGGGTTGTTGTGATGTATACTGGTGGTTATTGTTATTATATATTAGTTAATTGACTTTCATATAGGAATTAGGTTGTTGAGCTAGCGCCTCTAGGTACATTCCTCTTGAATCGGTTATTTACATCATTTAATCTATCCCATCTTTAGTTGTTTGTATTGTACCTTCCTTACTTCTTGTTTACATATTTTTTAATCTTTGAAGCTCATTCTGTTCATGCCTACTAAGTACCACTTGTTGGTACTTACTATACTTCTCTACCTTGTAGATCATATTATGAGTTCTTGCAATTGACGAATGCCTTATGTCGAGTAGCTTTATGATTCGGAGATTGGGGTGAGCCTTGAAATTGTCAATTTCCCTTTGTTTTGACTATCACTAGTACTTATTTTCTACTTGATATTGGGTATTTATCCTGGATTTTTCTTTTTTCCTAAAAGGAAAAAAAAATAAGTCTATATTTTATACTCTCTTATTTATATAGGAAAATTGCTCATATTAATATTTATATAGAAATATTTATGTAGAGAAAATATATCATTATCCCATATAACATTTTTTTTAAAAAGACACTTGAACTTTGTAAAGGTCCTAATAACCCCCTTAAACAATTTAAAATTGGTAAAAATATCTCATTTTTTGGTCAATCCCAAGTTTTAGAAGGTAAATAAATACACACTCCAATTGATACTTACCATGTGTCAATTATTTTATTTTAATATTTTAATTTTTTTAAACTTCATATATGTTATTTTTTATTTTATTTGTTTTTCTAAAAATAATTTCCTATTCTTTCTTCTTCAATGTTCAATAGCGCCGGTGACCTCTTCTTTCTCACGGCGCCGACGATTCTCTACCCTAGTCACCACCCACCACACTTTAACACCATCTCAATCATTTTCTCTAGCAAATCAAAAATAAAATTGAAAAATATCAAACACTATCAAATCTCTGGCGTTTTTTCTTCGACCGTTCAACCATTTTTGTGTACTTCACCTTTATTTTTTGCTCAAAATCAAATATTTATTGTATCTATCAAAACTGAAATTCTCCCTCCGACTCAGATGTGATATTTTTCCTCGATTTGAACCTGACCTCGCGAATCTCCGTCAATCATTTGTCAAATTTTCGATGTTTCTCTCACCGGCCTTTTCTGATCTTCCTCCGCAACCTCTCTCAGCTTTCATCTCTTTATCTGTCAATAATCTCCATTAGTTTAAGGTGATCTCGCTTAGCTGGAGATTAGTTTGAGGGAAATTTGATCTCGCTCAGATGAAAATGAGTCTGAGCACTCTTCTTGGTAAAAGAGAAGGACAATAAAAATTAAAAAAAAAACATAACACAAATAAAGTAAAATAAAATTATATTTTAATTAAATAAATATTAAAATAAGTATATAATATATTCTTTTACTTGTATCACTCGCCAATGATGAGTGCATTACACTCTATGTGTCACATAGGATCATTAAGGGAACGGAAAAGGCTCAAAAATACCCTTAAACTATCTGAAATAGCTCATATATACCCTTAAACTATATTTTGGCTCAAAACTACCCTTCCCGTCAAACTATTGGATCAAAAATGCCCTTCTAATTAATGGAAATTGTTAAATGCCATGTGGATGCCACATGAATGCCACATGGCATGCCAATAGGATTCCACTGCCACGTAGACTAAATAAAAAGGGTCAAAAATACCCTTAAACTATCCGAAATAGCTCATATTTACCCTTAAACTATATTTCGGCTCAAAGCTACCCTTCACGTTAAACTATTGGGTCAAAAATACCCTTCTTATTAACAGCAGATGTTAAATGTCATGTGGATGCCACATTGCATAAAAAAAAGGTTCCACTGCCACATAGACTAAATCCCTAAATCCTAATTACTCCCCCCCCCTCATTTCATTATTTCCAGAAACGATATATTCACCCGTTCTCCCTCATTTAGCGGCTAGGGTTTCACAGTTCTCTTCATCGCTGGGTTTCAAAGTGGATATTCTTGGTTGTAGGTTAGTAAAACTTTTTTCTTATTTCATAATGTTTATGATTTCAAAGCATAATAGTTAGGATTTCACAACTTTCCCCTATCAGCTAAGGCTTCGTAGCTTTCTTCGGGGCTGAGTTTCAAAGTGGATATTCATGCTTGTAGGTTGGTAAATATTTTTTCTTATTTTATTATATTTACGATTTATAAGTATGATAGCTAGAATTTCACAACTTTCCCGTCATTTCGCGGCCAAGGTTTCTTAACTTTCTTCGGAGCTAAGTTTCAAAGTTGATTTTAGTGGTTGTAAACACAATAAAATAAGAAAAAAGTTTTACTAACCTACAACCAAGAATATCCACTTTGAAACCCAGCGATGAAGAGAACTGTGAAACCCTAGCCGCTAAATGAGGGAGAACGGGTGAATATATCGTTTCTGGAAATAATGAAATGAGGGGGGGGGAGTAATTAGGATTTAGGGATTTAGTCTATGTGGCAGTGGAACCTTTTTTTTATGCAATGTGGCATCCACATGACATTTAACATCTGCTGTTAATAAGAAGGGTATTTTTGACCCAATAGTTTAACGTGAAGGGTAGTTTTGAGCCGAAATATAGTTTAAGGGTAAATATGAGCTATTTCGGATAGTTTAAGGGTATTTTTGACCCTTTTTATTTAGTCTACGTGGCAGTGGAATCCTATTGGCATGCCATGTGGCCATGTGGCATCCACATGGCATTTAACAATTTCCGTTAATTAGAAGGGCATTTTTGATCCAATAGTTTGACGGGAAGGGTAGTTTTGAGCCAAAATATAGTTTAAGGGTATATATGAGCTATTTCAGATAGTTTAAGGGTATTTTTGAGCCTTTTCCGTTAAGGGAATAATAAATTTACTCTGAACAAGAATAAGGTGTATTAGGACCTTTTTTAAGTTTCAGTGTCTTTTTTTTAAAAATGTTATAGTTGAATGAGGTAATGATGTATTTCCTTTTTATATATTAACACCTATATTGCAATTCAGTATTACTAATTAATCACCATATTATTAATTAATGGGCAAATTACTGAAATTACATACTTTTAAGGCAAAATTGCAATCTATCAATGAGGGATTTTGGAGATTTGTGAAACTTATAGAGGATAGTGATAATAAGTAAAATAAAAGGTGATACTTCTATAATCAAACCTTAATTAATTCCATAGTTAATCCCTACCTAACTTGTTTTGAACCAAATGACCCTTAAGTAATACTCCCTCTGTTTTACAAAGAATGATTTAGTTTGACTTGACACGGAGTTTAAGAAAATAAAGAAGATTTTTGATCATGTGCTCCTAAATTAAAGTTATGTCAAATGTACAAAATTACCCTTTAATCTTGTGGTCTTAAACATTTCACGTGGAAAGTTGTTACAAAAAAGAAAAGAGGTTTCTTTTTTAAACAGACTAAAAGAAAAGGAGATCATTATTTCCCTAGATAGTCACCCATGTTTGGAAAATTATCTAGGAATATCACTTATGTTTGTTTTAGGACTACAATATCACCCAACTTTGCCTATTTTCCTCATAATATACTTGACACAAAAAAATACATTATTTCTCTCCTATTAGGGTGTCATGTCCCATTTTTTAACTTATTAGTAATATTTTTCTAATTCTTTTAAAGAATCGGATGAACCCACATATTTTCTTGAAGAATCGGAGGAGCTCATATTACAGTTCTTAATGTAATTTTTTTTACTAGGTATAATATGTGGGTCTGTCTATTTTTCTTAAAAAAACTCTATCTATATATAATAGGAGAAGTAAAAAGTGTTACATGTCAGCACCACAAATATTCAAGAATTTTAATTTTTCAAAAAGCATCTTAAATATGCTCTAAAAATATAATTAAAAAAAACAGGAATTTTAATATAGCTATTATAAATAGAAAATAAACGTTCTTTTGTTAAAAAAAACTGTAAAGGCAAAAAATGGATGATATTTAAATGCCTCTAATTTCAATTTTAAGGGAAAAATATGAAATTGAACTATTTCTTTTTATAAAAACAGTAATGGCTATTACAAGAAAAAAAATGAAAGATCTTTAAATGCTTCAAATTTTAATTTTTAAGGTTAAAAAATGAAAACTGAAAATTGAATTATTTGTAAAAAAAAACTGTAATGTCTATTTATATTTATTATACTTTCAATGATTTTAGGGAATGCTCCAACAAAATGGAATGTAGAAATATCTATCTAAATAGGAGAAGAAAAAGTGCACCATAAAAAAAACTATAATTATTATTTAAAAAATTAATTAAAAAACTTGTATTACAAAATAACATTATCATTAGAAAATTAAAACATTATTCTTAAAAAATAGTTAAAACAGTTCATTACTAGTTAGTTGTAGAAATGTGGTACTTTTTTTTCATTCATTTTTAAAATTTATCTTTATATATCTAAAAAACAAAACATTTTATAAAAACATAAATAGAAAATAATATTTTTTTAAAAAACATACTGTAACCTAACGTTTAAATAGGTTTAAAGCATATTTTTTTAATAATAAAAAAATAAATAATGTGACATGGCATCCTAATAAGAGAGAGATAATGTATTTTTTGTGTCAAGTATAGTTTGAAAAAAATAGATAAAGTTGGGTGATGTTTAATTCTAAAACAAACATAAATGATATTCCTAGATAATTTTTTCAAACATGAATGACTATGTAGAGAAATTACTCAGTAATATGTTTTGTTTTCTTGAGGTTTAAAAGTGTCCATATTTTTTTCTTTTGTCAGACATTTTATTTTGGTCAACAGCCAATCAGATGACAACTCTTGATATGTTCAAGGAAGACATGTTCCTTGCTCGAGACTTTCTTTGGTTTTTAAGTTGCAAATTTCTGTTATTTGCAAGTGTGGATGTAATTATTAATTTAGAAAAAATATCCCTCAATATTTGTTTCCCTTTTTTACTTTTAAAAATTTTCCACTTTTAAATATTTTATCGAGAGAGTATTAAAAATACCCTTTTATTTGAACTAAATTCAGATATATCCTCAGTGCGACTTCGAACTATCACATGATATAGCAAATAGTTTTAAATTCTTGTAGAAGCATGAGATTCTTAGTAAAAATCTGAGAGAAGCGTTGAAGACACCCTAAACTTAATGAGAATTTAGGAGTGTATTTCACTCATTTTGTAAGATCAGTGGTGTATTTAAGTTTAATTAATCAACTAGATGAGTATTTTTAAGACTGTCAATAATGACTATTAATGTACGCCAAATTAAACGATGCTTTCAATACTTCTCTATTTTGTTTGAGTTGGACAATCAATATACTCTACGGACGCCAACATTATTTTCTCTCTATATATGTATATGTGTGTGTTATTACTCAACTTGTTCATTAATATTGGCCCCTTAGCAGCCAAATATATTATTTTTCTCGAAACATTTACAACCTACAAGTACGTTATACGTTATGTAAGAATAAAAGTAAGACTCTAAACTTTAACTTTTTTCTTAGGTAGGAATCACAATATTATTTAACAAATGTTTGAAAAATTGGCTTCACACCATTACATGGGGAAAAGAGTGGGGGCTACAAAAATTATATACTCATTTTTTTTATCTTGACAATCGATATCTATATCAAATTAAATAATATTATCATAACAATTAAAATAGTAAAATTAAAACACATCTCATTTGATCAAATAAGTTGATAAAATATATATAAAATTTAAAAATACATATCTTCAATTAAGTTATTTGGCGTAAACACATAGGCGTATTTAAAGATGGTTCTGTAGGATCACGTGAATCCATGCTTCCTCTCTAAATCATATATAGTCATGTACAGAGGTGTAAACGCACGTTAAAAGAAGCATATAATAATATGATGATGATTGGGTGCACCTCTCTAATCAAAGATAGAAATTTAAATCTTATCTCTACCTTAATTTTTCAGTAACACTCCTCTAAATGATAACCTGTAACGCTTCTGGCATTTCAATCATTTTTGTTCTTTTTTTTTTTTTGCTAATCTTTCAAAGTTTTTAAGTGTGTTACATTGAAAAATCCTAAAAAGAAAAAACAACACTGGATTTTTTTTATATAATTAAATCAAATGTGTATATTAAAACTTAAAGCTAATAGTAGTATTATATATGTTGGGCCTATAATTTTTAAATTTAACAGTTTTCAATGTTTAAAACATAAAGTTTATATCAATCAAATTTATATCTTAAATGCATTCTTTCGTAATAATATGCTCATCCTTTCGAAATTCTAAATACGCCTCCCTCCGTGTAAATACTAAATAATTTTTAGCATCATCATATGACTTGCTGTTGTAGCTAGGATATTAGAAAAAGTGGTGTGCCTAATTTAAGCCATTAATTACGCAGGGCATGATGACAATATCACGAGGAAATTAAAGGTTTATAAACTATTGAAAGTTTGATTTTATTACTTAGAAAATTTCCTAACGGTTTCAACTTTAACTACCTTGATTCTTCTACTAGACGTCTTAATAACGTCATTATGACCCAACAAGCGATTGAGTTAATTTAATAGTGTATCTTAGTTTCCTACATCTTTTAATATAAAATAAATAAGCAAACAAAAGATATGATCCTCAAAATAAACAATTATTGGTTTCTATGCGTTATCCAAAGCTTCATATGACTTTGACAATACACTATCGACAATATCCATTTAACACTCAATTAATACATGAAATAAATTTTTAATTGTGGATGGGACGCTATCTTCACTAAAATAGATGAGAAAACCTACCGAATATGACAAACATTAATATATATTTAAAATAAATAGTTATAGTTTATCTTTTTTTATGTTATATATATATATATAGTTATATATATATATATATATATATATATATATATATATATATATATATATATATATATATATATATATATATATATATATATATATAACTATACAATAAATAGCAAAGGTAATTATATACAAATGATCAAAAAAGTTATGAATATTAAATAGGATAGCTATTATTACACACTTAATTAATTATGTTCCCCCTCCCTCCCTTACCAAATTTCTTCCAATTTAAGATCCTTTTGATAATTCGAGCAAGTAACTTTTGTAATTTGCATTCATCAGATATCTTTTGATTGATTTTTTTTCTTATTTTTATGAAGATTATATTTGTATACATCTATATTTTCATCTATTTTTATAAGGTTTCGATTGAAGGATTATTTATTTCTCCATTACAATGGTTATATATATATATATAGTATAGGAAGAACATAAGCAAAAAGGGATTGAAGTTTGTATGATCGTTAGATTAGTATATAGTAGAATACTTATATACATAGATACTTGTATTGTAAAGTTAACACAAGTTGGAATGGTGATTTGGGAATACAAGTATATTTGGATACATAAGAAATTTATCCAATTTAAAAGGTTTATTACGCAATACAATTATAGTTAGATACATTAATACTATATTTTATAAACAAATATCTGAGTTAACACCAGCCTCAAGTATAATTTTTGTCTTTGGCATTTTGGCTAGAAAAAGACAAAATTTAGTCCTTTTTTTTGTAAATAACATACTTATAGCTGTTGAACTTTAATAACATAATCCTATAAATATAATCATTTTTGTAAGTTACACTAGTTTAAAAAATTACAATAAACCACTATATGCTGGTTTTATAGCAAATTTTCTCCTCTCTTCCTAGCTCCCTAGTCCCTCTTCGCGTCTCTTATCTTTATCTCTCTGAAATCTCGCTCGCCTCTCTCCTCTTTTTCTATCATCTCTCTCGTCTCTCCCCTCTCCCTGCCTACCCACTCTCTCTCAGCACAAATAAAAATTATAACAATCAATTATAAAAATACAAATATTAACAATTATTTATATAAACACAAATGATAACAATCAATTATACAAATTAAAATCGTCAATTGTACAAATTCTCTTTAGTGATACAAATACTAATGAAGAATGAGAGGAGAAATATACCATTTATACAAACAAACAAAATAATATATGAAAAAAGGTTAAAAAGGAGAGGCAATGAGAAGGTAAGGGAGAGAGCAAGAGAATATATATACATACATAAATCAAAATACAAGAAAATTAACTATAGAGGTAGAGTGAATGATAGAGAAAATATATCATTGATAAAAATAACATACAAAGAGCAAAATACATGGAAAAAAACTAAAAGGAGAAAAAGTTTTTAAAAAAGAAGACACTAAGAGAGGGAGAGAAAAAACATAACTATACAATTGATACAAATACAAAAAAAAAAAAGGGAAAAGGGACGGATTTACCCCGAACTTTAATAAATGGTACGTATATGTCCTCCGTTATACTTTGCGTCCACATAAACCCCTGCTGTCAAATTATAGGTACGCATATACCCTTCTCACTCATGGACCTTTAATTTTTTACAGGTGTCTTAATCCTATTGAACTACCCGTTTGACCCCTTTTTTAATCCATAGCCCAACTATCCGCCCCATAACTCAATATCCACCCAATTTTCTCTAAAAGGAATCCTAATTAAAACACCCAAATTAACAGGGACAAGGTGGGCGGCAAGCATGGCTGAGAGCAGAATGTTAACTATACTAATTAGGCTTCTCATCAACATTTTTACATTGGCGATTGGCTTTTTGAGACTTCTTTCACCTTTAATTTATACCAATATACGAAACGAAATGGTTATATTTGATGAGTGAGAAAAATCAAATATACAATTGATATAATATACTATGTAATTTAAAAATTATATACAACAAAGACATAACACTTGACTATATTATGTATCTTTCCCATAAATAAATGTTATTTCGCCTTGAGCCTTTTTGATTTAGCTGATCGATCATGGACTGAAATATAAATATAATCTTGAAATTAATTTATAACTTTTTTTTTTTGTTGGGATAAAATTAAATGTTTATGATGTTTTCAATTAAATATACTAAAAATTCTTCTAAAGTTTTTTGAAGTAACTTTACAAGGAAAAGATGAACTATAGAAATGGATGGATGGAATTTTATTTTGCAAAGGGTGCTTTGAATATTAATGTAGAAAATCGTAATTGCTCATTTAATTGACTATGTAAATCATAATATTCTTTAATTTCCCTTTCCCTTCTCCCAAATTTGTAAAAATAATAAATAAATAAATACTAGGAATGGAAGTTAAATCTTAACGGCTTACAAACTAAAAAGTTATACATATTGGGGAATGATCACTTGTGATTATTAATTCATTTTGTCTTTATATAAACAGTTATTATAAGTATTATTTTGTATTTAATTAACAAACTCATAAATAAGTCAACAAGTACTTATAACTTACACCTTATATAGTAGCTCACATATTCACGTGTTCCAAATTTGCTGATACACTTCGTACAAATTAAAATAATGAGTCAATTTTCTTAAGCAAGAGGTGGAACTAAAAATTTAAACTCAATACAAATTCTGAATTTTTAAAAAAGATAAAAATTATTATATTTTCGATAAATTATTTATAAATATCAAGTAATTTTTAACAAATACAAAATTTACATAGAAACTATTAAATCCGATTAAACATGTGGTTGAAATGCTAACTTCGCCCCCTAGCGAACCTAAGGCTTGCAAAATTAACGAACAAACAAACATGGACATGTATGATAACGATTGCACTTATTCTTTATAATGAAATTTCAACATAAAACAAAATAATCTTATAATAAATATATGTAACAAACCCTATATAAAAGGCTATTGGCTTATAACTATAAAATAGTGCTAAAAGTCAAAATTCGGCACATGCTATGAACTTGTAGGATCCAAAAGATTATCCTAAAACAAGGAACCCCAAAACAAGTTACGTGCATTAATGAGCATATTCACCCATGTCTCTTTCTTTATTATGCATTATGAAAAAAAAAATTAATCATATAACTCGTGTGTATGAATCCAAAAAGTAAAGCCCTAAATTGTGGCAACAATTCATAAAGGAGGACTTTCATATCCCATATGATCAACAAAGGGCGACTTTCACATATAGCAAACATAAAATTCATATTTGTATGCTATAGCAAAATTTGTATAATTGCACTCCATAGCAAACATATAAATGTATAATTCGCTATACATAATAATTGAAGCGAATTGTATAAAATGAAGTGTATAAAACGAGAAAGAGAAAAAGACTTGGGCAGAGAATTGTATAAAATGAAGTGTATAAAACGAATTGTATAATTATAAGTGTATAAAACGATTATATACAATTTGAATTTGAATAAAATGAGAAAGAGAGAAAGGCAAAAGAGACTTGGACAGGGAATATACAATTGAATCAAATTGTATAAAACGAGAAAGAGAGAAATTATATACAATTTGAATTTATATAAAACGAGAAAGAGAGAAAGACAAAAGAAACTGAGCAGGGGAGTATTTTATTGTATGTATATAGGACGAAAATATATGTATTTGCATGTATATACAATTTTCTCTCGCTTTATACAAACAGAAATAAAATTTATACATTTCGTTTCTGTTTGTATAAGCGAGAGAGGCGAGGGTGGCAAGCGATATTAGGGAGAGTGGAGAGCGAGATCTGGGAGAGGGGAGAGAGGGGAACAAAACTATATGTATTTATACAATTTCCTCTCGCTTTATACAAATAGAAATATATTTTATACACTTGTGTTTGTATAAAAATGAGAGGAAGCGAGCGAGAGATGGAGCGAGAGAGAAGAGTGGCGAGCGAGAGTTTGAAGGAGAGAGGTGACTGACAAAAAATTTGCTACGGGACACAATTAAATCAAAGGATGGTTATAGCAATTAATTTGATTTATTAATTTGCCATTATATACAATTTTCCTATCAACAAATTATCCGTTTCATGTATTGGAATGGAGAAATGCTGACAATGGGCCAACAATACTTTTTAAGCCCATAGGATCAACAATGTTGTTTTTATAGCAAAGAAATACACCCCCCTTCCCCCCTCCCTCCTCCTCCTCTTCCTCCTCTCTCTCTCTAGTTTTTTTTATTTTATATCAATTGTATTCAAAAACTTTTTTTCTATTTTGTATCAATTTGTATTTATTTATCCTCTTTGTATTATTATGTATCAATATTATCCAATCAAATATAGATGGGAGATTTGTATATTATATCGATTGTGTTCGAAAACTAATTTTGTATTGTATATTATGTATTTTGTATCAATTGTATTCGTTATACAACATATACATGTATAGATCATTTGATCATCTCCTCTCTCGATCTCGCTCTCCTCTCCTCCTAACAAATATTCATTATGTTACAAATCAATTTGTATTTGTAGTTTTTCTCTGAAATCAACAAAAATTATAATGAATACAAATGCTTAGCAAATTAAAGTGTAACTGCGAATTGTAATTAGTGATATTGTATTTAAGGTCTAATGTTTGTTGTTTTGAAAGCTTCCCTATAATTAATTATAGATCTAAAGGACTTGGACTGGGTCAAATCTTTAGCGGATCTAGAGTGTTCTTTCATATAAATATATGATGACTTTATGTTGAACAATTTGAATTTAATATTTAATTTTTAACTAAACCAAATGTTACATCGTTCAGAAAGGGAGAGTCACTAAGGCTGTGTCTATTCAGAAAAGGAATGATAATTCATGAAAACTATCCTTATTCTATAAATATGAAGCATTCTCAATAATAACGTATTCAATCGTATAATATGTGTGTGTGCGCGCGCGCACAACCAATAACTCTTGAAAATTAATGATTTTTGTCACGCTTTGAGTCTATACCCTGGACGTGACCGACACTCGAGAACCATTTCTGGCCCCAACGAACCCTTGACTTGTCTTACTTACTCAGTTGAAGACTTAAACATAAGAGATAACCTCAAATAAAGAACTTCTGTAAAATCTTAGAATGTCTTTAAAGAAAACATTCAAACTAGCCAAAATGTCTACTCAAGTCTCATAATAAAACATCTGAAATACAAAGCTAAAAGACTCAATCTATGAAGCCTCTAAAACAACTAAGAGGGATGTTGGGAGTAATGAACTAATATAATAACTAGAAGAAATAAAGAAGAGTCCTCCGGAATTCAATGAGGCTCATCAACTGACTCTAGAGTTGTTACTGGATCAAAGATGTGCTGCTTGCTGATTCTGGTTACCTACATCTGCATAATAAGATGATGCAAGTTAATGCACATCAGTACATTGAATGCATGAGTATGCGAGTTGGAACACTTAACATAACATAGGCTTGAAAAGTGTCCGAAAGAAACACTTAACTGGGCTTTAGTTAAATCAACTGATTTCAATATAAAGTAGTGTGAATAAATGCAGTATAAAGAAAAGCTTTAAAACACGATTTTCAACTCTGCGTATTTAGAAATACAATGATAACTCTGCATGTATGCAAAGGCACAATATAAACTCTATATTGTATATAAAAATATAAATATTTCTGATGTATATAAAATACAAAATATTATTGTGAGAGTTTCTCTAACTGGCAACCATCACTTAATAGCTATAATGATGATACAACATTTTACCTCACGCTGGCAAGGACCGTCCTATACCTTGCCATCAATATAGAACCTGAACTACTAAGTGAATCCTAGTAGTCTATGCTAAAAAGCACTAAATGAATCATCTAAAAAGTATGACTCTTTTCTACCCATGGGGGCTACATGGTTTATGGAGACGTGAGTTATGAACTCAAGCTCATTCCTATATCGGTGCTCAATACTACTCCTAATAATATTATAATTATATTAGCTTTTATATTTAAAAACATACTTCTTCTGTGATTTGAGATAATTATTCAAAAATTTAGCTCAAAGGCTATCGTGAAAATAAAAGTTTCTCCTCTTGCTTAATTGTGAAAGCATTTACTTTTTTCTGAAAACTAGCTCAAAGATTCTTTGGAAATCTCAGTTTCCGTTCTTATTTAAATATCGAAAACATTTAAAACTTCTTGGGGATACTTAGTTTCCATATACTTGATTGAAGAAAAGAACTTAAGATTTAAACTCTTTGCTTAACTTTTAAACCTTAGTCTTAAAACAAGTTAAAACGTTTGTGAAAGACTTTTAAAAAATTTTAAGAACTTATCTTGACTTAACTATTGACTTCTTGACTTGACTTTTAACTTCTTGACTTGACTCTTAACTTCTTGACTTTCCTTGAATTGAATTATGAATTCAAATATCATGATTTGTGATAGGAAAGATCTCATGATGTTTAGGAATGATTTAGATAGAAAGAACAAGGTTCTTGAAGAATCTTGGATAAGAACTTGAATAAAAACCTTGAAACCCTAGCTTAAAATCCTTTCTTGAGATTCATGAATTAGTTTATTGAAATCTTTATGGCCAAGAATTATGATTTTCATTAGTAAAGATGAAAATCTGATTGTTTTGAACCTTTTATTAGTCAAGAAATTCGTTTAGGATTTTCTTAGAGGTAAAAAACAACCTTATTTAATGTTTTTCCGTCGGCTAATTCGTAACCACACTGTATAAGTTACTAAAATAGTCATAACTTTTTACTTAAGAATTGGATTGATGCGAAATTGGTGGCGTTTGAAAGTAGATTCAATTATCTTTAATTGGATAGGTTATGAATTACGTAACTCCTTATATTCTAAGAGATATGGTCATTTTAATTTGACCCAACTATAATCTTACATCAAAACTTAATCGATGAGGAAACTTCAAGAACACTTATCAAGAGCTCATCAAGAACTTAAATCCTTAAATTTCAAGAACTCATCAAGAACTTAAATAAATTTCAAGAACAAAATTACGCTGAATAAATCATGATTGACGTGTGGGTCAATGAACCCAACACTATGAAAGCTCACATACCTCGTAGGAATCACCCCTTGATGAAATCCACCAACGATTCTTGAATGTTATTGATGAATCTTGAACGTTCTTCCCCTTTCTCGTCTTTTCTCTTCTCTTTAAACCCTAGCGTGAAATTTACTTTTCTAAATAGACTAAAATATGACTTTACCCCAATTAAACTCTTAAAAACGAATTAATTAAGTTGGGTAACGAAAAGATCAAAAATCCGGTTTTCAGACTCTCCTTATTCCAACTGCCCAACTTCCAAAGGTCATAACTCACTCATACAAACTCAGAATCGTCCAAACTTGGCAGCGTTGGAAATATTATCCCAAGATCCTTCCAACCATATCTGGAAGTACATTGAACTCATCCTGAGCTATAAGTTATGGTTGTTTGAAGTTGACCAAAACTAAACTTTTCCTAAATTGAATAATTTTCTAGATTTTGTTGTTACTTTCAAAAATAGCTATTTCCAGTTCTTAGCTTCTTCCTACCTATTTCGAATTGAGAAATGATACAATATCTTCCCCTTGGGAATATTCGTCCTCGAATGATATTACTTTTATTACACTAAGTGTGTAATATGCAACTATTTATTTCAAACACTCAACACGCCAAGCAAATACATCATGCCAACTCGTAATTAAAGGGTACTAAGAATAAATTAGTAACTTTATCTGGAATTTCTTTGGATCTGAAGATATGTGGGTATATCTTCTTTATATCCTCTTCATTTTTCCAAATAGCTTCCTCAACAACTGATTTGTCCATAGCACTCTAACTAATGCTATTTCCTTGGTCCTCAACTTACGAACTTGACAATTTAGAATCTGGACCAGAATCTCTTCATAAGATAATTTATCCTTGACACCGATATCTTCGGTTGGTATGATAAGTGAAGTATCTCTCATGCACTTCTTTAACATGGAAAAATGAAGTACCGGATGAACCGATGCTAACTCTTGGAGTAACTCCAACTCCTAAGCTACCTTGATAATCCTTTTGGATATTTGGTAAGGACCAATATATCGAGGACTAAGTTTCCTCTTCTTAACAAACCTCAATAACACCCTTCATAGGTGAAAATTTTCAAGTATACTCAATCATGTGCTTCAAACCATCCAATAGAAGATCTACATCTTCTCCCATAAAGAGCTTCATAAGGAGCCATTTGGATGTTGGAGTAGTAACTACTATTGTATGAAACTCACTGAGGGGTAGGTGATTATCCAATTACACTTTAAATCAACCACACAACCCACCTTGACACCTTAAAACACATCTCCCCCTTGTTCAAAAGCCATCACTTTTTTCTTATGAACACTTGCCTTTAATTCAAGAAATAGAAGATCTTGGTCTTGCTTATCTTTTACTTCTGACACTAAAGATGACTGAGACCCATCCATCACCACTCCTCCTCCTTCTGTGGAATCCATTAATCTAACTTCTAGTAGTGCGAGTCTTTGTACCTCTTGTGCTAGCTATTTCTTATCTTCCTCAAAATGGGCGGTACTACCCATAAATGATCTACTCAAGGCATCAACAACAACATTATTATTACTTGGGTGATAAAGAATACTCATGTCATAATCTTTGAGTAATTCTAATCACCTTTTCTATATGAGATTAACCTCTTTCTGACTAAAAACATATTGGAGACTCTTGTGATTGGTGAATATATCCACATGCACACCATAAAGATAGTGGCGCCATATTTTAAAAGCAAACACTACGGCGGCCAATTTTCTAAATCATAGGTTGGGTAGTTCTTTTCATGAACTTTCAACTGTTTGGAGGATAAGTTATAACTTTGCCATTCTGTATTAATACACAACCCAAGCAAACTCTAGATGCATCACAATACACCATAAAACCTTGAGTACCTTCTGGTAAGGTCAAAACTGGACAATAATCAACCTCTTTTTCAATTCCAAAAGCTCTTCTTACAAGCTTTCGACCATTGAAACTTCGCTGTCTTCTAAGTCAACTTGGTCAAAGGAGACGAAATACACAAGAAACCCCCTAGAAACCTTCTATAATAGCCAGCCAAACTCAAAAACTCCTAATATCAGTTGGAGATGTGGGTCTAGGCCAATTTTGCACTGCCTCAATTTTCTAAGTATCAACTTTAATTCTCTCTCCAGACACTATGTGGCCTAAGAACGCCACAAACTCAAGCCAAAACTCACACTTAGAGAACTTATTATACAACTCTCTATCCTTCAAGGTATGGAGAACTATTCTAGGATGACAAGCATGATTTTCTTCATTTCTTGAATAGATTAGTATGTCATCAATGAAAAAGATAACAAGCATATCTAAATAAGGTTTGAAGACTCTATTCATAAGGTCCATGAACGTTGTTGGTAAATTTGTCAAATCAAAAGACATGACCAAAAACTCATAATGACCATATCAGAATCTGAAAGCTGTTTTTGGAATATCACATTCCCTCACTCTTAACTGATGGTAGCCAGACCTAAGATCTATTTTTGAAAAACAGGTGGCACCATGAAACTGATCAAAAATATCATCAATTCTTTGAAGAGGATATTTGTTCTTAGTGGTAACCTTGTTCAACTGACGGTAATCTATACACATTCTAGGGAACCATCCTTCTTCCACACAAATAAGACCGGAGCGCCCCAAGGTGAGACACTTGGTCGAATAAGACCCTTCTCTAGGAGGTCTTTCAACTGCTCCTTAAGCTCTTTCAACTTTACATTTGCCATTCTATATGACGGAATAGATACAAGACGTGTATCTGGGTAACATCTATACCGAAATCTATCTCTCTTTAAGGAGGGACTCTGGGAAGATCATCTGGAAAGACTTTTGAAAACTCTTTTACCACTGGAACTGACTGAATAGGATGTATCTCAACACTAGAGTTATTAACTCGGACTAAGTGATAGACACAACCTTTTGAAACTAATTTTATTGCCTTAAGATACGAAATAAAGCAACCATTAGACACTGTTGAACTGATTTTCCACTCTATAATTGGTTCACTGGAAACTGGAACTTGACTACTCGAGTTGTGCAATCTATTGATGCATAACATGCATGAAACCAGTCCATACTTAGAATGACATCAAAATCTACCATGTCTAACTAAACTAAGTCAATCATGGTACTCTTGTGATTGAGGGAAAATGGTACAATCACGATAAACTCTCTCCGCTAGAATATAATTCTCAACAGGTGTAAAAACACTAAAGGGATCAAGATGTTTCTTAGGAAGAATATCAAAATTAAAGACTTGGATCATACCAGTGACAACATCTGGTAAATCCTCTTGTTATCGGCGACTAGTGATAGCATAAAGAAGGTTTCCTCTCCTCTTGCCCCTGAAGTAGCTCATCTAGATGCAGCTTTATTTGGTGAAGCAACTAAAGAAGACTGGGGTCTATTGCCCTCTTTACCATTACTCTACCTGTTCTTAGGAGACTCTCTTACAAAATGATCAGTCTGACCACACTTAAAACAACCAGTGGAGTCATCAAGTCACACCCCTGAGTAGCTCCTACCACACTTAGCACATGCATGAGTCGTAGTACCCCCTTTGTGTTTTACTACCTTGCGAATGCGCAGGTCTAACTCTGAACTTCTGAGAATTTTGACTATTGCCCAAACATTTACTTCTTGAAGCAGGTGCACTAGCAGATGGTAGAACAGATCCTTTCTGCTCATGTTGGAAAGAAGATTGGTTCACATTACTCTTTTGTTGTCCAGAGTCATTTCATTATGTCTTAGCCTTCTTATTCTTAAACTCTTTTTAATCCTTCAACTAGTCCTCATCAACTTGTTACACATGGATCATCAGCCTTGTTGTGCCCATGTCACCTATTAGCATGTCTGCCTTACTTTTCTTACTTGACATACGAGGCAACCCAACAATGGATAAACTCATCCTACTCTCCATGTCAGCAACCATTTTTTTCTTCTATTAGATCATGGGGGAAAGGAACTCCCCAAAAAGGCATCCTTAAACAAAGCCCAGCTAACAATCGGTTACGCGTAAGCATGAGTTAGAAACAAATTTTTTAAAGATAAACTCTAACACACGAAGTAAGTATGAAGAAGTGAGGAATTTCCTATATAATGCAGCCTCCTGATTATAGATGTGGCAACTTCACACCAATAACTAGGACTTTACAAACACGGCTACATAGACTCCCTAGGACTCTTAAATTTTATTCTCTAATACCAAGTTTGTCACGCCTGAGCCTATACCCTGGGTGTGGTCGACACTCGAGAACAATTGCTGGGCCCAAGAAAACCCTTGGCCTGACTTACTTACTCAGTGGAAGACTTAAATATAAGAGATAACCTCAAATAAAAAACTTATGAAAAATCTTAGAATGTCTTTAAAGAAAGCATTCAAACTAGACAAAATGACTACTCAAGTCTCATAACAAAACATCTGAAATACAAAGCTAAAAGACTCATAACCAACTGTCTGACTATCTATGAAGCCTTTAAAACAACTGAGATGGACGTTTGGACAAGCCCCACAACATCCTAATGAACTAATATAATAACTCGAAGAAATAAAGAAGAGTCCTCTGGAATGCAAGTAGGCTAAACAACTGATTTTGGAGTGCTTACTGGATCAACGATGTACTGCTTGTTGAATCTCATTACATGTTCCTGCATCATAAGACGATGCAGGCCAACTGGCATCAATACATTGAATGTACGAGTATGCAAGTGAGAATGCTAAACATAACATAGGCTTGAAAAGAGTCTGAAAGAAACACTTATCTAGGCTTTACTTAACTCAAGTGAACTTAGCTGATTTCAATATAAAGCAGTGTGAATAAATGCAGTATAAAGAAAAGCTTTAAAATATGATTTTCGACTTTGTGTATTTAGAAATACAATAATTACTTTGTATATATGAAAAGTTTCACGACCAGGATTCTATAATCCGGATCGCAACCGGCGTCGTTGACCTCTCAGAGGTCGCAAACAAGCCTCTTCTTAGCTTTCATCACATTCATATAGTTAAATTTGCGGTAAATTTAAAACTTTTAAAACTTAATGAAGTCTACATAGACTTCATATACATACTAAGTAGAACCATATTCTAATAACCTCAAATATAAACAACCATCTACAATCGATTACGCAATTCAAAGGAAGAATCAATATATCATAATAAGTTTGCCAAAACGGCCTTAATTATAACGTCCCAAAATGAACTAAGGTGAACTAGAGCCTCATGGTTGTTCCTTGAGTTAATTTTAATTTAAACGGAGTTAGTTTGGTGTCCTTAGGCAGTGTGCAAAGTTTGGTTAAGTTTGGAGTTCAATCGACCAAAAACGTCCATGACGTTCGGATGGTATGCCTTAGAATGTACTTGTATGTCTTGGCGAGTTTGGATGAGTTTTATGTGTTCGTTTTACTTGAAACATGCGTCGGATGTTCCTTAGACCTAGACGACTTAGTTTAGGGGTTTGACGTCCGGGCACGACCCCACCTAGGACCCACAAGGGGCCCTAGATGAAGGGCCCAAGACTTGGGCAAAGTCTGCCCATCAGTGGCTCACGACGACCATGGCGACGGTCCGTCGCACTCAGGACGGTCCGTCGGTCCAGGGCGTCGCGAGTGACAGAGAGTGGAACTTGGACAGGCTCCAATTGGAGCCAAGTGTTCCTCTACGGGACTCCATGACGGTCCGTGGTGAACGTGACGGTCCGTCGAGGAGGTCTCGTCGACGAGGCCAGCCAGTGCACGACTTAAGGCTGCCAACTTGGGGTGTTTTATGTAAATACACCCCAAGTATTATAAGACCCTAGGTGTATAATTTTGGTGTTTTTAGGTTATATTAAACTAGTTTTAAACCCTAGACCTAGACAAGACCCTCTCACTTCAAGATCCAACTCTCTCTTTCTCTCAAGAAAACTCTCTCAACTCTCTTGGAAGCTAGAAGTCAAGGAAGGATAGGAGGACGGATTGGGACTTGTTTCTTCATCAAATTTGTGGGTTTCTTTCTCATAAAGGTATGGTATCCATTCTTGAATACCTTTCCATTCAAGAAGCCAACTTCCAAAATGGATTTCAAAAAGGGGTTTTAAACTCAACTTCTTCTAAACTTTGATTTCTATTATGGGTCTTCTTGTAACTAAGTTCTAATGGTTTAAATGTATTTATCTTGGTTTGAATAGATGGTTTTGATGTTAAAACTCCATGAAACTCTTGTATATGCATACTTCAACTTTTGGCATGAAAATGGGTTATGTGAGCATGATTTGAGTAAGGTATGAACTTGGGTCTTCTTGTGTATGTCATGTTGGTGTAGCTACTGCCCTAAGGGCCTTCATATGGTGAAATATTGATAAATTGCTTATGGGTAATGATGGTTTGATTTGTTGATGAGTTGCTCTCATTGTATAGTTCTTATTATGAATTGCTATTTGAGTGGTATGGTCCACCTTATGGGTGGCGGTGCTAATTGATGAACTTGATGTTACTTAGTATGGTTTGAGTATGTGATCTTGAAAGTCTAATATGTGAAATGAAGATATATCGGAAATGGGTCTTGTGTTGTGTTTGATGTAGCTTAATTTGCATGTTTGACCTAGTTTATGTTTAAATGAAGTATATGATTATGAGAAGTATGTAGAGTGTGTAGCTTGATGAATCAAAGTTAAAGTATGAGTAGAACTTGATGAAAATGAAATGATGCTTATATGCAAGGTGTGCACATGTACACACACACTCTTCTAAGATTTGTATTATGTCAAGTTGAGCAAAAAGGGGAAATCTTGAGGTGGACACACTTCGTGAGTTGAGATGTAGTGTCTAGTAACAACCTCTCCATTTCCTAGTGAGCTTCCTATGATAGACTTTTATGTTGAGAAATCCGTGTGGAGTTATGCCTAGCACCGAGAGGATATGAAGGGGAGGTGGATTGCACTTCGTTAGTTGAGATGTTGTAATCCAAAGTACCTCTTGAGATGAGTACTCCTCGTTAGTAGAGAGTGAGTTACTTAGTAGCAATCTCCTTATCCCTTAACTATGTGCCCGCATAGGTGTAGCTATTGGAAAAGCCATGTAAACGCTAAGAAGCATGACCTTACTCTAGGCAAGTAAGGATCCCTCATCCGATAGGGGTTAATATCGGGATTCCATGTCTAGCTCTCATGGTCTTTGTCGGTTAAGCTAACTCCCACAAAAGAATTGATTTGAAACTAATTATCTTGTGTATTGTTGAAATTGTGTATGTATGTCGTGAAGTGCTCAATCCACATTAGTTACCAAGTAGGAGCATTGAGTGGGAGTAGTAGTATGGGATGCTATTCTCACATTGCACTTGGTGTGACCTATACCTACTATGGGAGAAGAGTACTTTCATGAAATCTGTGTGAATGAGTACTATGGTGTAGTGTTATGGAGGATTATTGTGGAGTACTTGAGTAAATGGAATCCATTAGGAGTACTAAGTGGGAGTGGTAGTATGGGATGCTACTCTCACATTGCACTTGGTATGACCTATATTTCCATGAGTGTTTTGCATATGTTAGCCAAGGGCGTGGATTTGATTTCTAGCAAAGTAAGCCTAAGATTTGGTAGTTTTAAGGGTCGCTTTGGTGTGCTTTGAAGGGAGGTGTAATGAGAGTCCCTTCTTGGCTCACCTTAGGGAGTCTTAGAATAACCTTGGGTTAGGGCAACTTCAAAGAAAAATGGGTCATATGACTTGGACCGTGCCATTCACTGTAAGGTCTTCATTGTAAGAATTCAAAATGTTCACTATGATGCTTTATTCAATTTTATTGCAAGTTTAGCAAAGTTAATTGAAATGTTCCTTTTGTTTACTTTAAGTTTGGTAAGATAGTCATAAAGTGTTAATTGTTGATTCTTATGTGGGTTTGCTTCTAGATTCATGAAGGTTATATTTGAATTGCATAAAAAGCTATCTTTACTAAAATGTCCCTTTTTGCATGTTTTTGCATATGCCATACTTAGTACATTGTTGTACTAACCCCATACTTTTTATACCTTATGAGTATAGGTTGGAAGCCTTTGGAGGATCGAAGTTGAAGCTTGGGAATTCTATCTCTCAAGACTTGGGTATGTCCTCATATATTCGAGGACATAGTTTTTATGTTTCTTAGTTTCCTTATTAAGACTTAAAAATGTATTTACTCTATTGTAAAGGGCCGTGTCCCTAAGATTCTAAGTCGTGTCTTTAAGTTGGCTTGTGACGATAAGATTTCCTAGTATTTATGAAAAGACTCCTTTTATTATTATTATCGTGAAAAGTTTTAATTCCGCACTACTTTTCATGTTTTATGTTATGAATGCTAGTTAGAGGGCTTGTACGAGACCCCAAAGGGGTCAAGTACGCCCGGTCACGATTCGAAGGTTTTCCCTAACTTCTAGGGGGTGCTTTCGGGTCGTGACATTAATACAAAAGCTTCGAAATGAAAACATATGAAAGAAACACTAGGGACAACATCCTCTAGCTATGTCTAAATACTAGGCTATGAACATAGACGTAGCATCCTCAAACTCGAGAGGACCTACCAAATGGTCTGGAGATCGCTGAGTCCAAACCGCTGCAATGAATCTTCAATCTGCTCTCTGACCTGCACCTATAAAATTAGTAATTGTATAGGGTTAGTACACACTTGTACTAAGTATGGGTATATGCACACATATACTTAAGAACAATGCATGATCAAGGAAAGTTCTTCCTAACAATATGCCATTTATGGAAAGTGTAGTCACTAGACTTTCCTAATTCATTATTTGAGATTTGTGGTATGAATATGATGTATTTTAATGCATTCAAAACACACAACTAATTTTCTATATGAACATAAGACCTAGGAATCATGAACATAATTTTAGAACATCTCAGGCGAGAACTTATAATTTTGATCCTCCAAACCCGAGAGCTTCTTGTCCCATACTTAGTTTATTTTTCGTTCTTTTCTTCTTTTTGTTGTCTAGTTCAATTATCTCATTTGGTCTTATGTTTTACTTACAAGTGCAATGATTCATTGTAGTCCCATACCCACAATGAAGCAAGTAAGTAATCGAAGAGACTAAGGAAATGATTTAACTACAACTTAGGCATGAAATCTTTGTAAGCCAATCTTTATTGGTTAAACCTATTATCCGATGTTGGCCTAATATAAGAAGTCATTATCAGCCAATCTTATTTGGATATTGTCATTTGCCAATTATATAAGATCATTATAAGCCAATTTTATTTGGCTTTAATCATTTTCATAATATGAGATGCCATTATTGGCCATGCCCCTTACATATAGAAAACTTCATTCTTATCAAACATTGACATTCATAAACTCTTGCTTTCTTAGTTCACTTTGAACTTACATCTCTTCTTCCTTCTTACTTTCTTAAAGAGGTCCGAAGCATTAAGATAATGTGAAGTTACATGAAATCCAGTGTCTTCCCCACACCAAAAAGAGGTGATTCACCGATCAAAGTGAATCCTAGATCATGCGAGTTAACATGAAATTCAGTGTCTGCCCCACACCGAAAAGGGGTGATTCACCGGCTAAAGTGAATCCATATCAAGTGTTTACCCCACACCGAAAAGGGGTGGTCCACGGCTAAAGTGAAACCAGGAACATTCTTCTGAGCATTAACCGACATAGATCATGTGATCTAAACATGAAATCCGGTGTCTTTCCCATACCGAAAAGAGGTGGAATCACTGGCCAAGGTGAAATCGGAACATACCTAGCTCTCTTAGGTGGAATCCACGGGCTAGTTCTCATGTTGGCTAGACATAGTTCGAAGACTAGGAGATATTCGGAGACTCTTATCCACCGTGGTGGAGCCTCATCTCATGAGACTTACATGTGCAAGCACAAGCTCATAGCTAGTCTATCGGTGCTTTGCTCACTTTCTTTTATCTTCTTATCTTTTAGAGTTGACTCAAACATTATGGAAGCTTGCTTCTAGATTGAGGTTTACTTATTCTATTGATGACTTGTCATCCCTTTCTTTACATTGATGAAATGTGAATTTATTCTTACATAACATCTTTGGTGTTAATGAGACTTGTCTCACACGTTCTAACACCCTTTTTCGTGAGTATCTTAACATAGAAGTCTTAGGTGTAAGTGAGATTTGTCTCACTTCCTTTAACACCTCATTCTGGTCACTTTATTTACTTTAGACACTTTTAATTATGTTAATGCTCACTTGACTTGCTTACGTTCATTTGGTAGTTTCATATCATCATTTATGGACGTTGAGAACTTCATTCAATGAAATACTTATGTTCATAGTTCATTTGGTTAGGGCATGTTGGGACTTGTCCCAATGATTGGCATACACTTGGTTATGGATTCATTGAATTATCTTAAATGTGCTTAAGTTGTCATTTCAATACTTTGGCTATATGTGATTGACATAAAATTAGTATTGGCCTAGAAAATTTGGAAATGACTTCATAGCCAATTTATTGGCACAAGCCAAACATTCATTCAAATATAATTTCATGAAATGATTATTAGCCAATTTTATATCATAGCTTAGGCATAACATTATTAGCCATTTCGGATAGCCTCATATGAATATTTTAATGAACATATCATCTCAAACAAGTCACGTTTAACAGTAAACAAGTTTCCTAACCGAAACATATCATACTCCACTTTTTCGGACACAATTAGGTCATACAACGTTCTTTATTTCGTGTGGCAAATGCTTAGATCATGGAAATCAGTCTACATACTTCATTCGACATTTACAAATCATGAAGACCTAACATTAATATCAGCCAACACCACATACCAACAACATCATCAAGATTACATCTACATATACATTAGAATCGAAATCAAGGATAACTAGGGGAAATGACGTTCAATAATGTCGTTGGGAAACAATTCTAGTTTTGAGATTTATAGATTCAAGACTATTGAAAATCCTCTGTGAGAAAGAATTCCAGGAGATAAACACATACCTTATGTAGAATTGAATCTACGAAGATCACCTTGCACGAAAACCTTGAAGAATACCTTGAAATCGCCTAAGGAGAACCGAGATAATTTTCTGTTTTTCTTGCGTTTTGCTCACTGTTTTTATCACATTTGTCTTCTATTTTAGTCGTGAGTTTCTAGGTCTTAGGAACTGATATTGACTAATTAAACTTAGGCTAATTAGCTGAATTAAATAAATTAATTAGCTAATTACCAAAACTCCCCTCCTAAATTGACTAAAAATAGGAGAACACTTGACTTAATCAAATCTAAAAATTTCCTAAGTGTATCGGCTAACATAATGATTTTTAATTAATTAATTAAGTTGCTAATTTAATTAATTAAGTGACCTAGGGTAATTACTAAAGTACCCCTAAGTCATTAGGACCATAAGCAACCTTTTTGGACCATCCTAGGTTAGGTACTAGGATGTTTCTTGAGTTAGTTACTAGGTTAGTGTAAGGATTTCGGTTTGACCATTTAAATTAATTAATTAAGTTGTTAATTTAATTAATTAAGTGACCTAGGATAATTACTAAAGTACCCCTAAGTCACTAGGACCATAATCAACCCTTTTCGACCATCCTAGGTTAGGTACTAGGATGTTTCTTGAGTTAGTTACTAGGTTAGTGTAAGGATTTCGGTTTGATCATTTAAATTAATTAATTAAATTGTTAATTTAATTAATTAAGTGACCTAGGGTAATTACTAAAGTACCCCTAAGTCACTAGGACCATAATCAATCCTTTTCGACCATCCTAGGTTAGGTACTAGGATGTTTCTTGAGTTAGTTACAAGGTTAGTGTCACCCGGTTAGGTCTTAGGTTGCCGGGTGCACTAGTTAGTTTATTTCGGTTAGTCCTAGATTAGTTAGCTATTTAGTTAAGTTAGTTAGAGCCTAGAGTTGGTTAGGAAGCTCAGCCCCACATGGATTGACCCCCACATGTGCGCCTGCCCCTAACCGCCCTTACCACCCTAACCGAATTCTTGCACATGAGCTTGCACATGGGTTGCACATGTGCTTGCACATGTGTTGCTGCTCATTTCTTGTTGTCCCAAGGATCCTCACTATATCCTTGGGCACTACTTACTCTACATGATCATTTTAATTGATCATGTGCTGTGGTATCTAGGCTTGACACTTGGATGCCTCATACCCAATGCGTTGATATGGTTGAATACAAAATTTTAGCTTAGGGTCTTCTTTGCAGGTACAATTCTTAAACAATGCTTATTCATACTTAGAAAAATTGGCTAACACCCTTAGCCAATATTTTCTATTATGGCCAATATTTTGCTTATTTGGGTATTATATAGAAATTGGCTAATACCCCTTAGCCTATTTTCTATACTATGCCCAATATTTCTCAATATTGGGCATTGGGATGCCTATGTACCCCCAATACACATTTTTAAAGACCTATTGGGCTCTTCACTAGACATGTAATTTTCTGGAATGTTACACAAAGATACAACATGAACTCTATAATATATATATATATATATATATAAAAGAATACAAATATCTCTAATGTATATAAAAATACAAAATACTATTGTGTGAGTTTCTCTAACCGATAATCATAACTTAGAAGCTATAGTGATTATACAACCTTTTACCGCACGTTGCCAAGGACCGTCCTATACCTTGCCATCAATATAGAACCTGAACTACTAAGTGGATCCACTACTCTATGCTAAAAAGCATTAAAGGAATCATCTAAAAAGTATGACCCTTTTCTACCGGGGGCTACATGGTTTATGGAGACGTGAGTTATTTGAACTCAAGCTCATCCCTATAGCGGTGCTCAATACTACTTCCAATAATATCATAATTATAGTAACTCTTATGTTTAAAAACATACTTCTTCTGTGATTTGAGATAATTGCTCAAAAACTTAGCTCAAAGGCTAGCTTGAAAATCAAAATTTCCCCTCTTGCTTAATTGTGAAAATATTTACTCTTTTTTGAAAACTAGCTCAAACGCTCTTTGGAAATCTCAGTTTCCGTTCTTATTTAAATGTGAAAATCATTTAAAACTTCTTGGAATACTTAGTTCCCATATACTTCTTTGAAGAAAAGAACTTCAAATCTAAACTCTTTGCTTAACTTTGAAACTTAAGTCTTAAAACAAGTTAAAACGTTTGTGAAAGACTTTTGAAAAACTTTATGAACTTATCTTGACTTAATTCTTGACTTTTTGACTTAACTTTTAACTTCTTGACGTGACTCTTAACTTCTTGACTTTACTTGAACTGAATTATGGATTCAAGCATCATGATTTGTGATAGGAAAGTTCTCATGTTGTTTATGAATGATTTTAGATAGAAAGAACAAGGTTATTGAAGAAGAACTTGAATAGAAACCTTGAAACCCTAGCTTGAAGGTAAATGATCAAGAAAACCTTTCTTGAGATTCTTGAATCTAGTTTCTTGAAATCTCTATGGCCAAGAATTATGATTTTCAATAGTAAAGATGAAAATCTTATTGTTTGAACCTTTTATTAGTCAAAAGATTCTTTTAGGGTTTTCTTGGAGGTAGAAAAACAAAAACAACCCTTTTAAATGTTTTTCCGTCGATTCGTAACAACACTTTAAAGGTTACTAAAATAGTCATAACCTTTTACTTAAAAATTGGATTGATGCGAAATTGGTGGCGTTGGAAAGTTGATTCAATTATCTTAAATTAGATAGGCTATGACTCTCGTAACTCCTTATTTCTAAGAGATATGGTCATTTTAATTTGACCCAAGTAGAATATTACATCAAAACTTAATCAATAAGAAAACTTCAAGAACACTTATCAAGAACTCATTAAGAACTTAAATCCTTAAATTTTAAGAAAAAAATTACGCTGAATAAATCATGATTGGCGTGTGGGTGAATGAACCCAATACTATGAAAGCTCACATAACTCGTAGGGATCACCCCCTGACGAAATCCACAACAATCATGATCAATAGTTATCAACAATCACTAAACATCATTAAGTGTATTTTGTCACCGTTAAGATATCCAACATTAATGTCAATAGTTATCAACAACCAATAAATATCATTTAGTGTATTTAGACAGTCATTAAACGCCAAAGGTATTTAAACACCATCAATATCCATTAATAAGTAATAACCAATAACAACAATATTTGTTTCTTTCTTCTTTTAAGGAAACAAAGAAACCTATTATTTTTCTCTTTTTTCTTTTGAGGAAATACAAAGTTTTTCCTCTTTAAACTAATAAAAGTAAAGTAAAAAAACAATATATTTCTAAACTGATAAAAATACTAACAATTATTTTTTTTGAACTCGATTAGTTAATCAGGCATAGTAAGAACCACAAATTTATCAGCAGAGGCTTCCAATTATAATATTTAATTCATAGAATTATGAATTAACCATATCATAATATATCACAGATTGTACCACTAAAAATCTGTAAGTGCACTCTTTTATTTAATTTCAATTTTTTTTTACAAGTTATTTAACTCCCCATGTTAGAATTATCGACACCAATCAATTAAATCACACTTCTGAAAAATATAATCCATTGATTAATTTAATTATTTATCTTTATTCTTAAATTAGTTCACGTGACATATATACGTATATAATCCACTTGCAGGGTTTTCACGTGACTACTTATAAGCAACCGGAAAGGGTGTCTTCTTTCTCATATCCAAACATGATTCTATGAATTGATTATTATTTAACGAATGTAAGTTATTATTATACAATCCATTAGGAATATTTTAACTCATCATAGAGTCTCACTTTTTAATAGATTAAAATAATAAAACAAACCACACGGATCATAATAACTACATCAAGATTAAGAGTATAAGCTAATGTAATGGAGTAGAGATATTATTTATTGAAATTTAGAACCTAAATACATATCTCAATTTGGGTCCGTTCGATACATGCAAAATGTACTCACACAAGTAGTTGGGAATTTTATCATTCTCATAATTAAGATTGAATTATATTTAGAGCCTGTTTGGATTAGCTTAAAAGCTGGTCAAACTGACTTAAAAGTTGGTTTTTGACTTATTTAAGTGTTTGACAATTCTCAAATTGACTTATTTTAAGTTTAAAAAAAATTTATTTTAAGCCAAAAGTTAAAAGCAGGGGAAGGGGTGCTTTTTTTTTTTTAGCTTAAAAGTTCTTTTAAGTTGACCATATATTTTGCCTTTTTGTCCTTATTTCTTTTATTATTATTATTATTATTATTATTATTATAATTATTAGTATTATTAATATTTTATTATTTTATTATTATTACTCTTTATTATTATTATTCTTATATATTGTTATTATTATTATATATTATTATTATTAATATTTTATTATTTTTATTATTATATTATTATTTATTTTATTATTCTTTATTATTATTATTATATAAAATATATTATTGTATATTATTATATTATTATTATTATTATTTTATTATTATTATTTTCATATTATTTTCATGTTATTATTATTTGTTATTATTATTATATATTATTATTATTATTATTATTATTTATTATTATTATTAATATTTTATATATTATTATTATTATTTATTTTATTATTTATTATTATTATTATTTTATTATTTTCCTATTGTTATATTATTATTATTATTTATTATTATTATTTGTATTTAATTATTTTTATTATTATTATATTATTTTGTTATTATTTTTTTTGTTATAATTATATATTATTATTATTATTATTATATATTATTATATATATTATTATTAATATTTTATTATTATTTTATTATTATTATTATTATTAATTTTATTATTCTTTATTATTATTATTATTATTATATATTATATATTATTATTTATTTTATTATTCTTTATTATTATTATATATTATTATTATTATTATATATTATATATCATATATTATATATTATATATTATTATTCTTTTCATATTATTATTATTATTATTATTATTTATTATTATTATTATTATTATTTTATTATTATATTATATATTATATATTATTATTATTATTAGATTAATCAACTATTATCATGTTAACAACTTTAAGGGTTCAGACATTTTGATTAAAAAAAGTGTTTACCAGCACTTATTTGCCAAACACATCAACAACTTTTTTTTAACTTTAGCACTTTTATCCAAACACATAACTACTTCTTTTAAAAATAAGTTCCAGCACTTTCAAAAGTACTTTTTAAAAGCTACTTTTTTTAAGCCCATCCAAACGGGCTCTTAATCTTGTGTTACAATCATCAAGATATTTGTCCAAGTTCTTCTTTGATTGCGAACATTTAATTTACACCTTTTAAGAACAGAAAATTTTAATTTTCTGCGTATGAGTCAAACAACTCCACACCCAAAAATCATCTACTATATACGTAATGGATAGACATATAAACAAAGTGATCTATTAAAACAAGACTTTATTGTTATAATTAACATAAAACATAAAGTCTTTATAAGGGATTAAAATCAATACTATAACTCAACCATATGGTTAATAGTATATTCCGCTCCCACTTAGACTTATAACCATGCATGTACATTTTTAACACCCATTTCATCCACATTCTTATCAAAAGACTTTTGAGGTAAGACTTTGGTAAATTGATCCTCCAAATTGTTCTTCAATTCAATCTTCAGAACTCTTACATCATCCATTTGATTTATATCACAAATTAAGTGATATTTCCTCTCAATGTTTTTACTCTTTTTATGGATTCTTGGTTCAAGGGAGTTGGCAATTGCAGCACATTATCACAATAAAGTGTAATTGATGCAGTGCCGGATCTAGGATTTTAAGGTTGTGGGTGCTCTGAAGTGAAAATGTAAAAAATACGTGTTAACAATGAGATTCGAACCTTGGTATAACAACACAAAAAGAGTCTTAAGTACCTATCCAAAACCATTGGGCCAACTATATCATTTATTCATTGGGTGCTCTATGTTAATTTTATACAAATACCTATCAATTTCTATATAGATATATATATATATTTCGTAACGAAGTTAATGGGTGCTCGAGCACCCGGCGGACACAATGTGGGTCCGCCCCTGAATTGATGCTTCAATTATAGGAACCATGTACTTCTAAAAAAAATTGAGCCAAACAACCTCTTTAGCTGCATCAGAGGCAACTACATTTTCAGCTTTCATGGTGGAATTAGCAACACAAGATTTTTTTATGCTCCTCCAAATTATGGCTCCACCTCCCTGAGTAAATAAATATCCTAAGGTAAAAATTTTAGAATCTCTATATGAAAATATGAATCTGTATATCCAATAGGTACAAGATTACTAGGGTGGAGAACACATAGAATCCCTAGTCCTTTTAAGGTACTTGATAATATGGTTGACTACAATCCAATGTAGTATGAAATCTTCTAACCATGCCTACAACAAAGCAAATATTTGGTCTACTCCATAAAATAGAATACATGAGACTCCCTATAGTAGAAGCGTAAGGGACCTCCTTCATCCTCTCTATATCGTCAGTCATTTTGGGTATTGATCCTTTGATAAATTAATTTGATTTCTAAAAGAAAGAAATGCCTTTTTAAAATTTTGCATGATAGACCTTGCAAGAATGGTATCAATATAATGTGCTTGAGACAAGCCTAATATCCTTTGTTTGCGATCTCGAAAAAACTTAATCTCAAGAATATGATCATTTCTCCCAAGTATTTCATATAAAAATCTGAAGTTAACACTCCTTAACAAAATTCAATATGCTCACGTTATTTCCTATGAACAAGACGTCATCTACATACACAATAAAAAAGTTATTATCTCCCACCCATTTCTTATAGATGTGTGATTCATTTTCAAACTGATTAAAACAAAAAAAAATTAGTTGAATCATCAAAACAAATGTTTCATGCCTCAGATTCCTGGTTCAATCCATAAATGGTTCTCTAAAGTTTACTAACCATGTGTTCATTGTCATTTACCATGAAATCTTCTGATTGTGCCTATAAATGCACTCATCAAGACTTTCGTTTAAATAAATTTGTCTTGTCATACATTTTCCAAATCTCATAATTATAATGAGCTACAATGAATAAGAGAATCCTAATGGATTTAAGCATAACTACCAGTGAAAAAGTTCGTCATAATCAATTTTTTTTTTGAGTAAATCATTTCGTAACAAGCGGAGCCTTACAAGTTTTCACTTCCATCCGCACTCTCTTTTTCTTGTGATACACTTACAGACAACAAGTTTAACACCTACTGATAGTTCAACAAGATCCCCTACTTGGTTTGAGTACATAGATTTCATTTCAGATTTCATAGCAACAACCCACATTTCAACATCTTTATCATGTACTGTTTTGCCTTAATTTAATGGTTTTGTATTAATATATTCAGGGATTCTCCTAAGAGCATAAATTGATGTAGTTTTCTAATAACTCTCCCCCTACGAGAACTAGCAACTACAGGATTAGCTACATCTTGAACTAAATTATGAACATTCTGAACTACTTCTTTCATAATTTCAGGTTTTGCAACTTTACTTCCACTACTTTGTGGTAGCGATATGTTTTGAGTCTACTTTTGAGCAACCTCTAGAGCATCCTCTTGAGCAACCTCTTGTCAATCGACATTTCTCCCACTACGTAGACGAAATGGTATTCAACAATTGTTTTAGGTAGTTGTGTTGATGTTTCATTAGTAGTTATTCCTATGCTTAGTTCCTGTAACACAAGTTTACTTCTAGGAACATGGTTAATTAAATAGTCTAGTTCCAGAAATTTGACGTCTATTGAAACAATTACATTTTGTTCCTTGGTACAGTAAAATAAACCTTCTTTAGTTCCTTTTGGATATCCATGGAAAAAGCACACTTATTTCTTGATTCCAACTTATTTTATACACTTTTAATACATGTGTTGGACATCCTCAAACTCGAATATGGCGTAGATAGGCTTGTTCTCTATAACACTCCGAAAGTCCATAACCTAGTCTAGAGCCTCACTAGGTGAACTAAGAATTAAAAAACTATTAATAGCCCTTAAATAATGTATTTAAAATAATTAGGAAGTCTTAGAGTCAAAATGTTAAGAAACGACCATGACGTCCGAAAAATTGTGAAATGCGCACTAGTGTGCCTTGTCATGTTTAATGGGGTTTTAAGAGTCGAAAATTAATGAAAATTGGTAAAAAGGTGTTAAATATATAGAAGAGTGTTTTTAAGGTCAAAATATCTGGGTACGACTCCCCAAAAGACCACCCTAAGGGTCCTTGGAGAGGACCCTTCCATTTGACCCAAAAGTTGTCATTTGACAGTAGCCAATCGACGAACTATCGATGGGTCAATGGCCCGTCGATGGTGTCTTTGGCCAAAACTTAGTTTCTATCCCAAAATGGACAAAATGACCAGTTGCTGTCCTAAACCACGGACCAGAAGGACGTTCTGTGGTCTAGTCGACGGACCGTAGGTCGGAGTTTCGTGGTTGGGGGTCAAGTTTCACTATTAAGTTGTTAAGTTAGGGACTTAATTAGTTAGTTGGTTAGAGTAGTTAATTAAGGGTTAAGGGGTGGTTAATTAAGTTAGTTGGGGGACTATATAAAGACTAGACCTCATTAAACTAACCTAACACCCCATATTTCTCAAACTCAATTCTCTCCAAGTTCTCTCTACTTTCTCTCTCTATTCAAAGACTCCATTGAACACCAATATTCAAGGATAACTAAGGATTCAAGACTTCATATTTTCTACATCAAACTCTAAGGAATCCTAAGGTATGGAAACTATTCACTCTTGGGATATCTTTCCCCAAGAGGCTTTTCAAAATTGGTTTCCAATAATGTAAAAAAGTTGGGTTTTCTTCCAATTTCGTAATTAATCTTTCAAATTGACCTGATATTGGTTTCGTTTGATTATTATTGATAGATTATGATTATATATTGGTTAATTGTTGTAGTTCTCAATCTTTGACCTAGTTTTATGGAAGAAATCATGATTGAACCTTTTTCCCCTAACCCTAGGTTATGAATTGAGGTTAAATTGATTAGTGATGATACAATTCTTGTATAGATTACTATTATATAATGTTTTTGAGTGGATTGATGGATGAATATGGTTGGATTCATGGTAAGATGTTGAAGAAGGCTTGTGAAGGCTATGTGGTAAGACTTTGTGATCTTGAGTTCTTTAATTGAATGATGATGGCTTATGATTGATAATGATATTCAATAAAAGTATTATATGTGATTAGATTAAGCATATTATGATATGATGATTATTATGAAGTGTCTTTGACTATGTGAATTATGAGATCATGTTAAGGTTATGATGATACAAGGTTTAATATGAATCACTTGTGTGCCTTACTATGATATGATTATGATGTGTTGATCTCATAAATGAAGAATTTTTATGAAAGGACATTCTCATGCAATACCTAATGAGATAATGATAAGATATACAAGGGGTTAGTCTCCTATGCCCTATATTAATCTATGATGATTAAGAATGACTTAAACACATTTCAAAAAGGGACTTTAGCTTAGCACTGAGTGAACTTAACAATGAGAGGTGTTTACTCTCCATAGAAGGGAGATTCACCAAATATTCTCATGAGATGAGGACTCCAATTGCTAATGGTCATTTTGAGGGTTCAAGACATATCTCCTAGTTTCTTAACTATGTTGCCTCCATAGGAATACTAACTAGTGGATCCACCTAGAATGCTATGTTCCTGTTTTGTTCCTACCTTGGCAAGTAGACCACCTTCTTTTTGTGTAGGGTTTCATGACATCGGAGTCCATGTTTAGATCACATGGTCTATTGTCGGTTAAGACGATTTTTCCCGAAAGTAGAATGAAAGTAACAAAGTGAACACTAACTAGTGTGACTTAAGGTGTTCTACTTAGTGTAGGTAGGGGTATGAGACTCTACTTATACATGGCACAAGTTGAAGTTGACCTTGAGGGAAGTCCTAGAAGGTTGTTCTTATGCACTTGTGATATGAATTAAAAGTATATGTTGACTTTACATATTGATGATCCTATATTATGTTAGCTTCATTGATGAACATGCTATTGGTCTAAATTGATATATATGATTAAGAACATGCATGATATGAATATATATGAAATGTAGACATTGCTTATGATCCTTTGCTTGGTTTACTTGATTATTTGGGTTTATGGGGCTTCACATGAACATTGCACTTGTAGGCTTGGGAAGGGGTTGTGAGTAAGTGTCTTGTATGATGTGATGTTATGAACTCTTGTACATGAATTGTTGCTATGACATTATGTTGGAGTTGTTATGCTTATATGATCTTAATATGATGACATTCATGTTTATATGACTTTATGTTGATAATATCCATGTTTACTTGACTTTGTGATGGTATTGGTCTTGTGTTGAATATGGACTTGTCTTTAGTAATGTTATGTCTATTGGCTTGTATATGTTATTAATTGTGCATAAAGGCTTTTGAAAGTGACTTAGCATGGTTTTGAACTAAATGTCCTTTTAAGCATGATTTCAATGGTTTTACTTGCATATGTTTCCATACTTAGTACATGTGGTTGTACTAACAAATATTTTTTTTCTTTTCCCAAACAATATAGGTTCGGGCCATTGAAGTATCAAGGTCGCTTTGCAAGAAGAGTTGAACTTTTCCCCAAGTTTTTCGGTAGGTCCTCAAGTTCGAGGATGGCGCCATTTGTTTTACCTTAATAGTGTCACTATTGTCTAAAGACATTCATTTCTTTTCTATTCTTGAAGATATTTGTTGTAAGCCCTATGTGGCAATATGAATTTGTATAAGGGATATGCTCGAATGTTGCACTTCTCTTAGATGGTTTAATGTGAGACGATCTTATTAGACTAAATTCTTATGTATTGGTTATGTTAACTAAATGAGAAGCCAATTTAAGCTTCATATGTGAGGAGTCTAAGTAAACTCCATATATAATATGTGAGATGTCTATGTATACCTCAATATGTAAGAATTTTTACTTTTCCACATTTTTGACCTATGATGTGTTATGACCAATGCTAAGGGCTAGTCTAAGTCCTCTCCGAGGTTGACGACGGCGGTTACGTCAAGGGGGTGCTCCCCGATCGTGATACGCCCATTCCACAATTCGAATGGGGTTAAAGAAATAGATTTGGAAGGAATCAAACTCAGAATGTAATATGTAGTTTCTAAGGCATATCCCAAAAAGCTTAAACATAAATCTGACTAACTTAACATTGATCTAACAATTTCCCAAAGAGTTATATTTCTTCGTTTTTCCACACCATTTCGTTGTGGTGTTCCTGAGGTAGAATATTGAGATATAATGTCCGATTCTAATAAGTGTTTAATGAATTTCACCTAAAGGTATTCACTGCCACGATCTGATCGTAATGTTTGGATATGTTTACCATGTCGCTTTTCCGTTTCTATCTTGAATTATTTGAATTTTTCAAAGCATTCAGATTTATGACACAACAAATAACTGTATCCATATTTTGAATAGTCATCTGTGCAAGTCACAAAATACTCAAAACTCCCTCTTGGTTGTATATTCATAGGATCCCGCAAATCTGAATGAATTCATTCGAACTTATTTCTAGCTCTATTTCCTTTGGAAGGGATATGTCTCTTTACCATTTTACCTTCTAAACAAGATTCTCAGATTGGTAGTGTCTCCACTTCCAGTGAACTCAGGGGTCCATCATAAACCAACCTTGATTTTTTTTTATATTGATATGACATAGACGTAAGTGTCATAAGTAAATTTTAATCAATTAAAAAATATGCTTTCTTTTATGATCTATCAATATTATTTAATTTATTTTGTTTTAGAATGTCATGGGAGACTTCAAATACAAATAGATGATATATTTTAGGAGCATTATAGATGAATTGCTTTTTGTACTGAATAACAACACAATCATATACAAATAAAACTTTATAACCAGAATCCATTATTTTTTAAACTGAGAGCAAATTCCTTAAATGAAGGTACATAAATAACATATTTCAAAAAGAAAATTCTGGAAAAACTAAAAGAAAAAAGAGATACTTCTTATTTCCATGACGGTGTTGGTTTCCCATTCGCCTGAAAAACACAAAATTAATTCTCACTTGGCCGCTGCATTTCCTGAAAGCCCTGCAAAGAAATGCAGACATGGCCAGTGGCTTCCCAATCTACAACGCATAATTGAATAGAAACAGTCGCTAAACAGGTTTTAACGACAATTAAACAAGAATCACATTTGTTCTTCATTTTGACTTGATAGTCAGTGCATTGCATCATGTTGTGGACCAAGATGCTTGCAGTGGCAGCATTTGCCCTAAGTCTTAGCCACACCACCTCTAGCACCTCTAGGTGCCACAACGACCGCACAACTTCTTCTTTTTATTTTGGACTTTAGCGGGCTTAGACAAAGAAGCGACAAGTTTGTCCATCATATATGCCACAGAGGGAGGAGTTTGTTATTTGATAATGGATTCCATCGCTGTCAGTTCTTTCAAAAATTTCACAAGAGATAAATCCATCTTGTTCATATTAAAATTCAAGCGAAACTGTTGAATGTTGTCCACAATAGTCTATAGGATCATCTCCACATGAGATTCCTTATCAATAGCAGTCCCAAGTATCTCTAGCTCATTCAGATAACTCATCATCTTTAACACAGATTCTTGACAGGTGATCCTTCAACTATTCTGGTGGTGAAGAGGGTCTTCATGGAAATGTGCTTGGAAACACGATTTTTATCTTCAAACATCTCTTTGAGAGAATCAAGCATATCATAAGAAGATGTCATAGATTGATGTTGATGCTACAAGACATTCGCTATTGAGGTAGGAATGTAGCACCTTGTCAGCTCATCATCCTTAACCCATTTATCATAGATCTTGATCTTCTCATCAGTAGCATCCGCTGGTTTAATGAGGCATTCTTCAATCAACACATATTTGAAACCCTCAAATGTTAGAACAATATCAAGATTTTGTTTTCACTCCACATAGTTAGGACCTTTGAATTTGTTTTGGTTCAAGAAAGAGGACAGAGGATTGAAGTGAGACATAGTTAATCTGAGAGTTATTTAAGATAGATCATTAGTAACATATGCTTTATTAAAAAAAAAGACACATATAATCATGCTAATGAATAGTTAGAATCAATAGGAAAACTTAACTATTCAAGCAAATATATGATATATATATATATATATATATATATATATATATATATATATATATATATATATTGTCTTTTGTATTGATTTGACATGCAACGTAGTTGGAAAGTTAAAACAAGTCATCAAATCAAAAGGCAAACATAGCAGTAATAACATATACAAGTTTATTTGATGAGGGAGAGGACCTGTGTCGACATATATATATATATATATATATATATATATATATATATATATATATATTTGTCTTTTGTATTGATTTGACATGCAACGTAGTTGGAAAGTTAAAACAAGTCATCAAATCAAAAGGCAAACATAGCAGTAACAACATATACAAGTTTATTTGATGGGGAGAGGACCTGTGTCGACATATAAATTGTAAAAATCATTTATAAGAAGTAGGGATGAACCCTTAAAAATACTTTAAAATATCAAACATTTTTTTCAAACCATAAAGATTATTTTCAAAAGAACAACATGATGTATACATATTTTATCGAACATGTATCAAAATCATGGACTCTTATTGCATTATAAGTTATAGGTAAGAAGTCTCTGATACCAATTATTAGAATATGCACAGTGAAAGCATTATTTTATATCACGGACAAACATAATAGCATAATAATGTAAATTGAATAACTTGTGAAACTCTAACCTTTTGAAGTTTTCACACAACTCGTTCAAGAACTGAGACTCCGAGATTGCAGTCTTCTACTAATTTCTTACAAACTCTCTCAATCAAGTCTTTATGTGGGGAAGAAAATTTTGAGGAAAAAAAGAATAGTCCTTACTTGAGAATCACCACCCCTATTTATACTTTTTCACAGAGGGGAGAAGTTTGAAGATGAAATATTTCTATATTCATTATTAATAGTCATTAATAGTTATAAAATATCTATTAAGTGTATCCAACAATTATTATCAATAGTCATCAACAACTATTAAATATTATTAAGTGTATTTTGATACCGTTAAGATATCTAACAAACATGATCAATAGTTATTAACAACCACTAAATATCATTAAGTATATTTTGACACCGTTAAGATATCTAACAGTCATGATCAATAGTTATCAATAATCACTAAATATCATTAAGTGTATTAAGACAGTCATTAAACACCAAAGGTATTTAAACACCATCAATATACATTAATAACTAATAACAACAATATTTGCTACTTTCATCTTTTAAGGAAAAAAAGAAATCTAGTACTTTCATCTTTCATCTTTTAAGGAAATACAAAAAAAAAATTCTCTTTTAAACTAACAAAATTCAAAAATGATTTAATTCTAGACTAGACAAAAATATTAATAGTCCTTTTCTTTTCCGAACTCGATTAATTAATCAAGCATAGTAAGGACCACAAAATTATTAGCAGAGGCTTCTAATTATAATATTTAATCCATAAAATCATGAATTAACAATATCATAATCAATAACATATTGTACCACTAAAGATCTGTAACTGCACTCCTCTATTTCATTTTAATTTTTTCCCGTTACAACTTATTTAACTCCCCATGTTAGAATTACCGAAACCAATAGTCAAATCAAATTTCTAAAAAATTAAATCCATTGATTAATTTAATCTTTAATCTTTATGCTTAAATAAATTCATGTGACATATATACACATATAATCCACCTGCAGGGTTTTTCAAGTGACTACTTAGAAGCAACCATAAAGGGGTGTTTTCTTTCTCATATATATCTGAGATATGGTTCTATTAACTAATTATTATTTCACAAATGTAATTTGCTATTATCGAATTCATTAGAAATATTTTGACTCATCATATAGTCTCACTTTTTACTAGATTAAAATAATAAAGCAAACTACACATATCATAATAACTACATCAAGAATAAGAGTATAATCTCATGTAATAGACTAGACATATTATTTATTGAAATTTTGAATCTAAATACATATCTCATCAATTTAGTCCATTCAATATCATGCTCTCGGCGCATGATAGTTAATGTGCGCAGAGAAGGGTAAAAATGGCGAGGGGAAGAGAAAGAGGACGGAGAGGTCGGAAAACACCATTAATGATAGTTGGTAGCTCAGTAGGAACTCGAGTGGAAGCAATAGAGGTAAGGGGACAAGAACAAGCTAAAAGTGTGAATGAAAATTTTGAAAAAGGGGTTTTATCGAACTTAAAAATATCGAGGAGATTGAGCTTAAATTCTGCATTAGATACTGAAGAAGGTCATGAGAATTCAGATCTGGAAAGTTTAGCTGTTGAGAATAAGGCTGATGGCAATGGAACAGTAACCAGGTTGGCAGAGGACAAGGAAAATATTTATGATGAAGGTAGTGTTGGTGATAGTGGAAAGGAACAAACTAGGGTATATAAGGAGCCCTGGGTTAATATGTTTAGGAATAATCGAGCAGCTAACAATGGAATGCATTTGACCTATTTTCCTCCACAAATAGTGAATGGGCAAACAATGGTGCAACTGGAAGGGAAAGAGGTACAAGATAAAGAAGCTAAATGGAAATGTGCTCTCATTGTATATGTGATTGGTGAATGTCCTGGGTATAATACCATGAATAGGTATATAATGTTGAATTGGTCAAAAGTGGAAAAACCTGATGTGTATCTTCATGAAGATGGATATTATATAATCAAATTTAAGAAGCTTAGTGATATGAATGAAATATTATACTCTGGGCCATATTCTATCAATAATCGACCTATCATTTTGAAACAATGGTGCCCTGATTTTGATTTTGGGAGTGAGTTTTTATCAGAAATCCCTCTGTGGGTAAATTTTCCAAAGTTGCCACTTAATTGTTGGGGTGTGGGATCTTTGAGTAGAATTGCTAGTGCTATTGGAGTTCCTTTATTTGCTGATGAGTGTATTACTAAGCAAACAAGAATTTCATATGCTAGAATGCTTATTGAAATCAATGTCACTAGGCCTATACCTCAGCAGATTGTAGTCATGGATTCAAATGGAAGAACATTTATGCAGGAAGTAGTGTTAGAGTGGAGGCCTCAATATTGTGATAAATGCCAGAAGATTGGACATAAGTGTCAACTTGAGCCTTTAGTAAAGGAGGAAGTGTTAAAGAAGAGGAGACCATGGAAAAGAGTAACTCAAACTTGGCAATACAAAGGGCCAATACAGCAGCAGGAGCAAATAATTGAACAAGACAAGGTACCTGAGCAATTAAAAGAGATTACTTCTAGTGCACATAAGGATAAGCAGGAGATAGAAAAGGAGACAGAAGGGGAGCAAAACAAACAAACACCAAAGGATTTGCGGCTGAATGCTGGAGGTAAACAATTGGAGTTTAGTTTGTCTAACTTTCCTATTTTGACAGCTATACCAATTAGAAATGGATTTGAGAGTCTCATGCATAGTAAACTTGCTTCACTGCCTGTTGATAGAGGTGGAACTTCAAAAACAGGTTAATGAAGTGGATTTTCTGGAATGTGAGGGGTATGAATAAAAGGTATAAGCAGAAGGATATTAAACTGTTTATAAAAAAAATAAAGTTTCTTTGGCAGGGATAACTGAAACAAGAGTTAAGGAGTCTAATATGAAAACAACTATTAAAGGAATAGCACCAGGATGGAGGATAATGCACAACTATAATGCTAGTCCTAATGGTAGGATTTGGGTGGTTTGGTATGATAACTGGTATGATATTAAGCTACTCAATAATTCTGCTAAAATAATACATTGTCAGGTTAATGAAAGAAGTAAGGGTCATCAATTTGTGTTGACTGTGGTGTATGGTTTTAATACAATAGAACAGAGGAAACATCTATGGCAAGAACTGAATGTGTTAGCTCAAGGTATCTCTCAACCATGGCTCATTGCAGGGGATTTTAATGCTATACTTTCATCTACAGAGAGATTAGCTGGAGCTCCTGTTACTATAAATGAGGTTAAGGATTTTGCTGAATGTGTTAAAGATATTGGTGTCAATGAATTGCAATGGAAGGGTAATTATTATACTTGGACTAACAAACAGTGTGGGAGTGATAGAATTTCTAGTAGAATTGATAGAGCTTTTGGGAATGATGAGTGGATGGACAAATGGGGGCATGTTATTTTAGAATATGGTAATCCAAGTATTTCTGATCATAGCTCCATGCAACTATTGTTACAAAAAACTCAGCAAAATGTGAAAGTAAGTTTTAAGTTTTTCAATGTGTGGACTGATCATGCTTCTTTTATGAATTTGGTGGAGGCTATATGGAAGAAGGATTATGACAAATGTGTAATGAAGAAGGTTTGGTGTAAGTTGATGGCTCTTCAACCTGTTTTGAAGAAGTTGAATAGAATGGAGTTTAAATACATTGGTCAACAGATTGAGAAGGCTAGAATGGAATTGACAAGAATTCAAGATCAATTATATAGTCATGCAAGTGAAGATTTAATTGTTCAAGAAAAGGAGTTATTGATAAAACTAGAAAAATGGTCAATGATAGAGGAAAGTGCTTTAAGACAGAAAACAAGGATAAAATGGATTCAATTGGGAGATGCAAATAATAAGTACTTCAGTTCAGTTATAAAGGAGAGAATTCAAAAGAAACAAACAAGAGATATAATGTCTTTAGATGTAAAGATGTTATATGAACCTCAAGAGATACAAGATGAGTTTGTGTTGTTTTATAAAAGTCTTATGGGAACTTCAGCAGGTATTTTACCAGCTATAAGTGCACAGGTGATGAAAAGAGGTCCTACTCTAACAAAGCAACAAAGGATACAATTGTGTGCTGCCATAACAGAAGAGGAGATTTATGCAAGTTTGCAATCCATTGGGAATGATAAGGCTCCAGGTATAGATGGTTATAATGCTTTCTTCTTTAAGTATACTTGGAAGATCATCAAAACTGATATTATTGAGGCTGTTCAGAGTTTCTTCACAACTGGGAAGTTATACAAGAACTTCAACTGCACATTAGTTTCTCTCATTCCAAAAGTTCAGAGTCCTAAAACTGTGAAGGAGTATAGGCCTATTGCTTGTTGTACTGTGGTATATAAAATCATCTCTAAAGTGATAACAAATAGGTTGCATGATGTTATTCATTCTGTCATTTGTGATAGCCAAGCAGGGTTCATTCCAGGGAGGAAAATATCTGATAATATTTTACTAGCTCATGAATTGGTTAAAGCCTATACTAGGAAGAATATTTCTCCTAGAAGGATGCTGAAGATTGATTTGCAGAAAGCATATGATTCAGTTGAGTGGGCATTCTTAGAACAAGTGATGTGTGGTTTGGGATTCCCTGATATGTTTACTCAATGGGTAATAAAATGTGTAAGGACAGTGCACTACTCTATAGTGGTTAATGGGCAGATTACTCAGAGTTTTTGAAGCAGCAAAAGGGCTCAGACAAGGAGATCCAATGTCACCATTTCTATTTGCTATAGCTATGGAATATCTTAGTAGACTTCTTAAGGGTCTAAAAGAAGAGAAAACTTTCAAGTATCATCCTAAATGTTCTAAATTGGATATTACTCATTTGTGTTTTGCTGATGATCTGTTAATTTTTTCTAGAGGAGATCTTAATTCTATTAAGGCTCTTCAAAGGTGCTTTTTATAGTTCTCTAAAACATCAGGTTTGCAAACGAATCTGAACAAAAGCTCAATTTATTGTGGTGGTGTTCAGTTGGAGGTGAGGCAACAGATTGTGCAACAACTAGGCTATAAAATGGAGGAACTACCTTTTAAATACTTGGGGGTACCTCTTTCAACAAAGAAACTGTCAGTTCTTCAGTGGTATCCTCTCATTGATAAAATTATGGCAAGGATTAACTCTTGGACAGCTAGTAAACTATCTTATGCAGGAAGAACTCAGCTTGTGCAGACTGTTTTGTTTGGGGTACAATCTTATTGGGCACAATTATTCATTTTTCCTACTACGATAATTAAACTGATTGAGGGTCTTTGTAGAAGTTTTGTGTGGTCTGGTGTAGGGCATGTCACTAAAAAAGCTTTAATAGCTTGGGAAAAAGTATGTTGTCCTAAAAGTGAAGGAGGGTTGGGATTGATAAATATGCAAATTTGGAATAGAGCTGCAGTGGCTAAACTTTGCTGGGATCTAGCAAATAAAGAAGACAAGCTCTGGATCAAATGGATACATGCATACTACTTAAAGGGGCAGAATAATTGGCAGATGAGAAATCAAGCTAGCTGGATGATAAGAAAAGTAATGGGAGCCAAACATACAATTGATCAAGTTCAACAAATGCAAGGAAAGGGAAAAGGGATGATTAAGCAAATCTATGAATATATGAGAGGGGAGAAACAAAGGCCTGCATGGAAGTGTCTTATGTTTAATAATGCAGCAAGGCCAAAAGCTTATTTCACAATGTAGATTATGCTGAACAAAAAGCTAGCAACAGTTGATAGACTAGCTAAATGGGGAATGGAAGTTAATAAATCTTGTATTTTATGCAAGAATGTAGATGAGAATATAGAGCATATATTCATTCAATGTCAATATGCAAGGAAGATTTGGGAGAGGCTGCTAGGATGGATAGAGAATCAAAGTGGATTTCCAATGACATGGAGGCAGTTTATCAAATGGAGCATTCAACATGGGAAGGGGAAGTCTACCAATGCACAAATCTTCAAGACCATTCTGGCTGAAGGAGTTTATGGGCTGTGAAAGGAGAGAAACAATAGAATTTTTGAACACAAGAGTACTATGGAAGATAATATAGTTAAAGAGATAGCCTATGTGACTATTGCTAGAGCTTCTCCTAGTATTAAAAGTGTTGTTAGCCAATGGAAGCTTTGAGTAATAGTTAATAGAGTTTTATTGTTAGTGTGTTTTTTATTTTGAGAACAAAGCATGCTGTGATAGCTGCTTGATTTGTAATGTTTGTTTCGGTAATTAATAAAGTTTTAGTTACCAAAAAAAAAAATGTGCTAACACAAAAAGTTGTAATTTTACCATTTCCATAATTAAGGTTGAATTATATTTAATTTTATATTACAATCACCAAGATGTTTGTCCAACTTATCCTTTGATTGCGGACATTTAATTTATAACTTATAATAACCGACAATTTTAATCTTCCGTCTATGAGTTAAAAAATTCCATACTCAAAAATCGTGTACTATATAAGTAATGGACACACATAAACACAATTATCTATTCAAAGAAAGACTTTATTGTAATAATTAACATAAAACGTAAAGAACATAAAGGATTAAAATCAATACAATAACTCAATCATATGGTTAATAGTATATCCCAACAATTACCTTGTATTTGGTTGTGTGCGCTCACTATCATGAGGGAATTTTTGTTTCATTTAATTAATTTATCATAGTATTAGAACTATCATAATTTTTATTCTATATTTATGATCTTTTTGAGCTCGACCGGCTTCTGATGCATGCTTACTGGAACTAGAGTTTGGGTACTCATGCTTCACTTCTCCATCATTTTCTGATGCATATTCTTCAATAACTATGTACCTCGCTTAACATTGATTCTCCTGTGACCATCGTAGACTTGGATCATGGGAAACTTTTGACATCCTAAGACTTGCTGCTTTTGCCTTCTTTGTACAGTTTATGTATTTTGTATTTTGTATTTTGATTAGCTATTATGTTGTATATAGTCCTTTTTGTTTTTAGTCACTCTTATACCAATGATTCCAAGTAAAATATTATTTCTTATATATAGTTTTGTCTTTCTCGATAATTTTAGGGCCTTTTTTATATATTGTATCGCCTTATACATAGTTATGTTATGTCCCCTCTTCTACTTGTTATTTCTTCTCCGTAGTTTTGTTTAAGTATATTTATTTCTTTCTCTTAAAATTTTTACTTTTTGGAGATTTTGGATCATGATGATTGAGGCGTTGCCTGATCTAAATGTTGCAGCCTTCTAATTTTGAGGTACTTTGTTCCATTGGTGAAATTTTAAGTAGCGAATTTTCTTTTTAAATTGTATGATTACAATATGTAATTTTTGAAAATTGTCTGTGAAGTGTTGAGAACACTTATTGGATCTTTGTTATTGATGTTTTCATTTGTGATACAATGCTATGTTTATAAACAAGAGATTGATAAGCCACGATACATAATAGAAGAAAAAGGATTGATATAAGAAAACTTGAGTAAATAATTGTGTATAGTTTTGCACCAAGTGATTAAATATATTTGAATTTTAAAAAATATTTGTTCAAAATTAAAATTTCAAAAATGCATCTGATATCAATCGACAAAGAGAAGATTAAAAATGAACTAATCTTTTAACCATAATCAATTGAATATAGTGGAGTTTTGGATGAAGATCTATGAATTAATGTCGAGAAGTTTTAGTTATAAAAAGGAGATAAGAACAAGAAAATAATGCAAAAAACTCTTAACATTTTTCATGTGGAGGTAGTCATGTGAATAATGCTCCCAAAATCTCAAATATGAAAGAAGAAAAACATGTTTATCTAAATATTTCTAAACTGGGATAATGCTCCCAAAATCTCAAATATGAAAGAAGAAAAACATGTTTATCTAAATATTTCTAAACTGGGATAATCTAAATATTTCACTCTTTTGTCCTCTAGTTCAAGATATTTGTTAATTACATCTTCGTCCTAGTTGTAAGTTTTTATATAGTCTCAGATGAAATTATTTAGCTAGTAAAAAAAAAAAGTTATCACCTCAATTGTATCGATCAATGGCATGCCCCATCCCTCAATTTCATTGATTTTCAAATTGATCCATCCTTCCTCATCCCTCACATTTGTGTTCATCAATTGTAAACATTATGATAAATCTGCCTCCCACAGATCAATCTTTACTCCTCAGTAATTAGGGTTTGAAGATCTACTCCTAATGTTAGTCCTTCTGATTCATCATTTCATTAATCTTTTCATTGAGGTAAGTTCTTTTTTCTTTTTTACTTAAATTTGACGACATTAATGCTATGCAATTTTTTTTATTGTTGGTGATGTTCTACATTAATTTTATTTTAAATTCTATTTGATAAGCTTTGTTGATTGAATTCTCATGTAGACATTTAGTAAAAGCCAGTCAAATTAGCTATATATATGAATTTTAAACTAGTTTGATGGACTATATGAGTACTCTATGTATGTTTGTTTAAGTTTTACATTGAATTTAAGAATAAAATAATTTACATACCCTTTGAAAATCATCTTTATAAATTTTAGAATTTTCCTCTACCCAAAAGAATAAAAGTCTTGATTGTTTACTCATTTTTCTTAGGTAGATTTTGAGAATTAATGAAGTACGTTCATGTGATAGTGTTACTTTTGGGGATAAAACATGGATTAACTTTATTCCATATAGTGTTAATAGTGCTTCCTTTATGCTATCTTTAGCTACTCTTGATTGTCAAGTTAAATTTTTCGACATTGAATCTTAACATATTTCAAAGGAAATGCATTTTATTTAAAAGATCCATTATTTCGAAGATTTAGAGTGGGTTACAATCTATGTGTTTCACATAGATCTCTCGGTATTGGAAACATCTTTTATAGAGTTGGATAATTTTTGTTAAAGTTATTTTCATATTCTTTCTAAATGTATGTGATTGTATGTCCACTTATTGATTTTTCATATATTAGTTTTTTTGGTCTTTCCTTCAAATGTGTATGAAGAAAAAGAAAACAGTCAATGATAATCACTTGAAACGTATTTTTATTATACTAGTGTGTTTCATGTAAATTACATAAATACTTAATTTGGACATATATAATGGATGTAATTGTATATCATGTTAAACTCACAGAGCACGTGAAAGTCATATTCTATTTTTTCTATGTAAAACAATAGTTATCAGTTTATTTTTCATGTTTCTTCAAAGTTAGTATGAAAGAAACAAGAAAAAGATACTTCATTATTTGGAATAAAACTTTCATTATATAGATTAACATTGTTGCTTCATTGTTATTTCAGGTTCAGGAAACATTACAATAATTTATTTGGAGAAGTACTTCTTAAAGAAAAGAAAGTTAACTACAATGCCGCGTCGTACTAGTACAAGAAATATCATTTTACGAACTATGACCTCTGCTGCACATAGTTCTAGAATTTACTATGTAAGACCAGGATTCCGTCTCAATGGTATGGTACTCATTATTTTGGAATATTATTATTCCTCTGATGGGAGCCTAACTATTGTTTTGGCTAATGGAACAAACATATATCATGTTTCCATTGTTCCAAGAAATCATTTTTCCTATTGGATTCCAAATGGAATTCTAACAAATACAATGACTCCTGTCCTACCAAATGCGAATAGTATAAGGAGCTTGCCTTATGCTGTAATGAATTATGCCTCAAGATTTGCGGATGTGAACCATGTACCAAATCGTATGCCATTTCCACCACATCCCGCCAATGTTCATATGGTTAGTTTAATCGTCTTCTCTTTTTTAGCTTTATTTTTCTTTTTAGTCATAAATTTATTGAAATCTTCACATTATTAGTTTTCTCATACTCGTACTTGATTTAATTACCAACTTAGAATTATCACATCACACTATAAGTATGTTTTAATGTTTAGATGCAATTATTTTTTATTGTTGAATGCACTTATACTTTTAATGATTTGGTTGTGTTAATTGATAAATTTCCATGTCTAATTAATTTTTCCTTGCCAAGAAAATTATGTATAGTTGATTTGTAACATTTACTTCTTTTTAGAAATCATGATAAGTTGTATGTGACATTTTAGGTACAAATTTCATGACTCAATGTTTTCATGTTTACATGAAAAATATGAGTTATGATCAAATAATGGACAAATAATAGTATAATGTTTTTTTCTTTATGAAATAATTTCTTCGTACAAACTATGATATTTAATTTAGGCTTTGTTGGCCCATCAAGATCAGACGGGAAATGTTAATAGGGGATTGAGCAGAGAAGTCATTTTTGACCGCATGAATCGCGTCATGTATCAGTTAACCGAAATTTCTACAAGTGATGAGGATACATGTTCTATTTGTTTGGTAAGGACTTTATATTTTAATTTGATTGTCTCCTCCTATAGCTTAAGGTCTAGTCATGTAAGTTAAATTATTTCTTGATTTTGTAGGATGATTTCTATGATGGGCAGATTATTGGAAGCACTGACTGTCACCACACTTTTCACTTTGATTGCATCAATCAATGGCTCATGCAAGTGAATTCATGCCCCATTTGCAGAAGGACTGCATTGGCAGTCTAAATATTCCAAACTAGAACCTTTTCATTATGTGGCTTGTCAATTTCATAGTGAACTTGTCAAATATATTTTGACCATTTTGTGTATTGAAATGGTTTGTTTAAAATATTATGATCGACATGTGTTTTCGATGTACCATTTGCTTCCTGGAGGAGGTGTGTAGTTTCCTATGCTATAAACACAGCTTTTGTTTGATGATACAAACATAGAGTTAACATTTTGTGCTCACTAGTTACTTTTCCTCAAATAGAACTAGTTGAGATAGAATGAGTTTGCACGGCCACTCCGAAAAGTTTTATCTGCCTCATAAGATAGAGGTAAAATGGATCACATTCAATAATGTTACATTGTTGCTATATATTTTATGGTGCTCCATAGTAGTTTATTTTGTTTATTACAATTGTCTAACCTCTCAATTTCCATTTGTTTAGGTACATTTTAATTCTAGGAAGATCTTTTAAGCCCTTATATGTGTTACAAAGTTAGTAATATGCAAAATTAAGGGTTTGTTGTGTGTTGAAATAGTGGTAAAACCTTGTGTTTATGTTGATTAAAAAATGATAATTGAATGAAAGAGAAATCGTTACAAGACATATGGATGGAGTTCTGCTCATACAAAAATTCGTTATGAATTTTAAATCCATCATTTATGTTATTTACACTTATAAAAAAGGAAAAAGAAATTATCATTAGCAAATAACAAAGGCAGTTTTCATCTAATTATTAATGGCGATGTAATGGTAATGTCCTCCATTTAAGGTAATGGTCTTTTTTTGGTAATTTTTGTTCTTTTTATCTTATTTTTGCCTTTTGGCAACTTTTTTTTTATAAAAAAATCTTTAAATGTTCCTTGAATCCTCAATATCTTATAATACCAAAAATAGTTATGTTTGAAGGGTTTATTCAATAATTTTCTTTTGTACGGTACTTTCTCTATATGTCACGATCCATTAAATCGCTGCTTCTATTTTTATTTTTATTCCTGATCAATAATTTGCTACAATTGGATATCATGTAAACACCTCTTCTGAGGCTCAAGTTCCCATTCTTGTTGGAACTAATGCAACCTCTCTTCTCATAAATTCTTCTCATCCGTTTTTTACTTCTCCTTCTCATTCTCCCGGTATGTTGTTTGTTAATACAAATTTTGATGGAAAGAGTTTTGGTGGATGGAAGAGAGGCATGCTTGTAGCCTTGACTGTGAAAAATAAGTTAGGTTTTATTGATGGATCAACTCATGAACATGCTGTTGGTACAGACCTGCACAATGCTTGGTCGAGAGCAAACAACATGGTAATTTTCTGGCTTTTGAACTCTCTTTCTAGAGAAATTTCTGAAAGTGTTATATTCTCTTCCACTGTTAAAGATTTGTGGGCAGAATTAGAAGCCAGGTTTGGACAAAGTTCAGGTGCTAAGCTTTTTCAGCTTCAAAAGGAACTAATTGACCAATTGAGGGCTCATATGATATTGTGTCTTATCACACTAAGATGAAGCGTCTTTGGGATGAACTGAATGCTTTGGATTTCTTCATCCTCGCAATGGCGCTTGTTCTTGCAGAGCAAAGGAAAAGACCATTAAGTCGAAGCAAGATGATAGATTAGTTTGATTTTTAATGGGACTTAATGATTCTTATTATGCACCTAAAGGTAATATACTCATGATTTCACCACTCCCTTCTATCCCTAATGCTTATGCATTGTTTATGCAATAGGAGAAGCAAAAGGAGGTCCAGAATACACCAAAATTTTCGGGTGAATCTTTTTCATTCATCGCTGACAACGGACAAAGATCATTTTCTACTGATTTTAGGGGACAAAAGGGGAACTATGATAACAAGAAGTCTAATCTTGTTTGAAGATATTGCAAGAAAACATGACATATCATTGAAAAATGTTATAAGATGCACGGAGTTCCAGCTGATTTTAAATTTACTAAGTCAAGAGACTTTCAAAGTCTGTTAAGAGTAATGATGTGACTTCTAATGATTTTTCTGTAGACTCTTTTATGACTAGCGCAGAATCAGAGGAGCATGAGAAATTTCCCACACAGGTGCAATTGTCACAGGTCATGCAGATGCTTCAACAGGTGAAAACTAAGGATCAATCCAATAATTATGATGTCATAGCCTCAGTAAATTGTGTTGGTATTACTGTAACCCCTAATCATTTCTCTCTAAATTCAAATTTTGATGGTAAACCGTTCACTAAAAATACGTGGATAATAAACTTAGGTGCAACTGCACATATGAGTTACAATACATATTCTTTTATCAATCTTAAATCATTGCCTAGAATTACTTCGGTAAGACTTCCTAATTCACAAAAGGTTAAGGTTTGTCATTCAGGATCTGTCAAACTATTCTCAAATTTAACCATTCATAATGTGTTGTATGTACCTAGTTTCCATTTCAATTTATTTCCTGTACACAAGTTGTACAGACAACTTTCTAATATATTATTCTTCACACTTTCTCATTGTTTCATGCAGGACCCTTCAATGAAGAGCCCAATGCTCCTTGGTGAAAGCCAAAATGTTCTCTACATCTTGAAGAATAGGTTTTTAGTTGCTTATTATTTTATCAATTCCTATTTTAAGTCTAGCTCAAGTTTAGATTCCCAAAAGGCTGATAAATCTAGTTTGTTATGTATTTCTCTTTTTCTGTTATTCAAAGCAAGTTATAGCATGTATGGTTGGGGCATATGCCTTAATCAAATATGCAGAATATCAATGAAATTCCTATTTCAGTTTGTTCGAATTTTTTTGTTCCTTGTTCTATTTGTCCATTAGCAAAGCAATCCAAAATTCCTTTTCCTATTAGTCATATTTTGTCTCTACAAATTTTTGATTTAATCCATATTGATACTTGGGGGCCTAAAAACCCCTAATAATTATGATGGTTATAGGTATTTTTTGACCATAGTGGATTTTTTAGTAGAAGAACTTGGACGTTTTTATTAATTACTAAAAGTAATGCCTTCTCTATTCTCAAATCTTTCCTTGCAATGATAGAACGATAGTTCAATAAAAAGGTTAAGGTCATTAGGTTTGATAATGCTTGGGAATTTGGTTCATGTTTAGAAACTTTTAATTTTTTGTCTACACAAGACATCATTCATCAAACTTCTTGTGTTGGCACACCTCAACTAAATGGTGTAGTTGAGAGAAAACACATACATCTTTTGAAAGTTTGTAGAGGTTTACTTTTTCAGTCTCATCTTCCATCAAAATTTTGGGTGGATTGTCTAACGACAACCACTTACTTAATCAATAGATGCCCGACAAAACTATTATCTTTTCAAACACCATATGAGAAACTCTTCAGTCATCCTCCAAATTACTCTAACCTTAAATGTTTTGGTTGTCTTGGTTTTGCTTCCACTCTTTCCCCTGGTAGATCTAAATTGGATCGTAGAGTTGAGCCCTGTGTGTTTCTTGGGTATCCTCTTGGGCAAAAAATTTATAATTTACTTAGCTTACATTCTCAAAAATATTTTGTTTCCAGGAATGTGGTTTTTATGAAGATTTTTACCCTTTTTCTTTTATTCAACCTATTATTTCTGTTTTTCCTCTTACAGAATCACTAGTTATACCTGATCCTGATTATCATTCTATATCTTATCCTCCACATAGTGCTTCATTTCCTCTGGATCAACATTCTCAAGTACCTTGTACCTCTCTTCCTTCACAATCTTCAGTTCCATCCGTCCTATCAATCTTGTTACCTTGAGAAAATCTACTAGATCTATCAAGACTTCGGCATATTTAGAAGATCACATTTGCAATAGTGTACATTTTTCTACTAAATTTGATACTTGTTTTTATTCTCCTAATTCCTTCACACCATTTTCTTTTAATGCTTTATCCACGTCTAACCAACAATATATCAATTCTCTTTCACAAATAAAAGAACCTACAAGTTTTTCCAATGACACTTGGGAAGAGGCTATACAAGTGAATTAGAAGATTTTATCACTAATGACACTTGGGAAGTTGTCCCATTACCCCCAGGAAAGAAGGCTTTACCTAATAAATGGGTTTATAAGGTCAAACTCAACTCTAATGGTACTGTGGAGAGACTTAAAGCTCGGTTAGTTATTAGGGATGATGTTCAAAAGGAAGGGGTTAATTTTACTAAAACTTTAAGTCCAATCGTGAAGATTAGTATTATAAGGTGTGTTTTGGAAATTGCTGTTAAGAAAGGGTGGGGTCTTTACCAATTAGATGTACATGGTGAGTTGGACGAAGAATTTTATATGAAGTTTCCGAAAAGTTTGAAGTTTATATGAAGTTTTGGGTAGGTTAGTGAAGATCAAGGAATCATCATCGAACTAGTGTTCCTTTACACCTCAACGAAATGGATTACTGAAAGAAATATAGATTTTTAGTAGATTAACTCTATGTTGTTTCATTCTCACTTACCACACTATTTGTGGGGGTGAAGCTCTACATACTCATTGACATATATTATGTAGAGTACCTTAAAAAAGTATACATATTTCCACTTACGAACTCTGAATTGGTAGAAAATCAAATACATCTCATTTAAAAGTCCGGGGGTGCATATATTTCTATAGAGTTATTAAACATCAACAAACAAAGTTGGGTCTTGGAGGAATAAAAAATATGTTTGTAGGATATACAAAATATTCGAAAGCATATAGGTTACTTGATCTAGAGCCTAATGTTATTGTATAACCTATTCATGTTGAATTTTTACAAAACAATTTTCTGAATGACATCATTGTTGAAAAGTTGACTAAAGCAAGTCAAAGTGGTCTTAATGAGAAACAAATGTCTGAAATTCTTATAATAAAAGGAAAGGTGACAATACTTATGTAGAGCCAAGAAGTCAAAGAGTTAAAAGAAAAAAAAAACTCTTCATCATGATTTTTGTCTCCTCAAAATCTATAATTATTTCGGTGGAGGGAGATAGAACTAATGTGTGTAATCAAATTTCAATATTGTTTAATATAAAAGAAGATCCTAGAATATTTGAAGAAGCTATGTGTTTGAACGGGAAAGATTTTGATAATTGACAAATAGAGGAACAGATGAAAGGAACAGGTTGCGCATACATGTTCCTTTTATACCTTTTAGACTGAATCCAACTGGGATAAGAAGAACGTCAACCACGTGAATTAAAAGTTATAAAGCAGTGGAAGGGTAGTTTTTTTTTGACAAGAAACCAGTGCAAAAAGGTTTCCTTTCATAAAGAAATCCTAAGCGAAGTAGGAAGCATAAACAAAGTAGGAAACATAAACAAAAAAGGAAGTAGAATGGCATGAATAAAGATTCAAGAGGGAAATAAATCAAAGCCAAGTCGAACAAGGTTTTTGAGGATGCGGTGAAATCTATTTTGAGCTGAAAAAGACTTTGTAAAGTTGTGATCTATAAATAGGGCAATATTATCATCAGAAAGATTGCACACTTAAACAGAGAGTTACAAGCAGAATACAATCAAATAGAGGGAGTTCATATTTGAGTGATTTTTGATTAAGAAGTGCGTTCAACGCAAGGAAACAAGAATTATTGAAGAACTGATTCATATGCTTATGTTTTATAGTTCTTAAGTCGAGTTTGCTTGTATTGAGTTTTTATTGAGTTGTATCTTTAATTCTTCTAGATCCAGTGAAGTATAAACTGGAATAGGTATAGCGTCTTCAAGTTTGGGAGACTTAAAGACTTGGGAACATAAACCTTGGGGGGTTTGTGTTGGTGTTTAGGAATTAGAGTTAGTTCCTATGAATGCAAAATTTGTAATATGAATTCATAACATGAAGTGGGGTCGAGGATCTAGTTGGTTGTTGGCGTCTAGGAATTAGAGTTTATAATTCCTTAGGTTACATAGGTTTGTAATCTTTGTTGAGGCTCAGATTTTAATGAAGTGGAGTTAAACCATACAGAGGTATAGGTCGTGATTTTTACCCTTTATGAGTCAGGGTTTTTCGCGATAAAATATTGTGTCATTAGTTTATTTGCTATACATAATGTAACTGTTGTAATTTGCAAAAGAAGAGACTGAATATACGTATTCCTTAGGCTAATCTGGGGGTCTGTATTCCAATAATTGGTACAGAGCTGGTTATCTTTGTAGAGGCTAATAACTCAAAATAAGATCATTATGAATTCTGCATATCCTTTTGGACAAGGTGAAGGTGAACACATCAACATACCACCACTATTTATTGACATTAGTACACATAGTGGAAGGCGAGAAAGAAGGATTTTCTACAAGCCCAAAACTATGAATTATGGATGAGAGTTACAGATGGTCCTCTTATTCCTATGATGAAGGATGATGAAGGAAAAGTCATTTCAAAGCCCAAGGCACAATATGGAGAAGCTGATTATAATGCTCGCAAAGAATGATAAAGTTGAGTACATCTATGTATGTGGACTTGGACCAGACGAGTTTAATCTCATTTCAGGATGTGCTACAGTGAGACAAATTTGGGACACATTGGTCAATGTACATGAAGAACTCTCCAAGTAAGAAAATTTAGAATTTCTAGACTATGCACTGAATATGATGCATTTTAGATAGAGTGTGGTGAATCACTTCAAGATATGATACCTAGATTTACTACTATTGTGAATGAACTGGTGTCTTTGGGATATATATACACTACTGAGGAACTTGTTGATATGGTACTGAGGACTCTACCTAAGTCATGGGAGATCAAGGTCACTGCAATTAGAGAAGTAAAGAATTTGACAATCATGAGCTTGGATGAACTAGTAGGAAATCTAAAGACTTACGAGATGAATGTTGATAACACAAAAATGAGTAAAAGAAGCAGAGATGTGATTTTATAATTCAAGGCAACTGAGGGTGATGAATATGATCTGGATAATGAGGACATAGTCGTGATAATCAAAAGCCTCAGGAAGCTTCTCAAGAAAGGTGGAAACTATGAGAAAAAACTATCCCGAGCAAAGAAAAAAAATCTGACATTGCTATGTATGCTGCTTGGGGAACACGTTCAGACAACTCAATTGAATATGATAAAAAAGATGTTGCTTTGATGGTCATGGAGGACTCTGAAGCAGAATCTGAATCAGAAATTGAAGAAAGGAGGTAAATATACTTGACCTTAAAAATAAAATAAAATATTTTTCAAAGAAAAAATTACCTTCCTTTTTTCTAACTCTCATTGGATAATTTTCAAGAGTTGAATGAAAATAGAGATCAGTTATTGAATTCCTTCACCAGTTTAAAATTTGAACATATTGATCTTGGAAAAATTAATTCTGATCTCAAGAAAGAAAATCAACTCCTAAAGGAACAGATACAACAACTAGATTCATGTACTTTGGTTCTCAAATCTGAAATATTGAAATACAATGTTACTGGGAATGAGAAAGAAATAATCAGTGGTGACCAAATTAGATGTGACCAAGATCTAATGATGTTAAAAATGAACTATTTTCTGAAAGGGAAAAATCTAGAAGAATAAATCTTTACCTTGCTATAACTAAGTATGACCTTGAGAGGGAAAATAAATGGACTTAGCCCTCAATGATTGTGACTCAGCTCAATAAAAGAACACTAAAGCTGGAATAGATTTTGTTAAAGAAGTCCCAAAGAAAACCTCTTACTTGTGCACACATTGTGGTAGTAGTGGTCACTCAAGGGGTACCTGCCCAATAGTTATAACTCACACGAATAAGAACTTCAAAACCGCCTCAAATAGAAAAATGAACCATGTTAAAAGACATGAATCACGTCAAAGGAACAGGTTGGTGTAAAAGAAAAAAACTAAAAATGTTTTACCAATATGGATTAATAGAGATCTGATTCATTCTTTTTATCAATACAAAAGACCGAAGCTAGTCTGGGTTCCATAATCTAACCTTTGAATTTGCAGGAAAAGTGAGAGAAAGCAGATAACATTCACCAATGAACATGTTGCGCCAGACGCATTATTGAAGCTAGAAGACATTTCTCTCACTTTCAAAAGAAAAGAATGGAATAATAGCTTTGACAGTGAAAAAAAAGGTTGAAAATGGGAAAGATTGAAGAAACATGTGAAAGAAACAGGTCCAACCTATGCCATATCTAACAATTATGCGCACTCGGATGATCAAAAGTGTGTAAATTGCGAGTCCATAAATCAAAAAGTCTGATCAACCTAGTAAAACACTTTTAAAAAAAACAATTTGAAACATGAGGATGATTAACATGAGCATCCCTCAATGGCTAATGAGCATTGCGCATATTGCCCACTAATCTTGAATTTTATTCTCAAATTTTAACATTAAGTTGTATGTCTCTATACCACTTTTAAAGTCATGCTACTCATGCACTATAACATTGTAGCATATGTCACAAGAGAGAGACTTAGTAAAATTATAGATAAATTCAACATTATCCAGAGATCTAAGGTATGTGCACTACAATTATTCATAATTAAATATAATATCAATGCACATTTACATGTTCCTTCCACTTTTCCCAAAAGATATATTTCTACCCTCAATACTACTAAACAAATATCTTCTTAAAAATCCTATTTAAAGCCTTATCCTAGTATGACGGTCTATGGTTGAGATGACTTCCGTGGATGACATCTCTACTTTGGTGCCTTATAAAATACAGGTTGTGGTGTAGAAAGTAGGCAGTGCTGGTTCTTAGGGAAAACTTGTATTGGGTGTGTCTAAAATTACTGAGGAAGTTTTGGAGGATGTACCTTGTGAGGGGGAATATGTTGCGGACCCTACAGTTGAACAAAGTTCAGTTGTTAGGCTCAAATTGGGTGCATCTAGTGAGGGGGAATCAATGGGGGACCCCTCTTTCAAACCTAGTTCTTCTATTGGGATCCATATAAACTGAGATTTAGGGTTGATGTAAAAAATTATTATAGTGAGTGTTGCACCTGATAGTACCACATCTAGTGAACATATTGGGAGAACATGTTCCTCTACAAATGATATTGAAGAATTTTTTTTCCTTTTACCAACTCTATTGAAATTAAATATGACTCTATTGAAATTAGAGTTTTGAACTTTTGAAAGCGGACAAAGCTCTTACGAAAAGCGATTACTAATTTTGGGGTTAGAAATGATTAAACTATTATTTCTCTGGAGGGCACAAGATTGATTGAACCAGTTCCTTAAAGGTGATACAAAATAAAAAAAATAAGCTGAAATTGAAGTCATATGTGTCACTCACCATAATGCCATGGACCAACTTTATATGAAATATGATCTTGAACATGTAGGCCTGCTAAAGAAAAATGAAACACAAAGCTCAAGGTTGAGCTTGCATAGACCAAGCTACCTTCGAAATTGAGAAAACTACTAGTTATGTTAATCCTAAAGATATTTCTTGTGCTTCTGAAAAAGGAAATTTACTTACCTTTTCGTGCCAGATCTTTTGTTATTGCCTAACTACTCTAACCTTTGACCTTCCAATTTTTCTCTCATCACAAGTGCTTGATTCTATATTTAATTTTGATTATATTTGTGGTGTATATGCTTTTTGATTGATGCTAATGTTGGATTGGAGTTTCTGGTTCATGTCTATCTCCTACGTTTGTGCAAATGCTTTGCTATAGCTAATAGAGTTTTTGATTTTTAAGTGTTTGTGTAGGTGATAGACCCAGTGACCATGAGTATCGAATTTGCTTCTCTTAGTGTGGTGTATGCCTTCACAGTGTTTTATGATGTCAAAAGGGGGAAGTGCATACTTGTGTAATATTTATAATCCAGTTGGTCTAACCTGATCCTCTAATGTGTTTGCTTTGTGTATTGAGTTTTAAGAAACTGACATACACAAATTAATCTATTCACACAAGAAGCAATGTTTTGTCATCATCAAAAAGGGGAATTTGTTAGAACGGGGAAGATTTTGATAATTAACAAATAGAAAAACAGATGAAAGAAACGTGTTGCGCATACATGTTCCTATCGTACCAAATGATAAAGAGGACGTCAACCACGTGAATTAAAAGTTATAAAATGGCGGAAGGATTTATTTTTCGACAAGAAACAGTGCAAAAAGGTTTCCTTTCATAAAGAAATCCTAAGCGAAGTAGGAAGCATAAACAAACTAGGAAACATAAGCAAAAAAGGAAGTAGAATGGTGTGAATAAAGATTCAACAAGGAAATAAATCAAATCCAAGTCGAACAAGATTTTTGTTGATGTGGTAAAGTCTATTTCGAGTTGAACAAGACTTTGAGAAGTTGTGATCTATAATAGGGAAATATTATTATCAAAAATATTGCACACTTAAACATAGACTTACAAGCACAATACAATCAAATATAGAAAGTTCATATTTGAGTGATTTTTGATTACGAAGTGCGGCCAATGCAAGGAAACAAGAATTGAAGAACTGATTCATAGGCTTAAGTCAAGTTTGCTTGTATTGAGTTTATTGAGTTGTATCTTTAATTCTTTGTAGATCAAGTGAAGTATAAATTGGAATAGGAATAGCGTCCTCAAGTTGGGGCGACTTAAAGACTTGGGAACTAAACCTTGGAGAGTTTGTGCTGAAGTTTAGGAATAAGAGTTAGTTCCTAGTATTACAAGAGTTGTAATGTGAAATTCATAACTTGAAGTGGGGTCAAAGATCTATTTGGTTGTTAGCGTTTAGGAATTAGAGTTTATAATTTCTTAGGCTACATAGGTTTGTAATTGTTTGTTGAGGCTCAGATTTTAATGAAGTGGAGTTAAATCCTACAAAGGTATAAGTCATGATTTTTACCCTTTATGAGTCGGTGTTTTCCGCGATAAAATATTGTTTCATTAGTTTATTTGCTTTACATAACGTAATTGATGTAATCTGCAAAGGAAAAGACAGAATATATATGTTCCTTAGGCAAATTTGGGGGTCAATATTCCAACACTATATCTTCAAAAGATGTTGCATTTTAGAATGTGACGATTAATGATGAAATTAATTCTTTAATGTCTAATAATGATTATATTAAACGTATTTGAGACGCTTAAATGATTTTATTGTAAATTCTATTTATTTGAGTTTCGTGGAGGTTGATTACTATTTTTACTTTATAAGAACTTGAAAGTTTTAGGGAAAATGAAACATTTTGGAGATTTTGTGTCTATAAAGATAAACACTTTAAAGATGTCAATTTCACGTTAGACGCTTGAATTTTGGAGGAAAATACTTAATTTTATAAGGATTTCGTATAAAAAAGGTCTACTCTTACTGATAAGCTCGACGAAAATATAACCATCAATTGTCAAGTGCAAGGGATCATATGACCATCAGTTCTACTTTTATGCATTGGTCTTATTGCGTTACACCATTTTGTTTTATCTCTTTGGTTGTAATTACTCTTAGAATACACACAACGGAAGCATTATACAAGATCACGAGCAAACATATAGCATTATAATGTAAACTGAATAACTGAAACTCTACCCTTATGAAGTTCACACAACTCGTTCAAGAATTGAAACTCTGGATTGCAGCCTTCTACTAATTCCTAACAAACTCTCTCAATCAAGTCTTATGTGGGTAAGAAAATCTTTAGAAAAAAAAAGGATGATCTTTCCTTGAGAACTGCCACCCCTACTTATATTTTTCAATAGAAGGGAAAAGTTTGAAAGATGAAATGTTTCTAGTCATAATTAATAGCCATTAATAGTCATTAATTATCTTTAAATGTATTTAGATACCGTAAAGTGTATCAACAACCATGATCAATAGTCATCAACAACCATTAAATATCATTAAGTGTATTTTGACACTGTTAAGGTATTCAATAACCATGATCAATAGTTATCAAAAATCACAAATATCATTAAGTATATTTTGACACTGTTAAGGTATCAAACAATCATGATCAATAGTTATCAACAACCACTAAATATCATTAAGTGTATTTAGACAGTCATTCAACACCAAAGGTATTTAAACACCATCACTATCCATTAATAACCAATAACAACAATATTTGTTTCTTTCATCTTTTAAGAAACCCATCATTTTTCTCTTTCTTCTTTTAAGGAAATACAAAGTTTTTTTCTCTTTTAACTATAAAAGTAAAGTAAAAAACAATATATTCCATCATTGAGAAAAAAATACTAACAATCATTTTTTTCTGAACTCGATTAATTAATCAAGCATAATAGAGACCGCAAATTTATTAGCAGAGGGCTTCCAATTATAATATTTAATTCATAAACACATGAATTAACAATATCATAATAAATCACAGACTCTACCACTAAAAGTTTTAAATGCACTCCTCTATTTAATTTCAATTTTTTTGTTACAACTTATTTAACTCCGCATGTTAGAATTACCGATGCCAATCAATTAAATCAAACTTCTGAAAAAAATTAATCCATTGATTAATTTAATCATTTATATTTATGCTTAAATTAGTTCACATAACAGATATACATATATAATCCACTTGCAGGTTTTTCACGTGACTACGTATAAGCAACCAGAAAGGGTGTCTTCTTTCTCATATCCGAAATATGATTCTATCAACTAATTATTATTTCGCGAATGTAATTTATTATTATCCAATCAATTAGAGATATTTTGACTCAACATAGAGTCACACCTTTTAATAGATAAAAATAACACAACAAACTAACGGATCATATAATAACTACATAAAGATTAAGAGTATAAGCTCATGTAATGGACTAGAGATATTATTTATTGAAATTCAGAACCTAAATACATATGTCAATTTGGGTCCGTTCAACACATGCAAAATATACTAACACAAGAAGTTGGGAATTTTACCATTCTCACAATTAAGATTGAATTACATTTAATCTTACGTTACAACCATCAAGATATTGTCCAACTTCATCTTTGATTGCGAACATTTAAGTTATAACTTATAAAAACCAACCATTTTAATTTTCTGCGTATGAGTTAAATAACTCCATACCCAAAAATCGTCTACTATAGAAGTAGTGTACACACATATAAACACGATGATCTATTCAAACAGACTTTATTGTTATAATTTACATAAAACATAAAGCCTTTATATAGGATTAAAATCAATACTATAACTCAATCATATGGTTAATAGTATATTCTAACAATCTCCAACTTAGACGTATAACCATGCATGGACAACTTTAACACCCATTTCATCCACATGCTTATCAAAAAACTTCTGAGGTAAGGATTTGGTAAATGGATCCTCCAAATTGTTCTTCAATTCAATCTTCAAAACTCTTACATCACCCCTTTGAGTTATATCACGAATCAAGTGATATTTCCTCTCAATGTTCTTACTGCTTTTATGAATTTGTGATTATTTTGAATTGGAAATTGTAGAACTATTATCACAGTAGAGTGTAATTTGTGCTTCAATAATAGAAACCACTCCAAGCTCTTTTAAAAAAATTGTGAGACAAACAACCTCTTTAGTTGCATCAGAGGCAGTTACATTTTCAGCTTTCATGGCGGACTTAGCAACACAAGATTTCTTTATGCTCCTCCAAATTATGGCTCTACCCCCCGAAGTAAATACATATCCCGAGGTCAGTTTTTTAGAATCTCTATATGGAAATATGAATCTGTATATCCGATAGGTACAAGATTGCTAGGGTGGAAACCAAGCATATAATTCCTATTCCTTTTAAGGTGCTTGATAATATGCTTGACTGCAGTCTAAAGTACATTGAAATCTTTTAATCATGCCTACAACAAAGCAGATACCCAATATAGTGCATAACATAACATACATGAGTCTCAGTGTAGTGGAAGCGTAATGGACCTCCTTCATCCTCTCTATATCGTTGATCGTTTTGGGCGACCGATCTGTTGATAAATTGATTTCATGTCTAAAAGAAAGAAATCTTTTTTTGGAATTTCGCATGCTAAACCTCACAAGAATATTATCAATATAAAGTGTTTGAGATAAGTCTAAAATCTTTTGTTTGTGATCTCGCAAAAGCTTAATCTCAAGTATATGAGCCACTTCTGCCAAGTGATTATTCATATAAAAACGCGAAGACAACCACTCCTTAATAAAGTTCAACATGCTCACATTATTTTCTAGGAGCAAGATGTCATCTACGTAGAAAACCAAAAATGTTATTGTCTCCCTCCTATTTCTTATAGATGCATGATTCATTTTCAAATTGATCAAAAATAAAATAAAAAACTAAATCACCAAAATAAATGTTGTATGCCTAAGATACTTGCTTCAATCCATAAATGGATCTTTTAAGTTTACTATCTATGTGACCTTCTGATTGTACCATATAAATGCACTCATCAAGAATTTCATTTTAATAAAGTTTTATTGAAATCCTTTTGTCAAATCTCATAATTATTATGAGCAACAATGAATAAGAGAATCCTGGATTTAAGCACGACCATCAGCAAAATGTTTCCTCATAATTAATTCCTTTTTTTAGTAAACAATTTCGCAACAAACGGAGCCTTAAAAGTTTTCACTACCATCCGCACTATTTTTTTCTTGTAGATCCACTTACAACCAATAAGTTTAACACCTACTAGAAGTTCAACAAGATCACATACATGGTTTTAATACATATAATCCATTTCAGATTTGATAGAAACAACCCACGTTTCAACATATTTATCATATAGTGATTCGACATAATTTAATGGTTCTATATTAGTCTCTTCAAGAATTCTATCATATGATTCTCCCAAGAGCATAAACTGTTGTAGTTTTCTGATAATTCTCCCCCTACAACGACTAGAAACTACATGATTTACTTCATCTTGAACTAAATTCTGAACATTCTGAAATATTTCCTCCATAATTTCTGGTTGCGCTACTTTACTTCCATTACTTTATGATAGCGAGATGTCTTGAGTCTTCTTTTAAGCAACCTCTAGAGCATACTCTTGAGCAACCCCTTGTCGATTGACGTTTCTCCCACTACGTGGATGTTGTGGTATTCAACAATTGTTTAGGCATTTGTTTTGATGTTTCATTAGTAGTTATTCCTTTGCTTAGTTCATGTAATACAAGTTTACTTCTAGGAACATGGTTAATTAAATAGTTTAGTTCCAAAACTTGGCATTCGTTGAAAAAATTACCTTTTGTTCCTTAGTACAATAATATACATCTCCTTTAGTTCCTTTTGGATATCCAATGAAAATGCACACTTATGTTCTTGATTCCAACTTATATTATTGATTTCCCTTTTAATACATGTGTTGGACATCCCCAAACTCGAATATGACGTAGAATAGTGATACGGTCAAGTTATACTCTCCTAAAGAAGTATAAGCGGTCGTATCAAGTAAAGAACCCAAATATTATGTTGGGGTCGATCCCACGAGGAAAATGGTTTAGACTTAACTTTAATCTACGACTACTTCTATTTAGTCAAGTCCTTTCCGAAAATAAACAATTAAATGGGGAATTTTGCGTAACAAAAGTAATTAATTAAGTCTAAGTAAACAAGTACCAAGTTCAAATATTTGATGTTTATCAAGTGATAAGAGAAACTAGGGTGTAAGTATTCCACATAGGTTCATAACGCAGTAACCCTAGCTATAACAACTCTTTACTAGTATCTTGCATGCAAAGTGGTAAGTTATGTATCCCTAATTCCTTGGCCCGACAACTAGGGAATTTCACTCCGCACCTTGGTCCAGCTACATGTGTATACTTTACTAAACCTTACCTTTTACCTCATATTATGCATCATATTCAATGTATGACTAAGTTACTACTTCGCACCAATTGAAACTAGCCTATTAGATAGTGTTTACTAAATCTACGTTGATAATTCTTTTCTTATTATCTACCTCCTTGGTCCGACAATTAGCAACAAGGCGAGTTCTAACGTTGGCCTCCCTTAAAAAGACTTCTAAACGAAAGAATTATCAATACATGCAAGAAACTATTCTAGAATTGTTATTTAGCTAATTTTACTTTGTTAATTACCCATGGTTCCCACAACCCTAGTTGTGGATTTAGTTATCCATGCTAAGTATTACACAATTCATGATTAATAAATAAGAAATCATATACTTACTTTAAGAAGTTGAAGAAAACCCAGAAAATATCACTTGAATTAATGAAAAATATTGTAAGAAACGATTTTGGAAAGAATAAATATTTTCCAAAAACCCAAGTTTTAACTTCCAATAACACAAGTCTCAAAAACAATAAAAATTCTAACCCCAAAAACGAGATTTGTAGTCCTATTTATAATAATAAAGTCCTAAAAATAAAAAGAGTTCTATTTAAGGAAAAATCTGTCCAAAACGTGTCTGCCGTCGACGACCCTACTGAAGGTCCATCGATGGAACGACGGACCGTCACAACTTCCGTCGGTCCATACTTCAAATCTTTTTCAGTTTCCACTTTTCAACACTTTCTATTACCATCAACGGACTAACAACACGGTCCGTCAGTGGACCTACGGTCCGTTGATGGCCTCCGTTCCTCCATACTTAGTGGTTTCTTCAATCCGGGTACTGGGACTACTTTCTGTTACCACCGACGGTTAGCCATGAAGGTCCGTCAGTGGGTCGACGGACCGTCGCTCCTTCCATAACCCCATACTTGGTCAGATTTCCCCGATTTGATTTCAGCTGCTTGGACCTTCAGTCGACGATCATCACCTACGGACTGTCACTGGGTCGACGGACCATCGGTGGCTCCGTAGGTCATCACTTCTGCATATTTCAGCACAGTCTTCAGCATTTTTGTTCTAAATAGTTTTCCTGCAAACACAGAGAAAAACACATTAAAACTACTACAAAAAGGCCTTAGACACACACTAAACTTAAGGAAAAAGCATTGGAAGTACCATAAAACCACTGTACGTCAACACCCTCAACTTAAATTCGTTGTTTGTCCTCAAGCGACACACTATGACTCACCACAACACCTTTGTACAAAAGTATCTTCATTTAAGCTTTCGCAATCATCTGAGTATCAATCCCAATTTTTTTTCATTGTTTTTATGCATGATATCACTTTTAGGCTCATTTATGTGGATCAGACCATGATACAGACTCACCACGCACCGACACCTATCCTTTTTTAACTCTCACCAAGGTACCAACTTTCCAATATTGCAACTAGTGTCCTCAATTTAAAAACACATCCTCTCACACAGTGATTTCAATTTGAGTATAAGGATTATTTTTCAACACTCGCTCTCAGAATAACTTCACACCTAATTGATACTTGTCGCCATAGGCTTACCCTTATTTTCACTGCTTTAAGTTCACCATATTAGACTCTCAGGATCACGATAGGACTTTCTTAGCTTGTAATGTAGGCTCAGGGTCAGGTAGGGTACATTTGGATGCATTTTAGTGACTTGTTTCCCTCCTTGACATAACTGCTAAGCGTCCTACCTTTTCATCGTTTATTATGCCCCACTCTTCGTTTTCTTATATTCTTTGCCTTGCTTTTCTCCTTTCTTTCTCCTTTTGTGCAAATGACTCTTCTTTTATTTTCAAATTTTCAAATTTGAGCCACTTTTCTTTTCTTCTTTCATTGTATTATATTTTTTTTTACATTAATTCTTTCAACCCCACTTTCCGAAACATTCCTCATCTTAGCCACCCTCAACTCATGGCTTTGCCATGAGTCAAGGTACACAATACCCAAAGTTGGATCAGGGCCAGAACGACATTGGTTTCTGCATTAGCCACCCTCAACTTATTCTTTTGGCATCAGCTGTGGTGCACATGTCCAGGGAGGGACCAGGGCCAACACATTGTACCCAGAAAAGATGAGGTGGGATAGAAAAGAAAGGTCCATTGTAAGCTCAAATCATTTGGATAAAAAAGGATTAATTTCATTTGGTTTTCTTTCATTTAGGCTAAAGATTGACTATTTTGATCAAGGGCCTATGATCCTTTCCTAATTGTCTAACACAGGTTACTTTTTTGCAGGACTAACCGGGCAAGTTCTAGCTAGGTACCAATGGTGGATTATTCAACTTTCCTCACACTGACTTAACACCTCATTACCCTACCAGATTATCGGACACCTAGTTCGAGCATTAGATCGAGGGTCATGTAATAGTGTATATCTATGTCATGCTTAGAGCCAACACATTCAATATTCACTATGCCTAATCATGCGAACATTCATTTTAGAATGGGATATCATTGTATTTTAGCCATCATGCTTCTGATTTCACACATACTTTGTACAAGGTAATAACATGCCGGTTCAACAGTAAAATAATCAGTCTCTTTGGGGAAACGAACACAGGCAAGATAACCAAAGAGAGGATTATGAGTTGGGCTACTATGACTTCACCCTAGCACTCACTTTCCATTTACCCCACTCCCAACAAAAAAAAAGCATGCAATTGTCCCCAATGCATAAAAAAATATAAAACAGGGTGGTAGGTGAAGCAAACCTGAGGCTCATAGCGCCGACGATCAACAAGCTGGCGGGTCCAGTTTCCCATAAACCGCTCCCTCAGAAGTAGGGACACCATCAGTAGTGTCTGCAGCAATAACAACACCCTCAGCAGTGCTCCTCTCAACATCAACAATCCTGGAGCTAGATGCCCCATCAGCCAACTCATGAGCCCTCATCTGCCGGGCCTACTCATCCATCAACGAGGCTCTCCTCGCAGCCTCCAACTCAGTACGCTCTCTCTTCCTAGCACGAGCCTCATCACCCTCTCTGGACCGATGCTTCTTGGTCTGCTCACGTGGTGGCGCAGTGGTGGTCTGGAACACTACAGTAAACACCGTATCCTCAGCAGGCTCTGCAAGTGTGGCCTCAGACTCAGGTACCCACGCATCCAGGATGGCATCCACGTCAGCCCTCCGACTCGCCACAGCAGCCCGGAGAGTCGTCAAGTCAATAGTAGGGGCTGGCCGGGTGAGAACTCTCAAATCGAAGGTGTCAAGGTGCTGGTGGACTGCCATAATATGCCTCTCAGTCTACTGGGCAATCCTCTTCTCGATCCGCTCCTCTGCCTCAGCAATGGAATTCTGCATCCACGGCTGGATATGATGCAGAAGTGTGGCCATCTGGGCCTCTAACTTCTGGACCCTAGCAATCGGGACCAGCGCTGCAGATGGAGTGGAGCGGGAGGAACTAGGAGCTATGCTAGTACCCGAGATAGACTCAACCGGGGTGGTGCCGGTAGGATCTGATGTAGCCTGATCAGCCCCTTGGGGCTCTACCGTGTCCGCCAAATTCTCTCTTAGCGGCTGCACCTCCACTCTGAGACCTCTGTTGGTTGCCACCTCATTGGCCTCATCCCGGATGAGAGCGATATCAACTATCCCCGTAGGAGTCCTAAGAAAATCAATATGCCATATGGGCACTCCAGCAGACCTGCACAACTCGAAAATCATGCACGGAAAAGGGTACGTGGTGGTGGCCTTAAAGACCCTCTCATGAATGACTGCCAGCAACATTCTCGGAATGTCCACATCGAACCCAGCAACCAAAGCAGCTACCAATACTGCCCTATCCGATGTAACAATGCTGTCAGCAGCAGTGGGGGATAAGCAGTGACGGACCAATAGCCAGATAAATTTGGCCGTGAATGTAAGGTTGGCCTTCTTGATGACCCCTCTGGGCTCCAGCACCCAATCTGCACCCTCGCCATCCACAGAAATGTGCTGGGCTATCCACCTCTTGGTGGTCTCTCTCAGCCCTAGATTACGGTGAAAATGGCCCTCCTTAATAAGCTTCCACCAATAGTCAAACTTGGGGGTGGGGAGCTCCCTGGTAGCATCTATGTCAGAGCCGTATAAGAACCGACGAATAGTAGGTAGGGAGATGTCTACCCTGCGGCCACGGACTCGAAGATGATCAAGTGGTTCCTGTTTAGCGGGATTTGACCGCTTATCCAGGGAAGACCGAAGATTCACTACATAAAATGCGTAGAACTCTCGCACCACCTCCTCGCTGTAGCGTCCAACTCTCCTAGCCATCCACTTTAGCCGATAGCGGGTGAAGAGAGCCTGTACATCACGGACAGTGTGAAGACTCCCTATAAGAACTCGCCGCTTGACTGTCAGAGTTCGAGTCATGACCCCCTTATCGTTGAGAAGCTTCGCATCTCGGTACACCTGGTATTGGCCCTCGACGCACCACCGGTTGGGCTTATCAGCAACGGGTGCAGGGACATCGATCGGGGGTGCTGGAGTAGAATTCGCACTCTCAGCCTCATCAGACGAAGCAGAGTGGGCAGGTACAGCAGGAACAGTGGCACCATACGAAGCTGACGCTTCCTCAGACACGAAAGCCTCCTCAGAGCCGGACGCTCCCTCAGACCCAGAAGACTCCTCGGAGCCAGATGATCCCTTAGAAACCACGGCAGACCCAGACGGTGTGCCGGTCAGTGTGCGCTCCTCATCAGACTTGGAGGCAGTGACTATGACGGACACCACCCTCCTGGGCATGCTCCGAGAGGTCCTAGCAGCATGTGACGGTGTCTGGGTGCCTGGTGGCACGTATTCGGGGTGGCGTTCATCGTCGGACGAGCCAATCACCAGCCTGCATGAAGGGGCGACAGACTTGGAACGTCCTCGAGAGTAGACTAAGTCTTGCTTGGGGGCCATTGGTACCTGTTAAGGAGAGTTATTAGTTTCATTGTAAACATCTGACACACCCAAGAGAAGCAAGACCAAACTGTGAAACACAAAACACAGTCCAGTTCAGAACTGCAGAACTAATCGACGGGTGATCGATGTGCACTACAGACGGTCTGTCGATGGAATGACGGTCCATCGGTAGGGTCCGTTGGTGAACACTTAGCAAATATTTTGAAAGATGTAGGAATAAAGATTCTGTTAGAGACGACGAACCTGCAGGATGATTTATCGAGCAACCGACGGACCGTAGGTCTGGTCCATCATTGGACACTTAGAAAAAACTATAGAACGCTTAGACATACCAAGTTTCTGTTAAAGACGACGGACTTGAAGGACGGTCAATCGATCAACCGACAACCATAGACCTAGTCCGTCATTGGACACTTAGAATTTTTTAAAAAATGGTTGACATGTAAAGTTTCCGTTAAAGATGACGGAAGTGCAGGACGGTCCATCGATCAAACGACGGACCGTCGACTATCCTTGTGGGTAGACACTTAGACTAAAATCTAGAAACCCTCAGCAAACAGGGTTCTATTAAAGACGACGGACCGTAGACCACATCTGTCGTTCCAGAGTTAGGCAAATATGGGGAGTGGCTATCGACGGACCCCATCGACAATCCGTCGACTGCCCGACGGTCCGTAGACGGGGTCTCGTACTGTTGGTCAGACATATTTTTTGGTAATTCTCGGTTGGTACCCCAAAGAACAGTGTTCAAGCAAACTTAGATACATTAAGTTCATCTAGCATTTAACAACCCATTTCGTCATTCCTAGGGCATGGATTATCCCAATTTCAATTCTAGATTCTAAAGACCGTCAAACCCTAAGTCGGAAACAACAACACTCAAAACACAGTACATTTAGACAATACATCCCCAACCCATTCACTTTCCATTATTCTAAGGGACTAGGAACTTAGTTTCAACAATTCAAGCATACAATTTTGTCCCAAAGTCAAGACCCACACACGTATTACATTAATTTAGCATGCAAATGAATGAGAATTCATTGAGCAGATCAGAATGAAATACCTGTGTACAATAGCAGAGTGAATGTGGAGATGAATTTGTATACAAAACCACACCGAGCCAAACTTTGAACACCGACCGGAAGGAAGACAGAAGCAGATGGGAATTTGGGAGAAAAACGCTTTTGGGATTGATGGGGATTTGGGGAAGAGGGAAATCAGAGTGTTTAAGGGGGGAGTAAATGGGTGAGTGAGTAGGGGAGTTGAAAGAAAATGGGGAGGGAAATGGTTGGAAAGGGGATTTGAAAGGGTGGGGGTAACTGAAAAGTTTAAAAATTCAATATATAGCCGGTGGGGTCGGGTCGGGTAACTGGGTCTAGGGAACTAACGATTCTCTATCGACGGACCTTAAGTCCATCGACAGTTCGTCGAATGTGCCCTAACTTAGAAAAAAATTAGAAATCATACCTGGGATCCACGGATGCCATCGACGGTCTGTCGATGGGACGACGCTTCGTCGGTTGGTCCATCGATCATTGCACCAGACCAATTTCTGTAGATTTCTGGTGATTTGGTCCCTGCACATTGAACACCCAATAAGCTAATCTTTTTGTGTTTTCTGGACACTTTTTTTTGACAAGGACCCTAGTCTACTCTCTAGCCAACACTTCTAAAAGAAAATTAAAAAAAATGCATACTTGACATTAAGTAAAAACCGAAATAATGCACTACTCCTATAAAATCAAGAAAAACCTATTGTTGACTAGAGGATACATATTGGGTTGCCTCCCAATCAGCGCTTGATTTAACATCGCGGCACGACACAAGACTCTTGATTACTCAGACTTCATCAAGATGGTATGCCTCAATCACTTCATTTGCATTTTCCGCATGCCTTAGGTAGATTTTGATTCTTTGACCGTTCACCTTGAACCTTACACCCTCCTTGTTCTCCAGCTCAACCGCACCATGCGGGAATACTTGAGTGATTACGAATGGAGTAGTCTATTTGGACTTAAATTTGCCCGAAAACAAGCTCAACCTAGAGTTGAACAAAAGCACCAAATCCCCAACCACAAAGTCGCGCTTCTCAATATTTTGGTCATGGTACTTCTTCATCTTTTATTTGTAGAGGGCTGAAATTTCATATGCCTTCACGTGAAATCATCAAGCTCATTTAACCCATTCAACCTTTGTTCCGCTGCTTCATTCCAATCCATCTTCAGTTTCTTCATTGCCCACAAGGCCTTATGCTCTAACTCAACCGGCAAGTGACAAGCCTTCCCATATACAAGTTGGTATGGGGACATGCCTATGGACGTCTTGTATGCTGTTCGATAGGCCCAAAGAGCATCATCAATCCTCCTTGACCAATCCGTTCTACTCGCATTCACCATTTTTCCAGAATCTGCTTGATTTCTGACACCTCAACTTGCCCACTAGTCTGAGGATGGTACGGCGTGGCCACATTGTGGCGAACCCCATATTTCTCCAACAACCCTTTGAACAACTTGTTGCAAAAGTGGGATCCCCCATCACTAATAATGGCCCTTGGGGTGACAAATATGGAATATATATTCTTTTTCAAGAATGTGGTGACACTTTTCCCTTCATTATTTGCAAGTGCTATGGCTTCCACCCATTTTGAAACATAATCAACCACCACAAGAATATACTTCATCCCATGAGAACTCACAAAGGGGCACATAAAGTCAATACCCCACACGTCAAACAACTCAATTACAAGGATGGGATTTAAAGGGAGTTCTTGCCATCTAGAAACACCTCCATCTCTTTGGCACCTATCACATGCCATGGCGAACTCATGAGCATCTTGGTGGATGGTTGACCAGTAGTAGCCACATTGTAAAATTTTATGGGCAGTCCGGATACCACTATGATGCCCACCTACATGCGAGGAGTGGCATGCCTAAAAAACACTCAACATCTCAACTTCCGGCACACAATGCCGAATAAGCGCATCGGCACAACTCCTACATAGATATGGCTCATCCCAAAAGAACTTTTTCACATAATTCATGAACTTTTTCGTTTGATGAAAGGACAAGTTCGATGGGACGATATCACTAGCCAAGTAATTTGCAAAATCTGCGAACCATGGAATCAAGTCATGAGAAGCGGCCAATACATGCTCATCACGGAAAGTATCATCAATTTCAGCCTTTTCACCCAACTCTCGCGTAGTTTCATCTTCTAATCTGGACAAGTGATCGGCAACTTGATTTTTGGTCCCTTTTCTATCTTTCACTTCAAAGTCAAACTCTTGCAACAGTAATACCCATTGAATCAATCTTTGTTTCACATCCTTCTTTGCCATCAAATATCTTAAGGAAAAATGATCAGTACGCACTATAACTTTCGTTCCAAGCAAATAGGATTGAAATTTTTCAAAGGCAAATACCACCGCAAGTAGCTCTTGTTCAGTCACAGTATAATTCTTTTGAGCTTCATTGAGGGCTTTACTGGCATAATATATGGGGCGAAGGATTTTATCCCTTCTTTATACCAAAACAACACCAAGAGCAACCCCACTAGCATCACACATAACCTCAAATTGTTTGCTCCAATCCGGAGAAATAATGATGGGCGCAGACACCAACTTCTCCTTCAACTCTCCAAATGCCTTCAGACAGGATTCATCAAAATAAAATTTACACTCTTTGTCAAGCAGCTTGCACAGAGGATGTGCATGTTTTGAGAAATCTTTGATGAACCTTCGGTAGAAACCCACATGTCCAAGGAAACTCTTCACACCTTTTACAGAGATGGGTGGATAAAGTCTCTCTATCACCTCGACTTTAGCTCGATCAACCTCTATACCCTTCTCTGAGATGCGATGTCCCAATACAATACCCTCTTTCACCATAAAGTGATATTTTTCCCAGTTTAGCACAAGGTTGCAATCTTCACATCTCTTGAGGACTTCGGCTAAGTGACTCAAACAATGATCAAACGAGTCACCAACAACAGAAAAATCATCCATAAATACCACAATGGTGTTCTCCACCTTATCGGAGAATATGGACAACATACATCTTTGAAAAGTAGCCGGTGCATTACACAACCCGAAGGGCATCCTCTTGAACGCGAAAGTTCCATAAGGACAAGTAAAAGTGGTTTTATCTTGATCTTCCGGTGCAATAGAGATTTGGTTGTAACCCAAGTAACCATTAAGAAAACAATACCACCCCTTTCCTGCAAGCCTATAAAACATCTGATCCATGAATGACATAGGAAAATGGTCCTTCTTTGTCCATGCGTTCAATTTCCGGTAATCCATACACACTCTCCATCCAGTTACCGGCCTCATTGGAACAAGCTCATTTTTTTCATTAGGGACCACAGTCATTCCCTCTTTCTTTGGCACACACTGAACAGGGCATACCCAACTACTATCAGCGATCGGATATATGACTCTGGCATCCAACCACTTAATAATTTCCTTCTTCACTACCTCTTGCATAGGTGGATTTAAACGTCTTAAGTGATCAATACTTGGCTTATGATCGGGCATGAGTTGGATTTTATCTGAACAAATATTGGGAGGGATCCCAATAATATCCGCAATAGTCCACCCAATAGCTCTCTTGAACCTCTTCAACACTTCAACCAAACACTGTACTTGTTGCACCTTCAAATCTGATGAAATAATTACCGGCAAAGTGTCATCTTTCCCAAGAATACATACCTCAGATGAGGTGGTAGATCCTTAAGCTCTAATTTTGGAGCCTCTTCAATAGATGGTTTCGCGGGTGGAGACTCGCGATGTTTCATGTCTAACTCCAATTTCTTTGGTTTGAACCGAAGATCACCTCTATCAAGTGCCGCAACCAATGTCTCATACTCTTCAATACCGTTACTCCCAAAATTAATAATCACTGCCGCTAGTGCCTCAACACTAAGGAGCTCTTCGATTTGAATCTTAGACGTACTCTCAACCCTGTAGGATATAGCAGATACCGTTTGGAGCTAAACACTCTGCCTCATGGACCTACAAATGTTGAAAGTCGCTTTTTCATTGTTCAACCGAAACTTTATCTGCCCTTTCTCCATGTCAACCAAGGCGCGACCGGTAGCAAGGAATGTCCTCCTAAGAATAATAGGCACCTCAAAATCTACCTCACAGTCAAGAATCACAAAATCGGCCGGAAATATGAACGACTCCACCTTTACTAACACATCGTGGAGTATCCCAATAGGCCTCTTCACTGTTCGATCGGTCATCAGTAGCCGCATCGCAGTGGATTTGAATCACCCAAACCCAACTTCTTGTAGATGGATAGAGGCATGAGATTTATGCTTGCCCCAAGATCACATAATGCTTTAGCGAAGTGTAACAACCCGATTGTACATGGAATAGTGAAAGCACCCGGATCTTCTTTCTTTGGCACAAGAGACCTGGTAGCAATAGCACTACAATGTTGCGTCCAATCATCATCCTCAAAACTCACCGACCTCTTCTTAGTGACTATATCTTTCATAAACTTGGCATAAACGGGCATTTGTTCAAGAGCTTCTACCAAAGGTACATTGATGGAGAGCTGTTTCAACATAGTAATAAAATGCCGGTATTTGCCATCCTCGGTCTTCTTCACCAATCTTTGTGGAAATGGTGGTGGTGGTCTAGGAACGGGGGTCACCTTCTGGGGAATCTCTAATTCTTTTACCGCTTCAGTTGCCAACTCACCACTAGCTTCTACTACCGCATCATCTCTTCTCACCCTTGAGTCGTCACTGCCATACAATGTCCATTATTTTTTAGATTTTGGACGGTATTGCTAGGAGGAGTACCTGGTTGACGAGGGTTCACAGTCGACGACAATTGGGACATTTGCATCTCAAGATGCTTGATTGAGACTGCATGTGCATCCACTTTTTGCCCAATGTTGCCAAATCACCTCTCAACTCCTTGGCGTGCTCATCACTTACGTCAAACCTCCTCCTCATCTTTTGCAACATATCTTCAACTCGCGCCATACTACCTCCACCATCCCTTGGAGCAACTTTCCCAATTTGAGGTAGAACATAGGGCCCACTTCGATCGTTTTTGTTTCCATAGTTACCCCGGTTGAAGTTGCTGTCACGGTTGTAATTTCCTTCACGAACATAGTGACCCTCTCGGTTGAAATTCCCATAGTTCCGACCTTGATTTCATTGACCTCGGCGCCAATTCTCCTGATTGGAGCCTTGGGCGTTTGGTCGGAAACCCCCCGTCTGCTCATTACTGCATAAGAATCTTCTTCATAGTAAAATTCATCTACCGACGATGGTGGCTTAGTCAAGTAATTCACCGCATTCACTTTCCCTGCACCCCCAGTGACATGTTTCAACACTAACCCAAGCTCAGTTCTCATTTGAGCCATCTCTTCACGAATCTCATTTGCGGCTGGGTTGTGTGTAGATTGCACCGCAAAAGTGTTTCTCCCAGTATCCGACTTCCTAGTGCTCCAATCTTTATTATTTCGGGAGATTTTCTCTAACTTCTCAGCGATCGCTGCATAAGTACACTCCCCATAGGAACCACCCGCAATAGTATCAAGCACCGCTTTGTTGTTATCTTCTTGCCCCCGATAGAAGTACTCTTTCAGCGACTCATCATCAATGTGGTGGTTTGGGACACTTCTCAAGAATGAGGTGAACCTATCCCAAGAACTGCTTATTGACTCCCCTGGTAATGCCACAAAGTTGTTCACCCTGTCTTTGTGGTTGAATTTTTTAGAAACCGGGTAATACCTTGCTAGGAACAAATCCTTCAACTGCTCCCAAGTATAGATTGAATTGTAGGGCAACTCAGTAAAGCAAATTGCGGCCTCCCCCGTCAGTGAGAGAGGGAACACCCTTAATCCAATTACATCTTTGTCTAAGTCTGGCCTCCCTACACAACTCTTACACACCGACCTTAGTTTGGCGATGTGAGCATGTGGATCCTCAGATGGTAGCCTCGAAAACAAACCTCTAGCGGTGAGCATCTGCATCAAGCTACTAGTTACCACAAAAGTATGACTTGGTGGTAGAGGAGGTAGAACAAGTGGCCCATCAGAATCAGTGATGTTAACATTTCCCCTATAGTGCTCTTGAGGGCGTGGAGCGGGAGGTTGCCTCCTCACATCACCTTCACCAGGATTGTCAAGCAACGCTTGATTATGAGCTTCAACTGGCGGTGGAAGTTGCCAGTTGAACTCATCCTCAAGATTAGCCGGGTTGCGTGGATTGTTCATTCTGTGCAGTGTATGGTTCAGTTCGGGAACGGGTGAAACTATGGGTTCTCGTCAACTCCGTGTACTTGGCATACACTAAAGTTAGACCTGCGAGAGACAAAAACAAAAACAAAAAGTAAAATTAGGAATTGTTGACTAAACTTCAGTAATGTGCTTAAAGTTAATCTAATAGCCACTTTCCCCGGCAGCGGCGCCAAAATTTGATACGCTCAAATTATACTCCCCTAAAGAAGTATAAGCGGTCGTATAAAGTAAAGAACCCAAATGTTAGGTTGGGGTCGATCCCATGAGGAAAATGGTTTAGACTTAACTTTAATCTACGATTACTTCTATTTAGTCAAGTCCTTTCCGAAAACAAACAATTAATGGGGGAATTTTGCGTAACAAAAGTAATTAATTAAGTCTAAGTAAACAAGTAGAAAGTTCAAATATTTGATGTTTATCAAGTGATGAGAGAAACTAGGGTGTAAGTGTTTCCCATATGTTCATAACGTAGTAACCCTAGCTATAACAACTCTTTCCTAGTATCTTGCATGCAAAGTGGTAAGTTATGTATCCCTAATTCTTGGTCCAGCAACTAGGGAATTTCACTCCGAACCTTGGTACGGCTAGGTGTGTATACTTTACTAAACCTTACCTTTTACCTCATATTAAGCATCATATTCGATGTATGACTAAGTTACTACTTCGCACCAATTGAAACTAGCCTATTAGATAGTATTTACTAAATCTACATTGATAATTCTTTTCTTATTATCTACCTCCTTGGTTCGACAATTAGCAGCAAGACAAGTTCTAACGTTGGCCACCGTTAAAAAGACTTCTAAATGAAAGAATTATCAATACATGCAAGAAACTATTCTAGAATTGTTATTAGCTAGTTTTACTTTGTTAATTACCTATGGTTCCCACAACCCTAGTTATTGATTTAGTTACCCATGCTAAGTATTACACAATTCATGATTAATAAATAATAAATCATATACTTTAACAAGTTGAAGAAAACCCAGAAAATATCACTTGAATTAATGAAAAATATTGTAAGAAAGGATTCCGGAAAGTATAAGTATTTTCCAAAAACCCAAGTTTTAACTTCCAATAACACAAGTTTCAAAAACAATAAAAAGTCTAACCCCAAAAACGAGATTTTTAGTGCTATTTATAATAATAAAGTCGTAAAAATAAAAAGAGTTCTATTTAAGGAAAAATCTGTCCAAAACTCTTCTGCCGTCGACGACCCTACTGAAGGTCCGTCGATGGAACGACGGACCGTCGACAACTTCCGTCGGTCCATACTTCAAATCTTTTTCAGCTTCCACTTTTCAACACTTTCTGTTACCATTGACGGACCAACAACACGGTCCGTCAGTGGACCTACGGTTCATCGATGGCCTCCTTTCCTCCATACTTAGTGGTTTTTTCAAGCCGTAAACTAGGACTACTTTCTGTTACCATCGACGGTTAGCCATGACGGTCCGTCAGTGGGTCGACGGACCGTCGCTCCTTCCTTGGCCCCACACTTGGTTAGATTTCCTCGATTTAGTTTCAGATTCTTGGACCTTCAGTCGACAGTCATCACTTACGGACCGTCACTGGGTCGATGGATCGTCGGTGGCTCCGTAGGTCATTACTTCTGCAGATTTCAGCACAGTCTTCGGCGTTTTTGTTCTGAACAGTTTTCCTGCAAACACAGAGAAAGACACATTAAAGCTACTACAAAAAGGCCTTAGACAAACACTAAACTTAAAGAAAAAGCATTGGAAGTACCGTAAAACTACTGTACATCAAATAGGCTTGCGCTTATTCCACAATTCGGATGGGATTAAAGGAACAAATTTTTAAGGAACCAAATTATGAATGTAATTTGCATTTTCTAAGGCATATAACCGAAACCTAAAAGACAAATCTGAATGACTTAACATTGATCTAACCATTTCCAAAAGAGTTATATTTCTTCGTTCAACCACATCATTTTGTTGTGGTGTTCTTAGGGCAGAATATTGAGATGTAATGCCCGATTCCAATAAGTACTTAATGAATTCCGCTGAAAGGTATTCAGTACCTCGATCTTATCGTAATGTTTGGATATGTTTCTCATGCCGATTTTCTGTTTCTATCTTGAATTCTTTGAATATTTCAAAGAATTCAGATTTATGACACAACAAATAAATGTATCCATATATTGAATAGTCATATGTGAAAGTAAAAAAATACTCAAAACTCCCTCTTGCTCGTATATTCATAGGACCGCACAAGTCAGATTGCATTAATTCTAACTTATTACTATCTCCATTTCATTTGGAAGAGAAATGTCTCTTTGTCATTTTACCTTCTAAACAAGATTCTGAGGTTGGTAGTTCCACCGCTTTCAATGAACTCAGAGGTCCATCATAAACCAACATTGAAATCGTATTTATATTGATATAACATAGACGTAAGTGCAATAAGTAAATTCAACTCAATTAAATTTACATTTTATTTTATGAGAAATATCAATATTATTTAATTTATTTTGTTGTAGCATGTCACGGGAGATCGTAAATATCAATAGATGATATATTTTTGGAGCACTATGGATGAATTGCTTATCTTACTTGATAACAACACAATTATTTGCAAATAAAACTTCATAACCAGCATCCATTATTTTTTAAACTGAAAGAAAATTCCTTCCTAGAAGGTACATAAAGAACATATTGTAAAAAGAGAATTCTGGAACTATTAAAAGAAAAAGAGATATTTCTTATTTCTATGGATGTGTTGGTTCCCCATTCGCCTGAAAAATGCAAACTTAATTCTCACTTCGCCGTCGCGTTTCATGAAACCCGTGCAAATTTAAAAAGTGCAGAAATGGCTAGTGGCTCCCGAATCTACATACCATAATTGGTTAGAAACAGCCGCAAATCGTGTTTTAATGACATTTAAACAAGAGTCACCTTTCTTCTTTATTTTGACTTGATAGTTAGGGCATTGCCTATTGTGGTGACCAGGATGCTTGTAGTGGTAGCATTTGCTCTAAGTCTTAGCCATACCACCTCAAGCACCTCTAGGTTCCAAAACCTCACACAACTTCTTCTTTTTATTTTAGACTTTAGTCGGCTTAGACAAAGAAGTGACATGTTTATCCATCATATATGACACAGAGAGAGGAGTTTGTTGTTTGATAATGAATTCCGTCATTGTCAGTTCATTCAACAATTTCGAAAGACACAAATCCATCTTGTTTATATTAAAATTCAAGTGAAACTGTTGAAAACTGTCTGGCAGATTCTATAGGATCATCTCCACCTTAGATCCTTATCATAGTAATGCCAAGTATCTCTACCTCATTCACATAACTAATCATCATGAACACATAATTCTTGATAGGTGATGCTTTACTATACTGGTGATCAAGAGAGCCTTCATGGCAGTGTGCTTGGCTGCACGATTTTTCTCTCCAAACATCTCTTTGAGAGTTTTGAGCATATCGTAAGAAAATGTCATAGAATGATGTTGATACTGCAAGACATTCACTATTGAGTCAAGAATTTAGCACCTTGTCATCTCATTAGCCTTAACCAATTTATCATTGGTCTTGATCTTCTCATCAGTAACATCCGTTGATTTAATGGGGCATTCTTCAACCAACACATTTTTGAAAACCTCAGATGTTAGGAAAATATCAATTATATATATAAAAAAATAAGACATATATAATCATGCTAATGAATAGTAAGAATCAACAGGGAAACTTAACTAATCAAGCAAATATATGAGCAAATTCATATATATAGTACCACTTAAACAAGACAAGTCCAACTCAATTGGAGAGTAATTTGTGATGTTTAGTAAGATATATATATATATATTGTCTTTTGTATTGATTGAACATGCAACTTAGTTGAAAAGTTAAAACAAGTTATCAAATCAAAAGACAAACATAGCAGTAACAAAATATACAAGTTTATTTAATGGGGAAGAGGATCTATGTAAATATATAAACTGTAAAAATCATTTATAAGAAGTAGGGATGAACCCTTAAAACTCCTTTAAAATAGCAAAAATATTTTTCTTCAAACAACAAAAATTATTTATTAAAAGAACAACATGATATATACATATTTAATCAAACAAATAGCAAAATCATGGAATCATGAACTCTTATTACATTATAAGTTACAGGTAGGAAGACTCTGATACCAATTGTTAGAATAAACACAATGAAAGCATTATTCTACTAATTCCTGACATACTCTCTTAATCAAGTCCCGTGTGCGGAAGAAAATTTTGAGAAAAAAAAGGATAATCTTTCCTTGAGAATAAACACCCCTCTTTATTTTTTATCATGGAAGGAAAAAAGTTTGAAAGATGAAATATTTCTAGTCATAATTAATAGTCATTAATTGTAACAATCCTAAAAATGAACTAGGTTAAACTAGAGTTTTACTTGTATTTTAAGGGATGTTAACTAGACAATTTAATGTGTAAATGAGTTTATAAGTCATTCCGGTTGAGTTTGAGGTCAAACGTCAACGGACAACCAAGACGTTCGAAAACTAGTCTTTTACGTGTTGACATGTTCTAGTATGTTCTGCATGTTTTATTTGTTGTTTGGCGTCTCAAAATCAGTGGGGGTGACCCTAGTGTCTTAATAAATGATTTTAGAGTCAAAACATTTGAGCACGACTCCCAAATGACCAACCAAAGGGTCCTTTAGGAGGACCCAAGACTTGGCAAAAGGGCTGCCAAGGCAGCACGCTCGCAGCCCATATTTGGAGGCTAGGGCGCGTCGCGCAGCTGGCACTTGAAAGGAAAAAATTTGCGTTGCGACGCGGGCTTGTCACGAACCTCACTGCCTCAAAATAATTTCGAAAATCAAAATATGGAGCTGCCTCGGCGACTCAAAGTGGCTGCCCAGTTTTGGTTGCGTCATTTTAAAGTCAAGTTAGACTTAATTAAAAGGGTCCAACTTAAGAAGGGGTGGTTTGGGTATTTTGGGGGTGTAAATATATACTGATTTTAGGTCATTATACCCTCATTACCCAATCAAAACCCTCAAACCCTCAATCAGAAATCTAAAATTTCAAATCTCTCAAAAGTTCTTCTCTCCCAAAATTCCCTCAAACCTCCATTGAAGGTCAAGGTTTTGGAGCTTGGTAGGAGGGATGGTTTCAACTGATTTATTCTCAATTTTCGTCGGCTTCTTGAAGAATAAGTTCTGGTAGTTCTTTATCTAAGGCTTTCTATCACCTTAGAGCCAATTCAAAGTGATTTCAAAGTCTGAAAAAGTTCAATTTCTACTCTAAGTCATGGGTTCTTGCATGAAACGTTTTCAAATGATCAGATATGATATTATTGATGTAGAATTGATGTTTTCCAATGAAAATCTCTATGAACCCTTGTCTTCTCAAATCTCTAAGTTTGGCTTTGAAGTGAGTCTATTGCTTATGATCTAATGATGACATAATTGAGTTTAGATTATGTTGTAATGTTGATTTCTATGGTTAATTATGCTATTTGTAATAACCCTAAAAATAAACTAGGTTGAACTAGAGTTTCACTAGTGTTCTAAGGGTTGTTAACTAGCCTAATTAATATTTTTTAGAGAAAAGACATAAACACACCATCAAAGTTGTCCCATATTTGTATAAAGACACCTAAACTTTCAAAGTATCCTATCACCACACTAAACAACTATATATCATTGTTAATGGGCCATTTTGACCCATTCCCTCATCTAGGTTGTTTACACGCACGTTAGGCGCGTCATGGACCATTTTTCACTTTCATTGACCAGTTTAAAAGTGCCACATGTCATTTTATTTATTTATTATTAATTATTTAATCAATTTATGTCATCTTCCCCAATTTAAACCAAAAAATAGCCGTTGGTAGCCCTAATATTTTGATTTCGATGGCAAGAACAATGTTGGTGCTCTCTGTTTGACGACTTCATCATCTTCCTCAAGAAAACAAGGTAGGAATTCGTCTTTTATCTTTTAATTTCCAGTAGAAATGTTAATTTGAAGTTTTTATGGTTGAATTTCTTCTCAATTTTGTGATTAGTTTTTGATTGAAAATGTCAAATGCGATGTTGAATCGTATTTGTAATGATGAGAATGATCCGATGTTGCGAGTGAAACTCTGATGCAAACATGGTGACTTACTATCAATGCAAACTTCATGGTCGGAGCATAATCCAGCTCAAAGATTTTGGTCTTGTCCATGCTATTGTGTATGTTTACTAATTCTTTTATAGAGATCTTTTGTTTATGTATTTTTCTTTAATTTGTGTTTTGCATATTTTATGAGGATGCTTGCAACTTCTTTAGATGGAGGGATCGAGAAGAAGTTGATATACGATCCAAGTACGTTATTCCGAGATTAGCAAAGAGAATTAAGGAGTTGGAAGAAGTATTGACATCTTATGAAAGTCGTGTTGAAAGTAACCAAGTCATGATGAAGGAGAAAAGAAGGGTAAATGTTGTAACTTGAAGCTAATCGTCTTGATCATTATTGTGTGTTTTCTATGTTTAAGTCTAACCAAGAATGTGAAGGATGGAAGTTGTAGGTGTGTGCAACCAAAATTGCCATAGACATCTTTAGTTACTTTCAAATTTTTAAAATTGTAGGTGTGTGTACCTAGAAGCTAATTGTCTTAATCTTGCTAGTTGTAGGTGTGTGTAACTTGAAGGATAGAAGTTGTTGAATGTTCAAGTTATTGTTATTCTTTGTTGTCGAAATTGTTATGATTTGAATTACCTGTTAATGTATTTGGTTCTCTTATCTATATTATCGTGGCAACCATTTGAGAAACTTCACAAATATGTCAACTACAAATAAAAAGGCAACAACAAAAACTGACTAAAAAGAAGACTTCATAATCGAGTTTGATTCCAACCATTCAAGTTTTGTTTGGTTACACACAAAATTTAGTTTGATTCCAACAAAAAACAGTACCAAAATATGCATGGTTAAATTTTGTTTGTCAAAATGAACAAGACAACATCAAAATGCCCTACTTCCATGGCACAAAAGTCTTCCTACTTGAAGTTGTTTAGCCTTGGTTATTAGCAGCATTAGCAGCAGCTACAGACCTAGTTTGGATAACCTTTTCAACCCTCATTCTTTCTAGGTTGCTACTGGTAATAGTTGTCTTCCCCTTCCATTTGAATACACGTACTGGTGTGTAGACAATATCACCAGTAACAACATCATCCCTCGTTGTAACTCTTGTACCAGTATTGATGACTCTTCTACTTGGCAATCCAGGCTGCTTAGTCAAATAAATACACACTCAAATATTAGACAATTAGGCTTGCATTTACAATTGTAAACTTGCATTGAAAGTTGTAAACTTACATTGAGAGTTGTAAATCCATCTTCAGCTTGGTATATGCCAACACCTACCATTCTTGGCCTTTTAAAAGGTCTTGTTGGTCCTCCACTGGTGTCCTCATGTTCTACTGGTCTCTTCCCTCTTTCTAGTCTCTTCCCTCTTTCTAGGCCTCTTCGACTTCAGTTTGCTTCAGAACTAGTTTGACTATGTTGAGTCATTCCTCTTCTTCGACTTAGTCCTTCATTCACATTTCTTTCTTGAGCCATTTCTCTCCCTGTTCCTGCTCCTCTACCTGTACCTCTACCTCTCCCTCTACCATTTACAGTCTGTACTTTGAAATCAAAATATTAAAGCATATCTATATTATCTAACAATGATATAATAAAGAGATATATTACCTTTGTGTTTGTAGCATTTTCATGTGATTGAGCTGGAACACCTCTGTCACTTGCTCTTCCTCTTGTTGCTCTTCCTGTGCCTCTTCCTCTACCACTTTCAGTAGCCTGTATATTAATATATTAATACATATACATCTACATATAACTTACATTTGAAAGTAACAAATAAAAGTACTTGTGTCTGAGAAGATGGTTCAGCTGAATGACTTGGACCAGTACCTCTTGCCTAAGAAGATGGTCCAGTTGATTGACTTAGACCAACTTGGTTTCTTGTAGTACATCCTCTTTTATTGTGTCCTTGTGTGCCACATTTTCTACAAGTCATTACAGCACCTCTTTTGCTCAGCTTTTTGGTTTTTCTACTTTCATCAGCTTCCTTTCTTCTAACCTTACCTTGTCTTCCAGGCAACTTTTTGATCTTTGGTGGCTTTACAATTGGATTATTTGAGGTTGGCCACATTTTCATGTTATTCATTGGATGAATAAAATGGGCATATAAGTTGAGGTAGGTTTCCTTGCTATAACAACTAGCCACATAATGGATTGGTTCCAAGTCTTTGTAATGAAGGGCAGCAACACCATGAGGACAAGGAATTCCCCTGAGCTGCCAGATCTGCAACTACACCTCCTATTAAAAATCTCCACAGTGTGTGTAAATCCGTGGTGTTTAATCTCAAAACCTCTTTCTCCATTCCAAGTCAAGTTACATTGCATAGACTTTTGAATGTTTTGTTGCAAAATCTTCAAAGACATAGGAGATATATCAGTGATCTAAGTGTTTGAGAACTGTCTAAAATCACCAATTCTTTTCATCATCTTCACCCTTATCTCCTCAAGCATTGTAATGATTGTTTTATACCTTGCAGGAACTATCCAAGCATTAAAGTTTTCTGCCATATTGTTGTCCACAACATCACATTTGCTATATTCTTCGAAATACTTCTTGCACCATGTATTTAAATTGTACCATAAAAGATTATCCAAACCTGCTTGTCCTAATTTCCTGATTGCCTCTATATTGTCCTTCATCTCAGCTTCAAATGTGGATTTAGCAATCCTCCAAAACACTCTTCTTTCAACTCTTTTCCAATTTTTTGATCAATTTGCAAGAACATGTCTTACATATTTTCTATGTTCAACCAGTGGCAATAAAGTATCCACAACAATTTCTAGTCCCTAACAAACCAACATAACAGAAAAAGAATAAATTAAAATGCAAAACTCAACAACAATAAAATAGTAAGATGGATATCAGTAATTACCTTTTGCATATCACTAATGATGGATAATTGATGCCATTCTCCAAGTTCAAGATCATTCTTCACTAGTTCAAGAAACCTTGTCCAGGTATACTGATTCTCAACGTCAACAACTGCCCAAGCAATAGGTAGCATTTGGTTGTTTCCGTCTCTACAAACTACCACTAACAACTGGCCTGTACACAAACCTTTGAGAAAACACACATCAAAACCAATCAACCTCCCGGCACCTCCAAAAAATACTTTCTTTAAAGCATTGAAGCATACATAAAATCCTTAAAAAAATTTCTGCTCAGTTTCAGAATTTTCTCCAACCTTCACTACACAAGTACTACCTGGATTACTCCTTAATATTTCATCTTTATAATAAAAAAATGCTACCATACTCCACAATGTGATCACCCATGATCTCTTGTAACACTCTAGTCCTAGCTCTTCTCACTGTTGTCCAACCAACATTAATATCCAACTCCTTTCTAATAATGTCCTGCAACAACACAATGCTGATGTTTGGCTGTTGAGTTATTCTTTTTATTGCATTTGGTGGCCAAAAACTTTGAGTTGCACAGATAGTTATGAGTTGATGTCAAACATTTTTGGATAGGGTTAACAATGAAATCTCCACTAGTTCTATCCTTACTTGCACACAACAACCAAGGACAACTCTCTTTACAACATCTCACTCTAACTATGCCAGGCTCATTTACATATTTTTCAATTTGAATATGTTCTTGGATTGCATATCTTGTCACTACGACTTTAAATTCTTCAACAGTTCTAAAAACCAATCCTAATTCCCAAACAATCTTTTCAACAGTTGCATCAAACACAACTCTATTTGGGGGTTTCTTTCTTCTAACATGTTTATGCACTACTTGATCAACCTCTTCACCATCTCCCCAACCTGTTTCATCATCTATTTCAAAGCTAGAAATTTATCACTTTGATAGTAAGGTTCATCACCTCCTAGCTTACCAACTAAGCTTTCCCTAATACCATTATTTGTCTGATCATACCCTGTATCTGGACCTTTTTCATTAACATTAATCTGATCTAAAGTAGTACCCCTACTTCTCCTTTGTGACCTTTTGAAATGCCTCTTGGTTGCCCTTATATCTACATACTCTTGATGAACATCACTTTCAACCTGAGTATCTTCACTAGTATCCCCTTCAGATCCTGGTTCATCTTCCACTTCATCATTAGTTGGATCATTATCTATTATAGGATAATCAGATAAAGGTATATAGGAAAGAGGAGGCACAATATAAGTAGATGGGGGAGGCACAGTGGTAGGATGAGGCACAGTAGAAGGATATGGTGGAGGCAGAGTAGAAGAAAGAGGCACAATAGAAGGAGATGGTGGAGGCAAAGTAGAAGACTGGGCTTCAAATGGAGTGCTGGAAGTGTCACTCACCGAGCCACCCCCGATACGCGGACACGGAACCTAGGACCACAAGTGATACCAAGCTAACCCTACTGGCATGATCATAAACATACTAAAGAATATAAAGTATTGCGGAAGCTAAATCATACTTAAAATGAAAAGATGGGGAATACCCAAATACTAAAACACAGATATATGAAAACTGATGAGTTTAATACAATGAAAATATTAACTCAACGTTAAGCTGAAACTAACTATGTCTGAAATAAGCCTCTAAACTGGACTACAAATACTGGGAAAAGCCCCAGCTAAATCTAGAAAAAATTGAAACTAAATGACTGAAGACTGAAATTAAACTCATGACTATTGTCCTCGGAGAATGAGGACTCACCACTGAATCTGCTGAACTGGAGATCGGAAATAAATCTATGCGGGATAGGATGATGAGAACCTGAACCTACATCACGAGAAGATGTAGCGCATGTTTGCGTCAGTACTTAAAGGTACTGAGCATGTAGGATAGATTAAAGCTGAAATAAAACATAACTGAACAAGCACAAAAGCAAGTATAATAATCTGAACATGATATACTGAATTCTGAGCTAACTGGATGCAATGAACAATTTATAACATAATGAAATTGAATACTGAATATAACGATAAATGGTCAATGCAGAGAGTCTGACTGAACTGTGGGAGCTACTAATAACCGATAATAAAACCACATGAGCTAAATGTGGAGTTCGATGTATACGCCCCATCGAGAGAACCCAATATGCCCTGCCAAAGATATAAAAGCATGCTGGCATGATCACTAAACTGATTTCCCACAAAGGGGACTTACAACCTACTTGGCTAGTATTTCTGGGACTAATTAGGTACGCTGAACCCTAGTCTAACTCGGTATTATGCTACTCCCATTGATTTATGTAGTTAACCGATTATTTCTGAATTTTTGTAAAATACTGGATAGCTCTAAACTGAACATGAAAACTAAGAATGCAACATTTAATCTGATAATGATGTATTAATAACTGAGGCATGTATATCTGAAATAACTGAAATATCTGACCTAGCATGTGTAATTCAAGAACTAAAGAAATACAAAGCTAGGGTTCTGACATTCATGTGATAATCTGAGTAATAACATGATAATCTGATTTGGAACATATTACTAATAAATTTATAAAGTTCTGCTGTAATTATAGGAACCCTAGTTTTAATCATGATAAGAGAATCAAGAACTGACGGAAAACTAGGGACCCAATGGGTGAAAGCAACCCGCTAGTGAAATCCCACATATCTGGTGATGAAATTCATGGACAAACACTTAGATTTCGTGGCTGGAACTGCTGGAAACTTGTTGTGTTTTTGAACTAGGGTTCTTTAACTTTTTCTTCTTTTTTGCTTCTAATTTTTCCAACTTTTGATTAATGATTTTGACTTAGGTAAGTTTTAGTTATGTTTCTAGGCTTAAACTGACTAAAATTTTATGATTTATGGTCAAAATGACGTATCTTAAGGTTTAAACAAAGTGGGAAAAGACCAAAAGACCCCTGCGTAAGTTGCTGTCGGACCAAACGACGACCTGAACAGACGGTCCGTCGTTCAATCGACAGTCCGTCGTTTGGTCCATAGGTTGGGCTTGTTCGACAGGCCTTTAATAAAACAGACATCACTTTTTACTAGGAGATCTGATTTTAGCAAGGTCGGTGGCTTTGGAAAGATAATTCAATTATCTATCTGTTGATATCTCATGGGACACTTAATTCATTTTGTGCTGAGAGCTCTAATCGTCTGAAGTTGACCCTACTATATTTCCCCCTTAACTGGTTGCTAGTTCCCACCTACGGACCGTGCTGGTCATCCGTGGTTCTTGTTAGAGAGCGAGTGAATGGGGTCTCGATCGACGGTCATGGACTACAGACCGTAGTCTGACCTACGGACCGTAGGTCTGCCTGTCGACTAAGACTTAACAAATTTTCCTGGGCTGAGATTTTTGGGAGTTTCTGACCACATCGACGGATGTGCAGGACGGGACAGTGGGTCAGGCTACGGTCTGTCGATGCCACCGTTGGTTGCACCTGCAGATTTTTCTGAAAAGCTAGTTTTTGGTCTATTTTGGATACGGGGTGTTACATTATCTTCCCCTTGGGACCATTTGTCCTAGAATGAAGACTAAACTAGCTAGAATAGAGGGAGAGAGATGCAAACCCTACTACTAAACACTGAGAACTAAGTGTCTGACTGAATTGAGTTCCGAGAACATGCAAATACGCTGAAAATGCAAGTACAAACTGAGGGAACATGATTCTAAGATTGAAGTCATGCATGAATGACTGGAAAACTAAAGAGGAACTATTACCTCAAGCTGGAGTGGAATCGGAAGGAAAGAGGTGAGGATACTTGGCTTTCATGGCTGCTTCTGCTTCCCAAGTAGCTCCCTCTATGGACTGACTCCTCTATAAAACCTTGACTGAAGCGACTTCTTTATTTCTCAACCTTCTAACCTGACGTTCAAGATTCTCAACTGGTACATCCTCATAAGAAAGACTATCCTTCACCGCCACACTCTCTAATGGCACTATAGAGGCTGGGTCACCCACACACTTCTTCAAGAGTGATATGTGGAAGACCGGATGCACTGCTGCTAAGTCTGCTGGTAACTCTAACTCATATGCCACCTTGCCAATCCTTTTTTAAGATCTTGTAAGGGCCTACATATCTAGGACTGAGCTTCCCTTTTTTGCCAAATCTCATCACCCCTTTCATAGGTGAGACTTTCAGAAAAACTCAATCATCAACTTGAAACTCTAGTTCCCTTCTCCTTACATCTGCATAAGATTTCTGACGACTTTGGGCTGTCTTAAGTCTATCTCTAATGAGTTTCACTTTCTCCATAGCATGAATGACTGAATCTGACCCTATCAAAGTTGCTTCACCAACTTCAAACCAATCAATAGGAGACCTACATCTACGCCCATACAAAGCCTCATAAGGGGCCATCTGAATGCTGGAATGGTAACTATTGTTGTAGGTAAACCCAATCAGAGGAAGGTGATCGTCCTAACTACCCTTGAAATCTATCACACAAGCTCTCAGCGTATCCTCTAGGGTCTAAATGGTACGCTCTGCCTGTCCATCCATGTGCGGATGAAATTATGTGCTAAGGTTAACTTGAGTACCAAGACCCATCTGAAATGACTTCCAAAAATGAGAGGTAAACTGAGGACCTCTATCTGAGATGATAGACAAAGGAACCCCATGCAACCTCACAATTTCATTAATGTAAAGCTTGGCATAGTCCTCTGCCGAAACTGTAGTCTTGACCGCCAAAACGCGAGAAGACTTAGTCATCCTATAAACTATCACCCAAATGGAGTCATGTTGTCTGCGAGTGACCCTGTGATGAAATCCATATTGATTAATTCCCACTTCCAAGTAGGAATGCGATCTATTGAGTCATACCCCCTGATTTCTGATGTTCTACCTTGACTTGCTGACAATTGGGGCACTTACTCACAAAATCTGTTATATCCCTCTTCATGTCATCCCACCAATAGACTTCCCGCAGATCGCGGACATATTAGTGACACCTGGGTGAATAGAATATCTGGAGTTATAGGCTTCTGCAAGAATATGTTTGTCTCAAATCGCCCACATCAGGAACACACAATCTACCCTGGTAGCGAAGTATACCATCTCCCCCTTGGGAGAAAACCTCCACTCTTTGATTATGGACTGCACCTTTTAGTTCAAGCAAGATTGGATCACTATCTTGATTTTCCTTAACCTCCACTAGCAGAGAAGATTCTGCCCCATCCTGAACTGTTACACCATTGTCTGATATGCTCATAAGGCAAACTCCCAAACGAGCAAGCCTGTGAACATTCTTCACTATCTCCTTTCTTTCTTCTTCCACATGGGCTACACTACTCATAGATAGTCTACTAAGAGCGTCTGCTACTACATTTGCCTTACCAGGATGATAATCCACACTCATATCATAATCCTTAAGGAACTCAAGCCATCTCCTCTGGCGAAGATTCAACTCTTTCTGGGTGAACACATACTGAAGGCTCTTATAGTCAGTGAACACATCTACATGAACACCATACAAGTAGTGTCTCCATATCTTGAGTGCAAACACCACTGCTGCAAGCTCGAGGTCATGAGTTGGATAGTTCTTCTCATGCACCTTAAGCTGTCTAGAAGCATAAGCTATAAATTTATCTCGCTGCATCAACACACAACCAAGGCCAACTCTGGATGCATCGCAATAGATGACATAACCATCTGAACCCTCTGGTAGAGTCAAGTCAAGAGTTGTAGTCAATCTAGTCTTCAATTCTGCAAATCCTTTCTCACAATCATCTGACCATTGAAACTTGACCTTCTTCTGCATCAACCTAGTCAATGGTGAGGCTATGGATGAAAATCCTTCCACGAACATTCTGTAATAACCCGCTAGAACTAAGAAACTTTTGATATCTGTAGCAGAGGTAGATCTGGCCATTGTTTCATTGCTTTTATCTTCTGGGAATCCACTCGGATTCCTTCGTTGATACAATGTTACCAAGGAAAGAAACAGATTGCAACCAGAACTCACATTTGCTAAACTTAGCAAATAACTAGCGATCTTTGAGAGTCTGCAAAACAACTCTCAAATGACTTGCACGTTCTTCCTCATTCCTAGAGTAAATGAGGATATCATCAATGAAGATGATAATGAACAAGTCCAAGTACTATTTGAAAACTCTGTTCATCAAATCCATGAAAGCTGCAGGAGCATTGGTTAGTCCAAACGACATAACTACAAATTCATAATGACCATACCGAGTTCTGAAGGTTGTTTTCAGAATGTCACTATCTTTGACTCTGAGCTGATAGCTGATGATAACCCGATCTGAGATCTATCTTTGAGAAATGTCTAGCACCCTGAAGTTGGTCAAACAAGTCATCAATCCTGGGGATGGGATACCTATTCTTGATTGTGACCTTGTTCAACTGTCTATAGTCAATACACGTTCTGAGAGAACCATCTTTCTTCTTTACGAACAACACTGGTGCACCCCATGGTGAAATGCTAGGTCTGATGAAACCCTTATCTAGAAGGTCTTTCAACTGCTCTTTCAATTCCTTAAGATCTGCTAGAGCCATTTTGTAAGGAGGAATAGAAATAGGCTGGGTATCTAGAAGGAGATCAATTCCAAAGTCGATTTCTCTTTCGGGAGGAGATCCGGGAAGATCTTCTTGAAACACTTCTGGAAATTCATTGACTACTGGAACTGACTCAAGAGTTGGGATTTCAGATCTTGAATCCTTAACCCGAACTAGATGATAGAGATAACCCTTAGAGATCATGTTTCTTACCTTAAGATAAAAAATAAATCGATCCATAGGCACTAAGCTACTACCCTTCCATTCTAAGATTTGTTCGTCTGGAAACTGGAAATGAACAATCCTAGTTCTACAATCGACTGAGGCATAACATGAATGTAACCAATCCATGCCTAGAATGACATCGAAGTCTACCATTTCTAACTCTACTAGATCTGCTAAGGTGACTTTCTGAGTTACTGTGACAGGTCAATTTCTGTATACCCGTCTAGCTATAACTGGGTCACCGACTGGAGTAGAGACTAAGAAAGGTTCTGAGAGAGTTTCTGGACTGACACTGAATTATACTTCTATGTAAGGAGTTACAAAAAAAAGAGTAGCTCATGGATCTAACAATGCATAAACATCAAAGTCAAAGACTCGTAACATACCAATGACTACATCAGGAGAATCTTCCTGATCCTGGCGAGCCTGAAGAGCATATAACCTGTTCTGGCGCTGACCGCCACTTGTACCAGATAAGTTACCCTGCTGAGTCAGGCGATTTACTGGTGCTGATGAAGTTGTAGACTGAACTCTACCATTTCCACCTCCTTGACCCTGTCTAGAAGGACAATACCTCAACCTATGACCAGACTGACTGCACCCAAAACATCCTTCTTTTCCTGCAAGACACTCGCCCGTATGGTTCTTACCACACTTAGGGCAAGAGGGGTAAGTCTTGGTGCCTGAAACTAAGACTTAGATCCTGGTGCTCTAACCTTCTGGTCAAACCTGTTCTTGGAGGATGGAACACTAGCTGATGAAGGGTCTGGAGATGAGAACTTCTGCTGACTCTGCGAGCGAATTCCACCACCCGATTTCTGCTGAGAATAGTCATATTTCCCAGTCCTAACCTTCTTATTCTCTTTGGCCTGTTCTCTAAGCTTATCACCCTCAACCTACTGAGCATGAGTGATAAGCCTAGAGATGTTCATATCTCCTAGTAACATAGAATTTCTGCACTCTATTTTCACCAAATCCGACACTCCATACAAGAACTTATTCATCTGATCCCTAGAGTCAGAAACCATGTGAGGAGCATACCTGGAGAGTTGGTTAAACTTCATCCCATACTCTTGGACTGTCATGTTTCCCTGACTCAAGTTCATGAATTCTTGAGCCTTTGATTCTCTTAACTATATTGGGGAAAACCTGTCGAGAAAAGTCTTACTAAAGCACTCCAAAGTAATAGGAGTTGTATTTGCACCCCTATTCTCCTTCCACTGAGTGTGCCAGATATGAGCCACATCTTTCAGCTGGTATGACACCAACTCAACCCGATCATTCCCAGTAACCTGCATCACCTCAAAGATCTTTTTGATTTCATCCAAGAAATTCTGAGTATCCTCATTAGTCTGCGATCCTAAAAACTCAGGCGGATTCATCCTAACAAAGTCACGGACCTTTGCTATTGCTGATCCACCATTTTTATTCAGAGGAGCATGAACCCGATTGTTCTGGTGGGTCATACTCTGATCCAACATCTGTATGGCATTCCTGAACTCATCATTGGAGACTTCTTGATCTGGGACTAGAGGAGATGCATTTGCATTCCTAGCATTAGCATTCCTAGCGTTAGCTCTACGAGGAGGCATGATCTGAAACATAGAACGTCAAGTTAGAATGAGATTAGATCATACCTTATGCATGATAAGAGTAACAACAAAGTGAAGTTTTCCTAAAACACTTCATAGCCTCCCTCTCATTAGATGTGGTGCACTTTACACCTATGAAAAGGACTCTACTTAGTGCGGCTTTTTAGACATCCTAGGACTCTTAAACCCAGGGCTCTGATACCAAGTTTTGTCACGCCCCGAGCTACCCCCGAGACGCGGACATGAAACCTAGGACCAAAATTTATCCCAAGCTAACCCTGCTGGCATGATCATAAGCATACTAAAGAATATAAACTATTGCGGAAGCTAAATCATACTTAAAACGAAAAGATGGGGAATACCTATATATTAAAACTGAGATATATGAAAACTGATGAGTTTAATACAATGAAAATATTAACTCAACGCTAAGCTGAAACTAACTATGTCTGAAATAAGCCTCTAAACAGGATTAGAAATACTAGGACAAGCCCCAGCTAAATCTTGCAAAAACTGAAACTAAATGACTGAAGAATGAAATTAACTTCATGACTATTGTCCTCGGAGAATGAGGACTCACCACTTAATCTTCTGAACTGGAGATCGGAAATTGATCTATGCATGATCTGGATGTTGAGAACCTGAACCTACATCACGAGAAGATTTAGCGCACGTATGCGTCAGTAATTTAAGGTACTGAGCATGTAGGATAGAGTAAAGCTGAAATAAAACATAACTGAACAAGCACAAAAGCAAGTACAATAATATGAACATGATACACTGAATTCTGAGCTAACTGGATGCAATGACTAATTTATAACATGCTGAAAATGAATACTGAATATACTGATAAATGGTCAATGCAGAGAGTCTGACTGAGCTGTGGGAGCTACTAATAATCGATAATAAAACCACATTAGCTAAATATTGAGTCCGGTGTATGCGCCCCATCTAGAGGACCCAATATACCCTGCCAAAGGTATAAAGGCATGCTGGTGTGATCACTAAACTGATTGCCCACAAAAGGGACTCACAACCTACTTGGCTAGTAGTTCTGGGACTAATTGGGTACTCTGAACCCTAGTCCAACTCGGTATTATATGACTCCCATTGATTTATGTAGTTAACTAATTATGTCTGAATTTTTGTAAAATATTGGATAGCTCAAAACTGAACATGCAAACTGAGAATTCAACATTTAATCTGATAATGATGCATTGATAACTGAGGCATGTATATCTGAAATATCTAACCTATCATGTGTAATTCAAGATCGAAAGAAATACAATGCCAGGGTTTTGAAATTCATGCGATAATCTGAGTAATAACATGATAATCTGATTTGGAACATATAAATAATAAATTCATAAAGTTCTGTTGTTATTCTAGGAACCCTAGGTTTAACCATGATAAGAGAATCAAGAACTGACTGAAAACTAGGGACCCAATGGGTGAAAGCAACCCACTAGTGAAATCTCACATACCTGGTGATGAAATTCACGGACAAACACTTAGATTTCGTGGCTGGAACTGCTGGAAACTTGTTGCATTCTTGAACTAGGGTTCTTGAGCTTTTTCTCCTTTCTTGCTTCTAATTTTCTAACTTTTGATTAATGATTTTGACTTAGGTAAGTTTTAGTTATGTTTCTAGGCTTAAACTGTCTAAAATCTTATGATTTAGGGTCAAAACGATGTATCTTAAGGTTTAAACAAAGTGGTAAAAGACCAAAAGACCCCTGGGTAAGTTGCTGTCGGACCAAATGACGACCTAGACAGATAGTCCGTCATTCAATCGACGGTCCGTCGTTTGGTTCGTAGGTTGGGCCTATTCGGCAGGCCTTTACTAAAATGGGCATAACTTTTTACTTGGAGCTCTGATTATAGCAAGGTCAGTAGATATGGAAAGCTAATTCAATTATCTATACGTTGATATGTCATGGGACACCTAATTTATTTTGTTATGAGAGCTATGATCATTTGAAGTTGACCCTACTATATTTCCCCCTAACTTGCTGCTAGTTCCCACCTACAGTCAGACCTACGGACCGTGGGTCCACCTACAGACTGTGCTGGTCATCCGTGGTTCTTGTCATAGAGTGGGTGAATGGGGTCTCGATCGATGGTCACGGACTACGGACCGTAGTCTGTCGACCAAGAATTAACCAATTTTCCTGGGCTGAGATTTTTGGGAGTTTCTGACCAAATCGACGGATGTGCAGGACGGACCGTGGGTCAGGCTACGGTCCGTCGATTCCACCGTTGGTTGCACCTGCAGATTTTTCTGAAAAGTTGGTTTTTGGTCTGTTTTGGATACGGGGTGTTACAGGAAGTTTCACAAGGACCAGTTGTAGGGATGGAAGGAAAAGTAAAAGTAGGAGGCTGATTATTAGGGTTAGAAGTCTCATTAAAAGATTCCTCACCTACCCCTGTGTCATCACATTGGGGACAAACTCCAATTAAAGTGGGGCCTGATTAGCTTCACTTATCCCATGAAAAATATACACCTCCACTGTATCCTCATCATATATCATATTGAAAAGGTCAAATATAACCTTATCATTATCAACAAGGACCAATAACCCATCCCACTTGATGAAATAATCACAATCTATTGTATATCCTAGTTCCTTTATGTAGCCCCTCAACTCAAAATAAGACATCCTATCAATATCTACATCTAGGAATTCTATCACATGCTCCCCAATATATTTAGGTGGTGGACCAAATTCCATTACCCCCCCCCCCCTCAATAATACCATCTTAAAGTTATCAGAGTAAAAGCCATCCTGAAAAAGCATGTAACAAAAACAAACACACATTTCAACAACTAACTCTAACAAGCTGTACACAACAAACATAATCACTAAAAAACAACAACAGCAGAAACACTAACTAACAAAAGTGGAAAAAACTCTAACAATAAAGTAAGCCCCAACACTAACATTTAGCTCTATCAGTACTAACATTTAACCCCATCACTAACAGAACAAAAGCACTAACATTAGCAGTTTATGATGTACAAATTGAAGTCTACAAATGTATAAGAGACACATAATAAGATTCAAACTAAGTGGATAACATCTAACCCTAACCTAAAACACAATCACAAAACCCTAATCACTAACAGTCGCACTAAGTCAATAACACAATACCATATACTAACTAAGTCGATTACACAACATACTAAAAAAATCCTAAAAATGACAACTGTAGGAGGTCGATTCCAACACTTCTACACTATAATAATTCCTAAAATAAGAATAATCAAAAAAGTGAAGATTTTTATTATATGATTTATAACCCTAACCCATTAGACCTTCAATCTCCAAGAATTTTCACAAAGACATATCAACAACGATCAACAACGAGATCTTCAACATCAACACTTTTGTCAACAACAACACTTGTGTATTTCGTTCGATTTTAGGGAAAAGTTGAGAAATAAGAAGTGAAATAAAAAGAGAAGACGACTTTTCTTCAAAGATAAGGGTCGGGTTGGGTTAATTCTATCCTATGGAGTGATCAACACGCGCACTTCATAGACTAGTGAATGGATAAAAATGACCCATTTACAACGATATATAGTTGTTTAGTGGGGTGATAGGACACTTTTAAAGTTTAGGTGTATTTATGCAAATATGGGACAGCTTCAATGGTGTCTTTATGTCTTTTCTCTATTTTTTTAAAATTTTTTGAAGTCAGTCCGGTTGAGTTTGAAGTCAAACGTCAAGAAACGATCAAGATGTTTTACGACTAGTCCCTTATGTGCTCGCATGTGTTTTAGTGTGCCTTCGCATGTTTCGTGACTTGTTTGGTGTCTAAATTGGTAGGTGAGGTTCCTAAGACCTAGATGTGAATGTTTAGAGGTTTAACATTTTGGTACGACTCCACCTAGGACCCACAAGGGGCCCAAGAGGAGGACCCCAACTCAAAGGCTTGGATCTGCCAGGCAGTGTTAATCAACGAACCAAACGACGACCAGTCGATCAAACGATGGCTCGTCGACTTGGTCCATCGATTGAGCATTCAACCCTGCAAGCTTGGAAGATTCAGACCAAAACCACAAATCCCCATCGACAGGACGTGGTCCAAACGACGGACCGTCGTTGGTGGACATGGTTTGGCACTTCACACTACGTGCAACTTCGGCCAAGCTTAGGGTGTTTTGGGAAATTCACCTCAAGTCTTTTTAATAGTAGGGCGGTTGTTTTAGGTGTATTTGGGTATTTTAATAGTATTAAAAGTATTTAACTCTCATTTAGACCCTAACAACTAAATCAAAGACCTTTCCCTCCCAAGTTTTCTCCGAAAAAATGTCCATGAAAGCTCAAGGTCAAGATGGAGATTGGATGATGGATATCAATGGAGTTCTTCTTTGATTCTCTTTGGATTTCTTCTAAAAAGATATGATAGTTCTTTATCTATGGCTAGCTATCACCTTAGAGACAATTTCAAAATGATTTCAAAGTTTATGAAAAAGTCCAATATCTACTCTAAGTCATGGTTCTTGCATAGAATGTTTACAAACAATAAGATATGATGTTATTGATGTATAATTGATGTTTTACATTGAAAATCTCCATGAACCCTTGATCTTCTCAAATCTCTAAATTTGGCTATAATGTGGGTGAATTGATCATCGCTTGATATTAGTGAATTCATGTGTAGATTGTTTTGGGCTATTGAATTGTGTATAGATCATGATAGAATTGTATATAAGATGCCTTAATTTGATGATATTCATATTGTATATTGTTGTATCATTGGTATGTTTTGATTGTTTGTTTAGAATTATGTATATGGCTATTGGTAAGAGCCTTTGTGAAGTGAATTGATTGAATGTTGATGATGATGATGGGAAAGTGGTAAGTTGACTTGATCTCTCTATATTGTTTAGAATTGATATAGAATTGCTATTGATTGGTATGGTCCACTTATGGTGGCGGTGCTTATGTGTTGATTATGTGATGATCATGGTCTTGTTGGCATTATTATGTAAATTGTAGTAGTATCATGTTAGGGCTTATATGAAGATATAATATGTAGATGTTTATGTGAAGTAAGGTGATCATGTAGGAGGTGTTATGGCTTATATGACTACGTAAGGTGATGTTATGCTGTGATATATGTATGATCTTGTATAATGTGAATATATGAAGTGAATTACTCTTATAATGCTTATATGATCTTGTAGGAATGCTAATGTTATGATTCTTCTTTAAGTAAAGGTATATGATGATAGAAGGCTAGTAAGTGTCTTATGTGATAGTGTTGTATGTGTATATGTGAGGTTTAAGCACGTTGTCCTTTGAATGATTATATGTGGTTAGGATAGACTATGATGAGTTTCTATATGTGTTGATAGGGCATCTTGAGTGGTAGACTTAGTGTCCCTACTTGGTACTTGAATAACATTGTCTGAGTGATATATTGATTGTTGTGTCTTGATTTCGTAGACCTAAGTCCCTCTTCTTGATACATGAAAGATATGTGAATATGTGATCCCTTGACTTGGTAGGCTAAAGCAACTTTGTCATGTATGTGCATGAGTGATTGATATATGACCTTGAACATTTGAAAAAGGTCAATGAGTTGGAACCTTCAATATATAAAGAAGATTATCATGATATCCTTGAATTTTAAAGTTGTAATGGTATCCTTCTTGTGTGAATGATGGACTTAGGGATAGATTGGCTGGAACGACATGAAACCATCTCTAAGAAAGTCAGTGAGCTATACATATGACCAATGAGTGGCAGCCCTAGTGGACCCGTCCTTGGTAGAGGTATTATGATTTTTGTAAGACTAAATATGGTACTTTTTCATATGCCTCTTGTGATTGAACTTACTCTATGACAACATGTCTAGCACTGAGTGAATATGTTTGGGGAGTGACTCTTCTTAAGTTGAGACTAGTGTACAAAGAAACCCTTGATATTCCTTAAGCATGTACCTACATGGGATGTGTCGTAGTTCTACCCTTGGCAAGTAGAACACCCTCCCTTGGAGTAGGGTAAACTCCGAATTCCATGCCTAGATACTATGGTCTCTGTCGATTAATGTTTATTCTCATCATGTGGGATGCATTCTAGTATTGGAGAATTTTTACAACGTGTAGGAAGTGGAATGGGACGCTATCTATACATGGCACGAGTAGACTTTGAAGATGCTAGGACGAAGCTTCCCTAGGTCTTTTCAAGACCACTATGTGAAGTCCTATAAATGTATGATTGTCTTTCAAAATGGTTTTAATAAAAGAAGGTTCTCTTAATGAAGTAGGTTGTATAGAAAGGTTCTTATCTAGGGTAGCTTTGAGGATTAATTAGGTAGACTTTGAAAAGGGTGAATGGGCGGTGTCTTCATGTTTTACCTATGTGAGTCTTAGAGTAACATTAGGTATAGAGTCTTTATGATGTAAAGACTTTTCTTATTGAATATGAAATTATGTGATATGTGATGAAATGGAATAACCTTACTTTAGGTAGTCTTGAGGATCATCTAGGTGTTTGTGACGGGGTTGTATGGGCGGCCGCTCTATATCTTACTTAGATGGGTCTTAGGATGACCTTTAGAAGGGGGTCTATGTGAATATGGTTATGTGATTGATGTTACTTGAATATGTTCTATATGTGATTGTTGGCGTGTACTATGTCTCTTAAACTCTTTTATGATGAATTTTATCAAAATGTTATGAAAGCATGTTGATGTACCGTGGTCACACTGTGTTTTCAATGCATTGTGTGTGTCTAGAGCTTTTTTGTAGTAGTTTTAACAAATTTTAGGTCTTGTTTTGCAGGAAAGTTGTCAAGGTTGAAACCGTATAAGACAGCTAGAATAAAGTGCAGATTGTGACCTACGAAGGCCATCGAAGTCGTCTCATCGACGGACCGTAGGTGGTGACCGTCAATGGAAGTTCAAGGCTAAGGGAGAAAATCATGTAAATCTGACCAAGTGTGGAACCACGGGCATAAACGACGGTCCGTCGATTGATCGACGGACCATACTGGTTAACCGTCGATTGGTTTAGAGAAGGTTCCAGTACCTAACTTTTCAAGATTCCATACTTATGAGAGTTCTTTATCTAGGTCTAGCTATCACATTATAGCCAATTTCTAAGTGATTCCAAAGATTTCAAAGCTTATGAAAAAGTCCAATTTATACTCTAAGTCATGGGTTGTTGCATGGAACATTTTCAAATAATAAGATATGATGTTATTGATGTATAATTGATGTTTTCCATTGAAAATATCCATGAACCCTTGATCTTTTCAAATCTCTAAATTTGGCTATAATGTGGGTGAATTGATCATGGATTTATATTAGAGAATTCATGTGTAGATTGCAATGGGCTATTGAATTGTGTATAGATCATGATAGAATTGTATATAAGCTGCCTTAATTTGATGATATTCATATTGTATATTGTTGGATCATTGGTATGGTTTGATTGTTTGTTTATAATTATGTATATGACTATTGGTAACAGCTTTTGTGAAGTGAATTGATTGAAAAGACAAAGGAATGTTGATGATGATGATGGGAAAGTGGTAAGTTGACTTGATCTCTCTATATTGTTTAGAATCAATATAGAATTTCTATTTATTGGTATGTTCCACTTATGGTGTCGATGCTTATGTGTTGATTATGTGATGATCATGGTCTTGTCGGCATTATTAAGTAATTTTTTGTAGTATCATGCTAGGGCTTATATGAACATATAATATGTAGATGTTTATGTGAAGTAAGGTGATCATGTAGGAGGTGTTATGGCTTATATGACTATGTAAGGTGATGCTATGATGTGATATATGTGTGATGTTGTATAATGTGAAGATATGAAGTGAAGTACTATAATAATACTTATGTGATCTTGTAGGAATGCTAATGTTATGATTCTTCTTTAAGTAATGGGTATATGATAATAGAAGGCTAGTAAGTGTCTTAAGTGATAGTGGTGTATGTGTATATGTGAGGTTTAAGCATATTGTCCTTTGAATGATTATATGTGGTTAGGATAGACTATGATAAGTTTCTATATGTGTTGATAGGGTATCTTGTATGGTAGACTTAGTGTCCCTACTTGATACGTGAATGACATTTTATGAGTGATATGATTAATGTTGTGTATTGATTTGGTAGACCTAATTCCTTCTTCTTGATGCATGAAAAATTGTGATATGGTCCCTTGACTTAGAAGTCTAAAGTAACCTTGTCATGTATGTGCATGAGTGATTAAAATATGACCTTGAACATGTGAAGAAAGTCAATGACTTGGACCTTCAATATAGAAAGAAGGTTTTCATGATATCCTTGAAGTTGAAAGTTGTAATGGTATCCTTCTCGTGTGAATGATGGACTTAGGGATAGGTTGGCTGTAAGGCCATGAAACCACCTCTAATGATGGAACTAGCTAGTATGGACTATGTCGGTTAATGCCTATTCTCATCATGTGGAATGCATTCTAGTATTGGAGAAGTTCTACAACGGGTAGGTAGTGGAATGGGACGATATCTATACATAGCACGAGTAGACTTTCAAGATGTTAGGATGAGGTTTCCCTACGTATTTTCAAGACCAATATGTGAAGTCCTCTACATGTATGATTGTCTTTCCAAATGGTTTTAATAAAAGTAGGTTCTCTTAATGAAGTAGGTTGTATAGAAAGGTTCTTATCTAGGGTAGCTTTGAGGATTACTTAGGTAGACTTGAAAAGGGTGTATGGGCTGTCTCTTCATGTTTTACCTAGGTGAGTCTTAGGGTAACCTTAGGTAGATAGTCTTTATGATGTAAAGAATTGTCTTATTGAATATGAAATTATGTGATATGTGATGAAATGGAATAACCTTACTTTAGGTAGTCTTGACGATCATCTAGGTGTGTTGAAGGGGTTGTATGGGTGGCCGATTCACATCTTACTCTGATGGGTCTTAGGGTGACCTTTAGTAGGGGGGTCTATGTGAATATGGTGATGTAATTGATTTTACTTGAACATGTTCTATTTGTGATTGTTGTCTTGTAGTATGTCTCTTAAACTCTTTTATGAAGGGTTTTTATCAAAATGTTATGAAAACATGTTTTTATACTAAATATCCATTTTTCATGGTTTTTTCATGACTTCCATGCTTAGTGCATTCAAGGTGCTAACACCTTCTTTTCCCTTTTTGACTATAGTGTAGGGAAATGAAAGTCTTGATATGCCATGGAGGATGAATAGGTTTCTAAGGTTTGAAGATGAAGTATTGGTGAGTCCTCATTCGAGGACAAGACCCACATATTCCTTTTATGTCTTTAGTCTTTAATTTAAGACTTATATGGTCTTAGTCCCTATGATGTCAATTCAAAGTATTAGATGGTTTAAATGAGACATTGTAATGGTAGATGGTTTTAAAAGTCTTCCGCTTGTGTATTAATGAAAGTATTCTTCGTCTGTGAAGAAAGTTCTAAATTCTTGCTTATTTTCAAGAGTATATTATGCGATGATGGATACAAGAAGTTTGTGTGGGACTTCTCGGGGTCTCATACGCTAGTAACGTCAAGGGGGTAGCTTTGGGTTGTTACAAAGTTGGTATCAGAGCATAAGGTTTGGGAGTGTCTTAGGTTGTCTCATAAACCACATCTAGTAGAGTCTTGTTCATAATGTGAAGCGCACCACATTATGAATAGGAGGCTATTGGGTGCTAGAAAAGTTTCACTGCTTCGTTCTTCTAATCATGCCTAAGAGCTTTGTTATATGATGTCTTTCCCTTGTTCCTTCTATGATGGTCCTTAGAGTGTGGCCTTTGAGAAGTTTGGGTTGATGGACAGAAAAAGATTGTGTGTGACTTTTTAGATGGGATATGGTAGGTTGTTTTGATGACCTTAGATTGATTGAGTTACCTTATGAAGGGGAGTATTGTTGAAAGAAATAATGAAAAATGATGTTAGAAAGGTGGAGGAGTGATAGTCGAGATGGTTTAAAGTTGTTTAGATCTGACCTTAGAAAGGAAGGAGGTGATGTTTGAAAGAGTAAAGTTGAGTATCTCCTAAGGGGATCTTGTGGCTAGATGACGAGACTTTAGAGAGTCTTAGATGTTGATGAGATAGACTTGATGTTGTTGTTTCAAAAACTTTAGTGAATTGGAGAGTTGGTGAGAATGGTGCTAGTAAGGTTGAAGGTTCCTTGAAGGAGATCCTTGTTGAATATTTATGTTGACCATAGATGGGTTTCTTCTAAGTGGGAGATATGGTGAATAGTAAGGGAGTGAGATATCCTTATATTTTCCTTATGTGCTCATTCAAGCCAAAAACTAAGAGTACCTAGTAACTTGGTTTAAGTTGGAGTCTTTTATGAAAAATGAGTTTCCAAATATTCTCCTTATGATATGCATGTTTTGATTGAATTCTTGTTAAATGATAAAATGAGTTTTTATGCGTGTTAAATCCTCATTTTCATGTGCTTTTAGGGTAGATTGTCTATTTGCTTCATGAGGTGAATTAGTGAGCATGCCTAAATTGTTATAAGAGATGATTTGTTGAGCATGCCTAATTTGCTATTAAGAAAGTTGCATGTTGAGCCTTTATGAGGAAATTGCTTAAATGTGCCTTATTGAAAATGTTGCATGAATTTGATTTGATAAGAACTTGCATTATGTGTTATATGATGTTTAAATGAGCATGATGTAACTTGGATAAAGAATTTCCTCAAATAACATAAGGAAAGGTAAAGAATGATGCATAAGGAGTTGATAGATTTAGTTCTATTTGTTTGAATTGCATGAAGTGGTTTGATGTCTTTTATGTGGAGTGGTGTTCCTCCTAGCATGTGTATGATTATGATATTGTATGCTTGAATATGAGTTGTTTGCTTTGGTTGTTATCCCTTAAATGTGAAGTATCATTCGAGGACGAATGTTCCCAAGTGGGAGAGAATGTAACAATACTAAAAATGAACTAGGTTGAACTAGAGCTTCACAAGTGTTCTAAGGGCTATTAACTAGCCTAATTAATGTGTTTATGAGTTTTGAAGTCAGTTCGGTTGAGTTTGTAGTGAAACGTCAAGGAACGATCAAGACGTTTGACGACTATTCCCTTATGTGCTTGCATATGTTCAAGCGTGACTTTGCATGTTTCATGAATTGTTTCGTGTCTAAATTGGTAGGTGACGTTCCTAAGACATAGATGTGCATTTTTAGGGGTTTAAAGTCTGGGTATGACTCCACCTAGGACCCACAAGGGGCCATAGAGGAGGACCCCAACTCAAAGGCTTGGAACTGCCAAGCAGTGTCATTCAACGAACAAAACGATGACCACTTAATCAAACAACGGCTCATCGACTTGGTCCGTCGATTGAGCCTGCAACCTTGAAAGTTTGGAAGTTGCAGACCAAAACCACGAAGCCCCATTGACGGGACGTGGTCCAAGCGATGGACCGTTGTTGGTGGGCGTGGTTTGGCACCTGCACACACTGCCTGCAACTTCGGCCAAGCTTGGGTTGTTTTGGGAAATTCACCCCAAGTCTTTTAAATAGTAGGGGCAGTTGTTTAGGTGTATTTGGGTATTTTAAGAGTATTAAAGTGATTTTACTCTCATTTAGACCCTAACACCTAAATAAAAACACTTTCCCTCCCAAGTTTTCTCCAAAAAAAAACCTCCATGAAAGCTCAAGGGCAACATGGAACTCGGATGATGGATTTCATTTGTAACATCTGGTAACTGGAAATAACTAAAAATAAGCTAAGAAACCAAGAATAATCATTTTTGGAAATAAATAGGGAAATCTGGAAAAATTCCTTAGTGTAAAAGTGAAATTTTAGTTATTTTCAAACGGTTATAACTCCTAGATTAGGAAGAGTTAGGGTCAGTTCTTTATATGGTTGGAAATTCCTTGGAAATATCTTTCCAACGGTGCCAATTTTGCGCATTTTCGATGTCGTATGAGGGAGATATGCCTTTCGGAAGTTGGGTTATTGGGATGAGGAAAGTCCAATCCGGATTTTAGTAAAAGTAAAGTAGTCTTTTAACCCCTAGTATTTCCTAATTCATTTTAAGGGTTTATTAGGGTTAACACTAAGCCTTAATTTAGTTTTATAAAAGTTGAATACGCTTAGGTATTGGGAGATAAGAGAAGAGTAGATGAAGATCGAGAATTCTTCAAAAACGCTAAGATTTCGCTAGTGGAATTCGTCGGGGGTGATCCCTGTCAAGGTATGTGAGATATTTCTGTGTTGGGTTCGTTCACCCACACACCAATATGTTTAATTCAGAAAGTTTTGTATTGTTTGAATGATACATCTTGAAGTTCTTGATGAACAATTGTTGGAATCTTGTTAGTAGAGTTGCAATGTACCTTTAGTGGTTTTGATTCGTGTTTTCAGGTTGTTTTACGAGTATAAACTAATGGGTAGTGAGTATATTAGTGATCCTAAGTGTTTGGGGAAAGGATACATGGAAGTTTGGGAGGTTTAGAGTTGAAAATTGGAGAAGAAAAGACGGAAAATTAGTCTGACAGGACCTGGGGGCGCCGCGCCTGCCAGAACCCCTCAGGGCAACCTCTTTCTGACAAGGCCTGGCGCGCCGCGCCAGCTAGAGCCCCTCAGGACAGCCTCTGTCCATCAGGCTCTAGAGCCCTGCGCCTCTTAGAGCGCCATGGTCACCCGGAGTTCCCATTTTTCTCCCCCATCTTTACGTACGAGTTTCTAAGTGATGTATCTACAAATCATAGTTGATTTCAACACTCTAAAGTACATCTAAACATCATGGAATCATCCATAAAAATGAGATCATGATCCTTGAATCCATAATCCAATTCAAGGAAAGTTAAGATCAATGTCAAAGAAGTCAAGGAGTTAAGTCTAAGGCAACGAAGTAAGTTAGAGTAAAGTTTGTTAAAGCATCCAAGAGTCTTATTTAAATGTTTTAACTTTGTTTTAAGGCTAAAGTTTCGAGTTAAATAAAGAGTAAAAGTTGAAGTCGTTTCTTCAAAAGAAGTATAAGGGTACGAAGTATTCCCTAAAGATTTTATCAAGATCAAAAGTTTCAAGTTAAGCAAAGAATAAAGAGTTGAGTTCATTTCTCAAAAAGATATAAGGGAACTAAGTATTTCCTAGAAAGTTTATAAATATTTTTACATTTAAGTAAAGTGGGAGCTAAAACTTCCAAAAAGAGTTTTGAACAAGAAAGGGGAACATTGATTCCAAAGGAGTTTCTGTAAAGCTAAAGTGTTGAGCAAATTATCTCAACCCAAAGAAACGAAGCTATTATAAAAGTATGAGCTAGAGTATATTTTGGGAGTAGTATTGAGCACCGATCTGGGTATAAGAGTTCATAATAAACTCAAGTCCCCATGTAAACCATGTAGCCATCATGGGTGATAATGAGTCATACTTTTTAAATGATCACGTAAGTTAAGCTAGTGGATCCACAAAGTTAAGTAAGGTCCTATACCGATGGCAAGGTATAGGATGGTCCTTGGCAACGTGAGGTAAAATGTTGTATCATCACTTAGTCTCACAGTGATGATTGTCGGTTAGAGAATCTCCCATAGAAACTATATTACTTCCATATATAAGTAGATTTGAGTTTATTATTGCATTACCTTTAATGAACTAAGTGTTTACACTGTTTTACGAGCATAATATATATTGCATGTGTCTTTAATGCTTAATATTGAGTATTTCTTCATGAGTTGAGCCGAGCCAAGGTAAGTTTATTTTAACTCCTTTCCAGCTTAGTAGTTGTTGTTTAGCATTCCTACTCATATACTCGTACATTCAATGTAATGATGTCAGTTGGCATGCATCGTTTCATGATGTAGAAGCATGTAATTAGGATCAGCACACAACTCTTCATTGATTTAGTTTGAGAATTCAGAGTCGGTGGTGAGTCTCCTTATATTCTGAAGAATCTTTTATCGCTTTTCGTATTTTCTTTATAGAATGTTGTGGGGTTTGTCCCAACATTCATCATAATATGTTTAGAGGCTTCATAGACAGTCAGATAGCCAGTTGATTCTTTTTCTTAAATTTCATATGCTTTGCTCAGAGAATTTGTGTTATTTTGGCCAAATTATTATGTTTTAAGTATTTCTTTTAAGAATGTTATTATTTCATAATTGAGCAAAGTTAAGTCTTCCGCTAAGTTAAGAAAGCCAGGCCAAGGGTCCGCTCAAGACCAGCAATGTAATTGGGTGACAGCCACGTCCAGGGTGTAGGCTCTCGGCGTGACATCAATGGAGTTCTTCTTCAATTCTCTTTTGAATTCTTCTAATAAGGTACGGGAGTTCTTTATCTAAGGCTAGCTATAACCTTAGAGCCAATTTCAAAGTGGTTTCAAAGATTTCAAAGTTTATGAAAAAGTCCAATTTCTACTCTAAGTCATGGGTTCTTGCATGAAAAGTTTTCAAACAATAAGATATGATGTTATTGATGTATAATTGATGTTTTCCAATGAAAATATCCATGAACCATTGATCTTCTCAAATCTCTAAATTTGGCTATAATGTGGGTGAATTGATCATAGCTTGATATTAGTGAATTCATGTGTAGATTGTATTGGGCTATTGAATTGTGTATAAATCATGATAGAATTGTGTATAGGCTGCTTTAATTTGATGATATTCATATTATATATTGTTGGATCATTAGAATGGTTTGATTGTTGGTTTAGAATTGTATATATGGCTATTGGTAAGAGCCTTTGTGAAGTGAATTGATTGAAAATGCTAAGGAATTTTGATAATGATGATGGGAAGGTGGTAAGTTGACTTGATCTCTCTATATTGTGTAGAATTGATATAAAATTGTGGTGGTGCTTATGTGTTGAGTATGTGATGATCATGACCTTCTCGACAATATTATGTAAATTGTAGTAGTATCATGCTAGGGCTTATATGAAGATATAATATGTAGATGCTTATGTGAAGTAAGGTGATTATGTAGGAGGTGTTGTGGATTATATGACTATGTAAGGTGATTGTATGATGTGATATATGTGTGATTCTTGTATAATGTGAAGATATGAAGTGAAGTACTCTTATAATTCTTATGTGATCTTGTAGGAATGCTAATGTTATGATTCTTCTTTAAGTAATGGTATATGATGATAGAAGGCTAGTAAGTGTCTTATGTGATAGTGTTGTATGTGTATATGTGAGGTTTAAGCATGTTGTCATTTGAATGATTATATGTGGTTAGGATAGGCTATGATAAGTTTCTATATGTATTGATAAGGTAACTTGTGTGGTAGACTTAGTGTCCCTACTTGGTACTTGAATGACATGATGAATGTTGTGTCTTGTTTGGTAGACCTAAGTCCCTCTTCTTGATACATGAAAGATATGTGAATATGTGATCCCTTGACTTAGTAGGCTAAAGCACCCTTGTCATGTATGTGTATGAGTGATTCATATATGACCTTGAGCATGTGAATTAGCTCAATGACTTGGACCTTCTAAATAGAATGAAGGTTATGATATCCTTGAAGTTGAAAACTGTAATAGTATCCTTCTTGTGTGAATGATGGACTTAGGGAAAGGTTGGCTGGAACGGCATGAAACCATATCTAAGAAAGTCATTGAGCTAGCCTTATGACCATGGAGTGGCATTCCTAGTGGACCCATCCTTAGTAGAGGTATTATGATTTTGGTAAGACTAAAATATGGTACCTTTTCATGCTTCTTGTGATGAACTTACTCTATGAGAACATGGCTAGCACCGAGTGAATATCCTTAGGGAGTGGATCTTCTTAAGTTGATATTAGAGTACAAAGAAACCCTTGATATTCCTGAACCATGTTCCTACAAGGGATGTGTCCTAGTCCTACCCTTGGCAAGTACAACACCTGCCTCGGAGTAGGGTAGACTCCAGATTCCATGCCTAGCTAGTATGATCTATGTCGGTTAATGCATATTCTCATCATGTGGGATACATTCTAGTATTGGAGAAGTTTTACAACGTGTAGGTAGTTGAATGGGATGCTATCTATACATGGAATGAGTAGGCTTCGAAGATGATAGGATAAGGGTTTCCTGGGTCTTTTCAAGACCACTATGTGAAGTCTTCTAAATGTATAATTGTCTTTCAAAATGGTTTTTATAAAAGTAGGTTCTCGTAATGAAGTAGGTTGTATAGAAAGGTTCTTATCTAGGGTAGCTTTGAGGATTGCTTAGGTAGACTTGAAAAGGGTGTATGGGCGGTGTCTTCATGTTTTACCTAGGTGAGCCTTAGAGTAACCTTAGGTAGAGAGTTTTTATGATGTAACGAATTGTCTTATTGAATATGAAATTATGGGATATGTGATGAAATGGAATAACCTTACTTTAGGTAGTCTTGAGGATCATCTAGGTGTGTGTGAAGGGGTTGTATGGGCGACCACTTCATATCTTACTTAGATGGGTCTTAAGCTGACCTTTAGTATGGGCTCTATGTGAATATGGTTATGTGATTGATTTTACTTGAACATGTTCTATATGTGATTGTTGGCTTGTATTATGTCTCTTAAAATCTTTTATGAAGGTTTTTATCAAAATGTTATGAAAGCATGTTTCTATACTAAATGTCCTTTTTTCATGGTTTTTGCATGGCTTCCATGCTTAGTGCATTCGATATGCTAACCTCTTCTTAATCCTTTTTGACTAGGGAATGGGAAGTCTTGATATGCCATGGATGATGGATAGGTTTCTAAGGGTTGAAGATGAAGTATTGGTGAGTCCTCGTAGATTCGAGGACAAGACCCACATGTTCCTTTTATGTCTTTAGTCTTTATTTTAAATCTTGTTTGGGCTTAGTCCCTATGTAGTACATTCAAAGTATTAGATGGTTTAAATGAGACATTGTGAAGGTAGATGGTTTTAAAATTCTTCCGCTAGCGTATTAATGAAAGTATTCTTCGTGTGTGAAGAAAGTTTTAAATTCTTGCTTATTTTTGATAGTATATTATGTGATGATTGATACAAAAGGCTTGTGTAGGACTTGTCGGGGTATGATACTTTGGTATAACGTCCAGGGGTTACTTTTGGTTTGTTACACTATTATATTGTAAATTGTTGGAGATGTTAAGGAATGGTGATCTTGTCTATTGGAAGAAGGTAAGTTGACCTAATTCCCTTAGTTAATGTAGAATTGATATAGAATTCCTATTGATTGGTATGGTCCACTTATGGTGGTGGTATTTACTTGTTATCCTATTATGATCATGGCCTTGTCGGCATTATTATGTGACTTGTAATAGTATCATGTTAGGGTTTATGGGTATAATGTGAAGGAATGTGAAGGAATGTGAATATATGCAAGGTGTTATGGCTTAGATGAATGTATAAAGTGAAGGATGATGTGATATATGTGTGATCTTGTATAATATGAATGTATAAAGTGAAGGTGCTCATGTGATGTCTATATGATCTTGAATGAGTGCTATAATGTGATGATTCCTCTCCAATTGATGTTATATGATAATTAAGGACTAAGAAGTATCCATATAAAATGATGTTGTATCTTGTGTTGGTAGACTTAGTTTTCCCTACTTGGTACTTGAATGATATTTAATAAATGATATGATGGATGTTGTGTCTTGATTGATAGACTTAAATCCCATACATGAAAGTTATGTGAAAGTGATCTCTTGACTTGGTAGGCTTAGGCACCCTTGTCATTGTTAGAAATATGCATCAGAACTGCATCAGTCCAAATTGTCTGTATTGTAGGGTAATTATTTACTAGGGTAGTTATTTACTATTTAGTAGTTAAATTCTATCTTATCCTTATCCTTATCCTTATCCTTATCCTTAGTTTTTAATCTTATCCTTAGGAGTTGGTTCACTTGTAAACTCCTATAAATATCTGTGTTATAATGAAGTAAGTAGTTTTGCTTTTCATAAATTTTTCTTTGTTCGTTTATCAAACTAATGTTCCTACTTGTTCAATAACAAAAGAAGATAAGATTGTTATGTTTTTCCTTCTCTAAAAACTAACAATTGGTATCAGAGCATTTATTTCTTGAGGGATCCGTGGGTGTTTTGATTGTAATCAACAAGACAAGTTTATCAATCATGGAAGCAGAATCAAGTTTTTCTGTAATGGCACCACCTGTTTTTAATGGTGATAACTATCAGATTTGGGCGGTAAGGATGGAAACATATCTAGATGCCATGGATATGTGGGAGGCAGTCGAAGAGGATTATGAAGTTCCTCTGTTGCCTAACAATCCTACTATGGCCCAGATCAAAAACCATAAAGACAGGAAAACCAAAAAATCAAAGGCAAAGGCCTGTTTATTTTCAGCAGTATCTTCTTCAATCTTCACTCGAATTATGTCTCTAAAGTCAGCAAAATCCATCTGGGATTATCTCAAGGCAGAATACGAAGGGGATGAAAGGATCAGAGGTATGCAAGTGCTAAATCTTATAAGAGATTTCGAGATACAGAAGATGAAAGAAACTGAAACCATCAAAGATTACTCTGAAAGGCTCTTGAACATAGCAAACAGGGTAAGATTGCTTGGTTCCGTGTTTAATGATTCACGTATTGTTGAAAAGATTTTGGTAACTGTGCCAGAAAGATTTGAAGCAACCATAACTACTTTGGAAAACACGAAGGATCTGTCCAAGATCACCTTCGCAGAGTTATTAAATGCTTTGCAGGCACAAGAACAACGAAGAGTCATGAGAGAAGAAGGAAATACAGAGGGAGCATTGTTTGCCAAGCCTCAAGATGGAGGCAAAAACAAAAAGAAGAAGAACAAGAAGAATGGTGAAGGCATTTCAACAAGTACTACCAAAGGAAAAACTGGACACTCAAAGAAAAGTTATCCTCCTTGTAAGCATTGTAACAAGAAAGGTCATCCACCATATAAATGTTTGAGAAGGCCTGATGCTAAATGTAGTAAATGCAATCAACTTGGGCATGAAGCTGTAATTTGCAAGAACAATAGTCAGCAACAAGAAGCATAGGCTAAAATTGTTGAGAGTGAGGAGGAAGATGAACTCTTTGTTGCTACATGTTTTTCAAGTAGATCATCTAGTGAGTGTTGGCTGATTGATAGTGGATGCACTAATCACATGACAAATGACATGTCTCTCTTCAAGTAATTGAAGCCTACGACCATTACTAAAGTCAGAATAGGTAATGGCGACCATCTTCCTGTAAGAGGGAAAGGAACCATTGCTATTCCAAGTAATTCAGGTACTAAAACAATTTTTGATGTGCTTTATGTACCTGACATAGATCAAAACTTGCTTAGTGTTGGTCAATTGATGGAAAAAGGCTACAAGTTAAATTTTGAAGATAATCATTGCTTGATCAAGGATGCTTCAGATCAAGAAATGTTTAAAGTAAGAATGAGAGGCAAAAGTTTCTCATTAGATCCATTTGAGGAGGAGCATGTTGTTTTTTCAGCAAAAGAAAGTGTTGCAGAAGTATGGCACAAGAGATTCGGACACTATCACTATGAAGGGTTGGTTAAAATGCAAAAATGAAAATAGTTAAGGACTTGCTTGTTTTAGAAGTACATTCTTCAAATTGTCTTGCGTGTCAATATGGAAAATAAAACAGACTTCCATTTTCAAAGACAACTTGGAGAGCCTCGAACAAATTGCAACTAATTCATACTGATATAGCAGGACCACAAAGGACTCCTTCACTAAAAGGTAGTCTTTACTATATCATTTTTGTAGATGATCTAACCCGCATGTGCTGGATTTATTTTCTCAAGCATAAGTCAGAGGCTTCTAATGTTTTTCGGAAGTTCAAAGCAAAAGTAGAAAATGAAGCCAACTGTAAAATTCAGTCCGTTAGAACAGATAATGGAAAGGAATACACTTCTTACCAGTTTGACATGTTATGTGAGGAAGCAGGGATTCATCATCAGCTTACTACTCCCTATACTCCACAACAAAATGGAGTAAGCGAGAGAAGAAACAGATACATTATGGAGATGACCAGATGCATGTTGCACGAGAAGAACTTGCCCAAGAAATTTTGGGCAGAGGCAGCAAATACATCAGTTTTTCTTCAAAATAGGCTTCCCACAAAGGCAGTGAAAGACCGAACTCCATTTGAAGCTTGGTATGGATTTAAACCATCATTAAATTTTCTTAAAGTGTTTGGTTGTCTCTGTTTTTCCTACATTCCTCAGGTTAAACGAGATAAACTAGATAAAAAATATGTTCCAGGCATTTTTATTGGATATAGTTCAGTTTCAAAGGCATATAAAGTCTTCCAACCACAAACTGAAAATATAATCTTTAGTAGAGATGTGAATGTTATAGAAAATGAAGAGTGGTGTTGGGAAGACTCGAAGAAATTTGTCGTTAACACTTCTGACAAAGCAAAAAAGTCTCCTACCCAATTTTTTGAGAAGAAAATATCACTCTCACGGCAGGATGAAATGGTGGATCATTTACCAGTCAAAGGTACTCGACAACTCAGTGATATATATCAGAGATGCAATGTAGCAGTATGTGAACCTGCTGGGTACAGTGAAGCTAAAAATGATGAAAAATGGGTTGCTGCAATGAAAGAAGAGTTGTTTATGATTGAGAAAAACATGACTTGGGAGCTTGTTGATCAACCTAAAGATAGAAAGATAATTGGGTTGAAATGGGTCTTTAGAACCAAGCTAAATGTCGATGGCTCAGTGAATAAGCATAAAGCAAGACTTGTAGTTAAGGGGTATGCTCAAATTTTTGGTGTGGATTATTTTGATACATTTGCACCAGTAGCTAGGCTTGACACGATCAGGTTACTTCTTGCTCTTGCTGCACAGTTGGGTTGGAAAGTGTATCAGATGGATGTCAAATCAGCATTCCTTAATGGCTTTCTACAGGAAGAAATTTATGTTGAGCAACCTGAAGGCTTTGTGAAGAAAGGAAATGAGGACAAAGTTTATAGGTTAAGAAAGGCACTTTATGGACTTAAACAGGCACCAAGGGCCTGGTATGGTCGAATAGATGGCCATTTACTTGGCTTAGGCTTTGAAAAGAGTCTATCAGAATCTACTCTTTATGTTAAACATCATGGCATTGATATTCTTATTGTGTCTATATATGTGGATGATGTACTAATTACAGGAAGCAATACAAGGCATATCGAGGATTTCAAGCAAGAAATGATGCAAGCCTTTGAGATGACTGATCTTGGTCTAATGTCTTATTTTCTTGGTATGGAACAAGATGAAGTTTTCATTTGCCAGAAGAAATATGCTAAGGAAATTCTCAAGAAATTCAACATGGAAGATTGCAAGGAGATGAATACTCCTATGAACCAAAAAGATAAACTAAGCAAGAATGACGGAGCAGAGAAAGTGGAGGAAACGTACTTCAGAGTCTTAGTCGGTTGTTTGATGTATCTCACAGCTACAAGACCTGATATTTTGTATGCTGTAAGCATTCTATCGAGGTTCATGCATTGTGCTAGTGAGGTGCATCTAAAAGCAGCAAAACGAGTTGTTAGATACATCAAAGGAACCATCAATTATGGTGTCAAGTTTCAGAAAAAAATAGATCTGAAACTACTTGGGTATTCTGATAGTGATTGGGCTGGATCCGCAGATGACATGAAGAGCACATCTGGATATTGTTTCTGTCTTGGCTCAGGAATGTTTTCGTGGTGCTCAAAGAAGCAGGAAGTTGTGGCTCAATCCACTGCAGAGGCGGAATTTGTGGCTGCAACAGCTGCAGTAAATCAAGCATTGTGGTTGAGGAAAATTTTTGGTGATCTGCACATGAATCAGACAAAGGGAACTGAAGTATTTGTGGACAATCAATCTGCAATAGCAATTTCTCATAATCCTGTATTTCATGGGAAAATAAAACACTTCAACATCAAGCTTTTCTTCTTGAGGGAAGTGCAAAATAATGGTGACGTGATTCTCCTCTATTGCAAAACTGAAGAGCAGCTGGCTGATATCTTCACCAAACCATTATCAGGAAATAAATTTCAACTTCTCAGGCAAAAACTTGGAGTTTGCAGCTCTTAAGCAAGGAGGAGTGTTAGAAATATGCATCAGAACTGCATCAGTCCAAATTGTCTGTATTGTAGGGTAATTATTTACTAGGGTAGTTATTTACTGTTTAGTAGTTAAATTCTATCTTATCCTTATCCTTATCCTTAGTTTTTAATCTTATCCTTAGGAGTTGGTTCACTTGTAAACTCCTATAAATATCTGTGTTATAATGAAGTAAGTAGTTTTGCTTTTCATAAATTTTTCTTTGTTCGTTTATCAAAGAAGCAGGACGTTGTGGCTCAATCCACTGCAGAGGCGGAATTTGTGGCTGCAACAGCTGCAGTAAATCAAGCATTGTGGTTGAGGAAAAGTTTTTGTGATCTGCACATGAATCAGACAAAGGGAACTGAAGTATTTGTGGACAATCAATCTGCAATAGCAATTTCTCATAATCCTGTATTTCATGGGAAAATAAAACACTTCAACATCAAGCTTTTCTTCTTGAGGGAAGTGCAAAATAATTGTGACGTGATTCTCCTCTATTGCAAAACTGAAGAGCAGCTGGCTGATATCTTCACCAAACCATTATCAGGAAATAAATTTCAACTTCTCAGGCAAAAACTTGGAGTTTGCAGCTCTTAAGCAAGGAGGAGTGTTAGAAATATGCATCAGTCCAAATTGTCTGTATTGTAGGGTAATTATTTACTAGGGTAGTTATTTACTGTTTAGTAGTTAAATTCTATCTTATCCTTATCCTTATCCTTATCCTTATCCTTATCCTTAGTTTTTAATCTTATCCTTAGGAGTTGGTTCACTTGTAAACTCCTATAAATATCTGTGTTATAATGAAGTAAGTAGTTTTGCTTTTCATAAATTTTTCTTTGTTCGTTTATCAAAGAAGCAGGACGTTGTGGCTCAATCCACTGCAGAGGCGGAATTTGTGGCTGCAACAGCAGCAGTAAATCAAGCATTGTGGTTGAGGAAAATTTTTGGTGATCTGCACATGACTCAAACAAAGGGAACTGAAGTATTTGTGGACAATCAATCTGCAATAGCAATTTCTCATAATCCTGTATTTCATGGGAAAACAAAACACTTCAACATCAAGCTTTTCTTCTTGAGGGAAGTGCAAAATAATTGTGACGTGATTCTCCTCTATTGCAAAACTGAAGAGCAACTGGCTGATATCTTCACCAAACCATTATCAGGAAATAAATTTCAACTTCTCAGGCAAAAACTTGGAGTTTGCAGCTCTTAAAGCAAGGAGGAGTGTTAGAAATATGCATCAGAACTGCATTAGTCCAAATTGTCTGTATTGTAAGGTAATTATTTATTGTTTAATAGTTAAATTCTATCTTATCCTTATCCTTATCCTTATCCTTATCCTTATCCTTATCCTTATCCTTAGTTTTTAATCTTATCCTTAGGAGTTGGTTCACTTGTAAACTTCTATAAATATCTGTGTTATAATGAAGTAAGTAGTTTTGTTTTTCATAAATTTTTCTTTGTTCGTTTATCAAACTAATGTTCCTACTTGTTCAATAACAAAAGAAAATAAGATTGTTATGTTTTTCCTTCTCTAAAAACTAACAGTCATGTATGTGTATGAATGAATGTATGGACGAATGGAAGTCTAGGATCGATAGACCTAAAGTTGGTGCCCTTCCTTGAATGATTAAAAGAGGTATTCTAGAGTGTGTCTTAAACCAGTAGACCTAAGCATGGTTCCCCTTCTTGATGAGTCTAGAACCATTAGAGAATGTAAAACCTTGAATATGAAAAGAAGGTCAAGAATGTAAAACCTTGAATAAGAAAAGAAGTTTAATAGAAGCCTTGTTTAGAGGAATTATGGACTTAGGGGTAGGTTGGCTGGAACGACATGAAACCATCTCTAAGGAAGTCATAAGAGCTATACTAATAGACCTTGGTTGGCAGCCCTAGTGGACCCATCCTTGGAAGAAAAGTATTATGAGTTGGTAGGACTTAATGATGGTACCTTCTCTAATACACCTTGGGAATGAATTACTCTATGAGAACAAAGGCAAAGCACCAAGTGGATATGCTTGTGGTAGTAGCTCTAATTTAGATGAGACTAGAGTATAAAGAAGCCCTTAATATCCCTTAACCATGTGCAAACATGGGATGTGTCCTAGTTCTACCCTTGGCAAGTAGAACACCTTCCACGGTGTGGGGTCTTTATGACACCGGATTCCATACCTAGCTAGTAAGGTCTATGTCGGTTAATGCCTATTCTCATCTTATGGGATGTACATTCTACTATTAGAGAGGTTCTACAATGTGTAGGTAGTGGAATCGGACGTTATCTACACATGGAACGAGTAGGCTTTGAAGATGCTAGAGTGAGTTCCATAGGTCCTTCAAGACCATTATATGAAGTCCTCTAATTTATTACTTGTCTCTTAAACAGATTTAAAGAATAATGTTGATTTAGTTAAAGCATGTTTAATAGAAAGGTTCTTATCTGGGGTTGCTTTGAGGATTGCTTAGGTGTTCTTGAAGGGTGCATGGGCGGTCACTTCATGTATTACCTAGGTGAGTCTTAGAGTAACCTCAGGTAGAGAATCTAAATGATGAAAAGGCTTACTTGATGAATATGGAACTAAGTATTATTTGATGGGAAGGAATATTCTTACTTTAGGTAGTATTGAGGACCATCTAGGTGTTTGTGAAGGGGTTGTATGGGCGGCCGCTTCATATCTTACTTAGGTAGGTCTTAGGATAACCTCTAGTAGGGGATCTAAATGCTTAAATGGATTCTAAGTGATTATTGTCATATCTTGTGGATTATTTGGATATTGTCTTCTATGCAATTGTTGACTAGTATTCTGTCTCTTAAACTCTTAATATGAAGGTTTTTTTTTATCAAAATTTCGTGAAAGCATGCTTCTATACTAATTGTCCCTTTTTTATGGTTTTTGCATGACTTTTATACTTTGTGCATTAAATATGTTGACCCCTTCTTTTCCCTTTTTGACTGAAGTGTAGGAATTGGAAGTCTTGATATGCCATGGATGATGGGTAGGTTTCTAAGGGTTGAAGGTAAAGCTTTATTGAGTCCTCATAGATTCGAGGACAAGACCCACATGATCCTTTTATATCTTTTTAGTCTTTATTTCAAGTCTTGTATAGGCTTAGTCCCAAATGTTGTATTCTAAAGTATAGATGGTTTAATCAGACATTGTAAAGATAGAGTGTTTTTAAAAGTTTTCCGCTTGCTATTTAATGAAAGTATTCTTCGTGTGTGAAAAGATTTTTAAATTCTTGCTTATTTTGAGTATCATAGCAATGATTGATATGTGTGGCATGTATGAGACCTCTGAGAGGTCGATTACGCCTTGTAACTTCTTGGGGGTGCTCCCCGTTCGTTACATTGATAGTCATAAAATATCTAGTAAGTGTATTCAACAACCATGATCAATAGTCATCAACAACCATCAAATACCATTAAGTGTGTTTTGACACCATTAAGGTATCCAACAAGCATGATGAATAGTTATCAACAACTACTAAATACCATTAAGTGTATTAAGACAGTCATTAAACACTATCAATATCCATTAATAACCAATAACAACAATATTTGTTACTTTCATCTTTTCAGGAAACAATGAAATCCAGTATTTTCCTCTTTCTTATTTTAAGGAATTAAAAAGTTTTTTCTCTTTTAAACTAATAAAAGTCAAAAATGATTTATTCCTAGACTAAAAAAAATACTAATAGTCCTTTTCTTTTTCGAACTCGATAAATCAATCAAGCATACTAGAGATCGCAAATTTATTAGCAGAGGCTTCCAACTATAATATTTAACTCATAAAAGCATAAATTAACCTTATGATAAAAAATCACAAATTGTACCACTAAAAATTTGTACCTACACTCCTCTATTGAATTTAAACTTTTTCTGTTACAACTTATTAAACTCTCCATGTTAGAATTATTAACATCAATCAATTAAATTAAACTTCTAAAAAATTTAATCCATTGATTATTTAATCTTTTTTATTTATACTTAAATTAATTCACATAACGGATATACACATATAATTCACCTGCGGGATTTTCACGTGATTACTTAAAAACAACCATAAAGTGGTGTCTTCTTTCTCATGTCTGAGATATGATTCTATCAACTAATTATTATTTCATGTAATTTCCTATTATCCAATCTCGATCAACTGCTTTTTCATGGTTACTGGTACCCAGTGTTTGGGTACTCATGTTTCACTTCTCCATCATTTTCTGATATATATTCTTCAATGAGCCACCCTTGCTTAGTATTAGTTCTGCGGTGACCATCGTAGACTTAGATCATGGAGAACTTTTGGCATCCTAAGACTTGTTGCTTTTCCATTTTTTTGTACAGTTTATGTATCTTGTATTTTGATTAGCAGTTCTGTTTGTTTTTAGTCACTCTTGTACCAATGATGCCAAGTAAAAGATTAGTTCTGATATATAGTTTTGTCTTTCTCGATAATTTTGGGGCCTTTTTTATATATATTTGTATCTCCTTATACATAGCTATGCCAAGTATATTTATTTGTTTTCTCTTTAAGTTTTTACTTTTGGAGATTTGTAGTAAGAGACCCCAAGGTTGATTTTGGATCATGACGATTTCGGCGTTGCCTGGTCTAAAAGGTGCAACCTTCTAATTTTAAGGTACTTTGTTCCATTGGTGAAACTATAAGTAGCGACTTTTCTTTTAAATAATATGATTACGATATGTAATTTTTGAAAATTGCATGTGAAGTGCTGAGAACACTAATTGGATCTTTGTTATTGTTGTTTTCATTTGTGATACAATGTTATGTTAATTAACAAGAGATTGATAAGCTATAATACATAATAGAGGAATAAGGATTGACATAAGAAACCTTCAGTAAAAAATTGTTTTTAAGTGAATAAGTGCGTATATTTTTGCACGAAGTGATTAAATATATTTAAATTTTCAAAAATGCATCTAATATCAATCGACAAAGAGAAGATTAAAAAGTAACTAATCTTTTAACCAGATTCAACTGAATATAGTGGAGTTTTGGATGAAGATCTATGAATTAATGTCGAAAAGTTTTAGTTATAAAAAGGAGATAAGAACAAGAAATAATGCAAAAGACTCTTAACATTTTTCATGTGAAAGTAGTCATGTGAATAATGCTCCCAAAATCTCAAATATGAAAGAAGAAAAACATGTTTATCTAAATACTTCTAAATTATGATAATCTAAATGTGCAAGATAACTATTAATTACATCTTCATCCTAGTTGTAAATTTATCTATCATCTCAAATGAAATTATTTAGTAGATAAAAAAAAGTTATCACCTCAATTGTATCGATCAATGGAATGCCCCATCCCTCAATTTCATTGATTTTCAAATTAATCCATCCTTCCTCATCCCTCACATTTGTGTTCATCAATTGTATACATTATGATAAATCTGCCTCCCACAGATCAATCTTTACTCCTCCGTAATTAGGGTTTGAAGATCTACTCCTAATGTTAGTCCTTCTAATTCATCATTCATTAATCTTTTCATTGAGATAAGTTCTTTTTTCTTTTTTTACTTAAATTTGATCACATTCATGCTATGCAATTTTTTTTATTGTTGGTGATGTTCTACGTTAATTTTATTTTGGCTTTGTTGATTGAATTCTCATGTAGACATTTAATAAAAGCCAGTCAAATTAGCTATATATATGAATTTTAAACTAGTTTGATGGACTATATGAGTACTCTATGTATGTTTGTTTAAGTTATACATTGAATTTAAGAATAAAATAATTTACATACCTTTTGAAAATCATCTTTATAAATTTTAGAATTTTCCTCTACCCAAAAGAATAAAAACCTTGATTGCTTACTCATTTTTCTTAGGTAGATTTTGAGAATTAATGAAGTACATTCATGTGATAGTGTTACTTTTTGGGATAAAACATGGATTAACTTTATTCCATATAGTGTTAATAGTGCTTCCTTTATGCTAGCTTTATCTACTCTTGATTGTCAAGATAAATTTTTCGACATTGAATCTTAACACATTTCAAAGGAAATGCATTTTATTTAAAAGATCCATTCTTTCGAATATTTAGAGTGGGTTACAATCTATGTGTTTGACATAGATCTCTCGGTATTGGAAACAGCTTTTATAGAATTGGATGATTTTTGTTAAAGTTATTTTCATATTCTTTCTAAATGTATGTGATTGTATGTCCACTTATTGATTTTTCATATATTAGTTTTTTTTGGTCTTTCCTTCAAATGTGTATGAAGAAAAAGAAAAGAGGCAATGATAATCACGTGAAACGTACTTTTATTATACTAGTGTGTTTCATGTAAATTACATAAATACCTAATTTGGACATATATTGTCACGACCCAAAATCGAGCCGCGAGTGGCACCCACACTTATCCTACTATGTGAGCGAACCAACCAACCTAAAACCCCAACATATTGAACAAAATACAAAGCGGAAGACTTAAAACTCATTATCTCCAAAATCTGGAAGTCATCATCACAAGAACATCTATCCTCAAGTTACAAATCTAAAAGTATCTAAGAAGCTAAAATAAATAAAAGGCTAGTCCATGCCGGAAGTTCAAGGCATCAAGACATTGAAGAGAAGATCCAGTCCAAGCTAGAAGCATTAGCTCACCCTGAAATCCGGTGTAGTGAAGACTGGCTAGAATTGCTGCTGAGTTGAAGACGACGGTACGTTTGCTGCATTCCCCAAATAACAAAGAAAGAAACAACAAGTAGGGGGTCAGTACAAAACACAAGTACTGAGTAGGTATCATCGGCCAACTCAAAATAGAAAACGGTATATATCAGTTCATATCATAAATCAACTACAATACTCAACATGTAGCAACAAGTACTATAATCATCAATAAATACTACCAAGTTCATCCATGAGGACTCACCCAATACCACACTACATTGGGAAATGAGGTTCATTACATTGAGTATATAAACACTCTCAAGCTTCATTATCTTTCTCGGCTTCCTCTTGTGTCGGAACGTGACACTCCGATCCCCTAATTCTACGTGTCGGTTCGTGACACCCGATCCCCTAATACTATGTGTCGGAACGTGACACTCCGATCCCCTANATGACAAATGACATGTCTCTCTTCAAGGAATTGAAGCCTACGACCATTACTAAAGTCAGAATAGGTAATGGCGACCATCTTCCTGTAAGAGGGAAAGGAACCATTGCTATTCCAAGTAATTCAGGTACTAAAACAATTTCTGATGTGCTTTATGTACCTGACATAGATCAAAACTTGCTTAGTGTTGGTCAATTGATGGAAAAAGGCTACAAGTTAAATTTTGAAGATAATCATTGCTTGATCAAGGATGCTTCAGATCAAGAAATGTTTAAAGTAAGAATGAGAGGCAAAAGTTTCTCATTAGATCCATTTGAGGAGGAGCATGTTGTTTTTTCAGCAAAAGAAAGTGTTGCAGAAGTATGGCACAAGAGACTCGGACACTATCACTATGAAGGGTTGGTTAAAATGCAAAAAATGAAAATAGTTAAGGACTTGCCTGTTTTAGAAGTACATTCTTCAAATTGTCTTGCGTGTCAATATGGAAAACAAAACAGACTTCCATTTTCAAAGACAACTTGGAGAGCCTCGAACAAATTGCAACTAATTCATACTGATATAGCAGGACCACAAAGGACTCCTTCACTAAAAGGTAGTCTTTACTATATCATTTTTGTAGATGATCTAACCCGCATGTGCTGGATTTATTTTCTCAAGCATAAGTCAGAGGCTTCTAATGTTTTTCGGAAGTTCAAAGCAAAAGTAGAAAATGAAGCCAACTGTAAAATTCAGTCCGTAAGAACAGATAATGGAAAGGAATACACTTCTTACCAGTTTGACATGTTATGTGAGGAAGCAGGGATTCATCATCAGCTTACTACTCCCTATACTCCACAACAAAATGGAGTAAGCGAGAGAAGAAACAGATACATTATGGAGATGACCAGATGCATGTTGCACGAGAAGAACTTGCCAAAGAAATTTTGGGCAGAGGCAGCAAATACATCAGTTTTTCTTCAAAATAGGCTTCCCACAAAGGCAGTGAAAGACCGAACTCCATTTGAAGCTTGGTATGGATTTAAACCATCATTAAATTTTCTTAAAGTGTTTGGTTGTCTCTGTTTTTCCTACATTCCTCAGGTTAAACGAGATAAACTAGATAAAAAATCTGTTCCAGGCATTTTTATTGGATATAGTTCAGTTTCAAAGGCATATAAAGTCTTCCAACCACAAACTGAAAATATAATCTTTAGTAGAGATGTGAATTTTATAGAAAATGAAGAGTGGTGTTGGGAAGACTCGAGGAAATTTGTCGTTAACACTTCTGACAAATCAAAAAAGTCTCCTACCCAGTTTTTTGAGAAGAAAATATCACTCTCACGGCAGGATGAAATGGTGGATCATTTACCAGTCAAAGGTACTCGACAACTCAGTGATATATATCAGAGATGCAATGTAGTAGTATGTGAACCTGCTGGGTACAATGAAGCTAAAAATGATGAAAAATGGGTTGCTGCAATGAAAGAAGAGTTGTTTATGATTGAGGAAAACATGACTTGGGAGCTTGTTGATCAACCTGAAGACAGAAAGATAATTGGGTTGAAATGGGTCTTTAGAACCAAGCTAAATGTCGATGGTTCAGTGAATAAGCATAAAGCAAGACTTGTAATTAAGGGGTATGCTCAAAATTTTGGTGTGGATTATTTTGATACATTTGCACCAGTAGCTAGGCTTGACACGATCAGGTTACTTCTTGCTGTTGCTGCACAGTTGGGTTGGAAAGTGTATCAGATGGATGTCAAATCAGCATTCCTTAATGGCTTTCTACACGAATAAATTTATGTTGAGCAACCTGAAGGCTTTGTGAAGAAAGGAAATGAGGACAAAGTTTATAGGTTAAGAAAGGCACTTTGTGGACTTAAACAGGAACCAAGGGCCTGGTATGATCGAATAGATGGCCATTTACTTGGCTTAGGCTTTGAAAAGAGTCTATCAGAATCTACTCTTTATGTTAAACATCATGGCATTGATATTCTTGTTATTTCTATATATGTGGATGATGTACTAATTATAGGAAGCAATACAAGGCATATCGAGGATTTCAAGCAAGAAATGATGCAAGCCTTTGAGATGACTGATCTTGGTCTAATGTCTTATTTTCTTGGTATGGAAATCAAGCAGGGACAAGATGAAGTTTTCATTTGCCAGAAGAAATATGCTAAGGAAATTCTCAAGAAATTCAACATGGAAGATTGCAAGGAGATGAATACTCCTATGAACGGAAAAGAGAAACTAAGCAAGAACGACGGAGCAGAGAATGTGGAGGAAACGTACTTCAGAGGCTTAGTCGGTTGTTTGATGTATCTCACAGCTACAAGACCTGATATTTTGTATGCTGTAAGCATTCTATCGAGGTTCATGCATTGTGCTAGTGAGGTGCATCGAAAAGCAGCAAAACGAGTTGTTAGATACATCAAAGGAACCATCAATTATGGTGTCAAGTTTCAGAAAAAAATAGATCTGAAACTACTTGGGTATTCTGATAGTGATTGGGCTGGATCCGCAAATGACATGAAGAGCACATCTGGATATTGTTTCAGTCTTGGCTCAGGAATGTTTTCGTGGTGCTCAAAGAAGAAGGACGTTGTGGCTCAATCCACTGCAGAGGCGGAATTTGTGGCTGCAACAGCAGCAGTAAATCAAGCATTGTGGTTGAGGAAAATTTTTGGTGATCTGCACATGAATTAGACAAAGGGAACTGAAGTATTTGTGGACAATGAATCTGCAATAGCAATTTCTCATAATCTTGTATTTCATGGGAAAACAAAACACTTCAACATGAAGCTTTTCTTCTTGAGGGAAGTGCAAAATAATGGTGACGTGATTCTCCTCTATTGCAAAACTGAAGAGCAGCTGGCTGATATCTTCACCAAACCATTATCATGAAATAAATTTCAACTTCTCAGGCAAAAACTTGGAGTTTGCAGCTCTTAAGCAAGGAGGAGTGTTAGAAATATGCATCAGAACTGCATCAGTCCAAATTGTCTGTATTGTAGGGTAATTATTTACTAGGGTAGTTATTTACTGTTTAGTAGTTAAATTCTATCTTATCCTTATCCTTATCCTTAGTTTTTAATCTTATCCTTAGGAGTTGGTTCACTTGTAAACTCCTATAAATATCTGTGTTATAATGAAGTAAGTAGTTTTGCTTTTCATAAATTTTTCTTTGTTCGTTTATCAAAGAAGCAAGACGTTGTGGCTCAATCCACTGTAGAGGCAGAATTTGTGGCTGCAACAGCTGCAGTAAATCAAGCATTGTGGTTGAGGAAAATTTTTGGTGATCTGCACATGAATCAGACAAAGGGAACTGAAGTATTTGTGGACAATCAATCTGCAATAGCAATTTCTCATAATCCTGTATTTCATGGGAAAATAAAACACTTCAACATCAAGCTTTTCTTCTTGAGGGAAGTGCAAAATGATGGTGACGTGATTCTCCTCTATTGCAAAACTGAAGAGCAGCTGGCTGATATCTTCACCAAACCATTATCATGAATAAATTTCAACTTCTCAGGCAAAAACTTGGAGTTTGCAACTCTTAAGCAAGGAGGAGTGTTAGAAATATGCATCAGAACTGCATCAGTCCAAATTGTCTGTATTGTAGGTTAATTATTTACTAGGGTAGTTATTTACTGTTTAGTAGTTAAATTCTATCTTATCCTTATCCTTATCCTTATCCTTATCCTTATCCTTATCCTTATCCTTAGTTTTTAATCTTATCCTTAGGAGTTGGTTCACTTGTAAACTCCTATAAATATCTGTGTTATAATGAAGTAAGTAGTTTTGCTTTTCATAAATTTTTCTTTGTTCGTTTATCTAAGAAGCAGGACGTTGTGGCTCAATCCACTGCAGAGGCGGAATTTGTGGCTGCAACAGCAGCAGTAAATCAAGCATTGTGGTTGAGGAAAATTTTTGGTGATCTGCACATGAATCAGACAAAGGGAACTGAAGTATTTGTGGACAATCAATCTGCAATAGCAATTTCTCATAATCCTGTATTTCATGGGAAAATAAAACACTTCAACATCAAGCTTTTCTTCTTGAGGGAAGTGCAAAATAATGGTGACGTGATTCTCCTCTATTGCAAAACTGAAGAGCAGCTGGCTGATATCTTAACCAAACCATTATCATGAAATAAATTTCAACTTCTCAGGCAAAAACTTGGAGTTTGCAGCTCTTAAGCAAGGAGGAGTGTTACAAATATGCATCAGAACTGCATTAGTCCAAATTGTCTGTATTATAAGGTAATTATTTACTGTTTAATAGTTAAATTCTATCTTATCCTTATCCTTATCCTTATCCTTATCCTTATTCTTATCCTTAGTTTTTAATCTTATCCTTAGGAGTTGGTTCACTTGTAAACTTCTATAAATATCTGTGTTATAATGAAGTAAGTAGTTTTGTTTTTCATAAATTTTTCTTTGTTCGTTTATCAAACTAATGTTCCTACTTGTTCAATAACAAAAGAAAATAAGATTGTTATGTTTTTCCTTCTCTAAAAACTAACAGTCATGTATGTGTATGAATGAATGTATGGACGAATGGAAGTCTAGGATCGATAGACCTAAAGTTGGTGGCCTTCCTTGAATGATTAAAAGAGGTATTCTAGAGTGTGTCTTGAACCAGTAGACCTAAGCATGGTTCCCCTTCTTGATGAGTCTAGAACCATTAGAGAATGTAAAACCTTGAATATGAAAAGAAGGTCAAGAATGTAAAACCTTGAATAAGAAAAGAAGTTTAATAGAAGCCTTGTTTAGAGGAATTATGGACTTAGGGGTAGGTTGGCTGGAACGACATGAAACCATCTCTAAGGAAGTCATAAGAGCTATACTAATAGACCTTGGTTGGCAGCCCTAGTGGACCCATCCTTGGAAGAAAAGTATTATGAGTTGGTAGGACTTAATGATGGTACCTTCTCTAATACACCTTGGGAATGAATTACTCTATGAGAACAAAGGCAAAGCACCAAGTGGATATGCTTGTGGTAGTAGCTCTAATTTAGATGAGACTAGAGTATAAAGAAGCCCTTAATATCCCTTAACCATGTGCAAACATGGGATGTGTCCTAGTTCTACCCTTGGCAAGTAGAACAGCTTCCACGGTGTGGGGTCTTTATGACACCGGATTCCATACCTAGCTAGTAAGGTCTATGTCGGTTAATGCCTATTCTCATCTTATGGGATGTACATTCTACTATTAGAGAGGTTCTACAATGTGTAGGTAGTGGAATCGGACGTTATCTACACATGGAACGAGTAGGCTTTGAAGATGCTAGAGTGAGTTCCATAGGTCCTTCAAGACCATTATATGAAGTCCTCTAATTTATTACTTGTCTCTTAAACAGATTTAAAGAATAATGTTGATTTAGTTAAAGCATGTTTAATAGAAAGGTTCTTATCTGGGGTTGCTTTGAGGATTGCTTAGGTGTTCTTGAAGGGTGCATGGGCGGTCACTTCATGTATTACCTAGGTGAGTCTTAGAGTAACCTCAGGTAGAGAATCTAAATGATGAAAAGGCTTACTTGATGAATATGGAACTAAGTATTATTTGATGGGAAGGAATATTCTTACTTTAGGTAGTATTGAGGACCATCTAGGTGTTTGTGAAGGGGTTGTATGGGCGGCCGCTTCATATCTTACTTAGGTAGGTCTTAGGATAACCTCTAGTAGGGGATCTAAATGCTTAAATGGATTCTAAGTGATTATTGTCATATCTTGTGGATTATTTGGATATTGTCTTCTATGCAATTGTTGACTAGTATTCTGTCTCTTAAACTCTTAATATGAAGGTTTTTTTTTATCAAAATTTCATGAAAGCATGCTTCTATACTAATTGTCCCTTTTTTATGGTTTTTGCATGACTTTTATACTTTGTGCATTAAATATGTTGACCCCTTCTTTTCCCTTTTTGACTGAAGTGTAGGGATTGGAAGTCTTGATATGCCATGGATGATGGGTAGGTTTCTAAGGGTTGAAGGTAAAGCTTTAGTGAGTCCTCATAGATTCGAGGACAAGACCCACATGATCCTTTTATATCTTTTTAGTCTTTATTTCAAGTCTTGTATAGGCTTAGTCCCAAATGTTGTATTCTAAAGTATAGATGGTTTAATCAGACATTGTAAAGATAGAGTGTTTTTAAAAGTTTTCCGCTTGCTATTTAATGAAAGTATTCTTCGTGTGTGAAAAGATATTTAAATTCTTGCTTATTTTGAGTATCATAGCAATGATTGATATGTGTGGCATGTATGAGACCTCTGAGAGGTCGATTACGCCTTGTAACTTCTTGGGGGTGCTCCCCGTTCGTTACATTGATAGTCATAAAATATCTAGTAAGTGTATTCAACAACCATGATCAATAGTCATCAACAACCATCAAATACCATTAAGTGTGTTTTGACACCATTAAGGTATCCAACAAGCATGATGAATAGTTATCAACAACTACTAAATACCATTAAGTGTATTAAGACAGTCATTAAACACTATCAATATCCATTAATAACCAATAACAACAATATTTGTTACTTTCATCTTTTCAGGAAACAATGAAATCCAGTATTTTCCTCTTTCTTATTTTAAGGAATTAAAAAGTTTTTTCTCTTTTAAACTAATAAAAGTCAAAAATGATTTATTCCTAGACTAAAAAAAATATTAATAGTCCTTCTCTTTTTCGAACTCGATAAATCAATCAAGCATACTAGAGATCGCAAATTTATTAGCAGAGGCTTCCAACTATAATATTTAACTCATAAAAGCATAAATTAACCTTATGATAATAAATCACAAATTGTACCACTAAAAATTTGTACCTACACTCCTCTATTGAATTTAAACTTTTTCTGTTACAACTTATTAAACTCTCCATGTTAGAATTATTAACATCAATCAATTAAATTAAACTTCTAAAAAATTTAATCCATTGATTATTTAATCTTTTTTATTTATGCATAAATTAATTCACATGATGGATATACACATATAATTCACCTGCGGGATTTTCACGTGATTACTTAAAAACAACCATAAAGTGGTGTCTTCTTTCTCATGTCTGAGATATGATTCTATCAACTAATTATTATTTCATGTAATTTCCTATTATCCAATCTCGATCAACTGCTTTTTCATGGTTACTGGTACCCAGTGTTTGGGTACTCATGTTTCACTTCTCCATCATTTTCTGATATATATTCTTCAATGAGCCACCCTTGCTTAGTATTAGTTCTGCGGTGACCATCGTAGACTTAGATCATGGAGAACTTTTGGCATCCTAAGACTTGTTGCTTTTACATTTTTTTTGTACAGTTTATGTATCTTGTATTTTGATTAGCAGTTCTGTTTGTTTTTAGTCACTCTTGTACCAATGATGCCAAGTAAAAGATTAGTTCTGATATATAGTTTTGTCTTTCTCGATAATTTTGGGGCCTTTTTTATATATATTTGTATCTCCTTATACATAGCTATGCCAAGTATATTTATTTGTTTTCTCTTTAAGTTTTTACTTTTGGAGATTTGTAGTAAGAGACCCCAAGGTTGATTTTGGATCATGACGATTTCGGCGTTGCCTGGTCTAAAAGGTGCAACCTTCTAATTTTAAGGTACTTTGTTCCATTGGTGAAACTATAAGTAGCGACTTTTCTTTTAAATAATATGATTACGATATGTAATTTTTGAAAATTGCATGTGAAGTGCTGAGAACACTAATTGGATCTTTGTTATTGTTGTTTTCATTTGTGATACAATGTTATGTTAATTAACAAGAGATTGATAAGCTATAATACATAATAGAGGAATAAGGATTGACATAAGAAACCTTCAGTAAAAAATTGTTTTTAAGTGAATAAGTGCGTATATTTTTGCACGAAGTGATTAAATATATTTAAATTTTCAAAAATGCATCTAATATCAATCGACAAAGAGAAGATTAAAAAGTAACTAATCTTTTAACCAGATTCAACTGAATATAGTGGAGTTTTGGATGAAGATCTATGAATTAATGTCGAAAAGTTTTAGTTATAAAAAGGAGATAAGAACAAGAAATAATGCAAAAGACTCTTAACATTTTTCATGTGAAAGTAGTCATGTGAATAATGCTCCCAAAATCTAAAATATGAAAGAAGAAAAACATGTTTATCTAAATACTTCTAAATTATGATAATCTAAATGTGCAAGATAACTATTAATTACATCTTCATCCTAGTTGTAAATTTATCTATCATCTCAAATGAAATTATTTAGTAGATAAAAAAAAGTTATCACCTCAATTGTATCGATCAATGGAATGCCCCATCCCTCAATTTCATTGATTTTCAAATTAATCCATCCTTCCTCATCCCTCACATTTGTGTTCATCAATTGTATACATTATGATAAATCTGCCTCCCACAGATCAATCTTTACTCCTCAGTAATTAGGGTTTGAAGATCTACTCCTAATGTTAGTCCTTGTAATTCATCATTCATTAATCTTTTCATTGAGATAAGTTCTTTTTTCTTTTTTTACTTAAATTTGATCACATTCATGCTATGCAATTTTTTTTATTGTTGGTGATGTTCTACGTTAATTTTATTTTGGCTTTGTTGATTGAATTCTCATGTAGACATTTAATAAAAGCCAGTCAAATTAGCTATATATATGAATTTTAAACTAGTTTCATGGACTATATGAGTACTCTATGTATGTTTGTTTAAGTTATACATTGAATTTAAGAATAAAATAATTTACATACCTTTTGAAAATCATCTTTATAAATTTTAGAATTTTCCTCTACCCAAAAGAATAAAAACCTTGATTGCTTACTCATTTTTCTTAGGTAGATTTTGAGAATTAATGAAGTACATTCATGTGATAGTGTTACTTTTTGGGATAAAACATGGATTAACTTTATTCCATATAGTGTTAATAGTGCTTCCTTTATGCTAGCTTTATCTACTCTTGATTGTCAAGATAAATTTTTCGACATTGAATCTTAACACATTTCAAAGGAAATACATTTTATTTAAAAGATCCATTCTTTCGAATATTTAGAGTGGGTTACAATCTATGTGTTTGACATAGATCTCTCGGTATTGGAAACAGCTTTTATAGAATTGGATGATTTTTGTTAAAGTTATTTTCATATTCTTTCTAAATGTATGTGATTGTATGTCCACTTATTGATTTTTCATATATTAGTTTTTTTTGGTCTTTCCTTCAAATGTGTATGAAGAAAAAGAAAAGAGGCAATGATAATCACGTGAAACGTACTTTTATTTACTAGTGTGTTTCATGTAAATTACATAAATACCTAATTTGGACATATATAAATTGATGTAATTGTATGTCATGTTAAATTCACAGAGCACGTGAAAGTTATATTCTATTTTTTCTATGTAAAACAATAATTATCAGCTTATTTTGCGTGTTTCTTTTAAGATAGTATGAAAGAAACAAGAAAAGGATACTTCATTATTTGGAATAAAACATTCATTATATAGATTAACATTGTTGCTTCATTGTGATTTCAGGTTCAGGAAATATTACAATAATTTATTTGGAGAAGTACTTCTTAAGGAAAAGAAAGTTAGCTACAATGTTGCGTCGTACTAGTACAAGAAGTATCATTTTGCGAACTATGACCTCTGCTTCACATAGTTCTAGAATTTACTATGTAAGACCAGGATTCTGTCTCAATGGTATGGTACTCATTCTTTTGGAATATTATTATTCCTCTGATGGGAGCTTAACTATTGTTTTGGCTAATGGAACAAACATATATCATGTTTCCATTGTTCCAAGAAATCATTTTTCCTATTGGATTCCGAATGGAATGCTAACAAATACAATGACTCCTGTCTTACCAAATGTGAATAATATATGGAGCTTGACTTATCTTGTGATGAATTATGTCTCAAGATTTGGGTATGTGAACCATGGACCAAATCGTATGCCATTTCCACCACATCCCGCCAATGTTCATATGGTTAGTTTAATCGTCTTCTATTTTTTAGATTTATTTTTCTTTTTAATCATAAATTTATTGAAATCTTCACATTATTAGTTTTCTCATACTCATACTTGATTTAGTTACCAACTTAGAATTATCACATCACACAATAAGTATGTTTATTGTTTTGATGCAATTATTTTTTATTGTTGAATGTACTTATGCTTTTAATGATTTGGTTGTGTTAATTGATAAATCTCCATGTCTAATTAATTTTTCCTTGCCAAGAAAATTATGCATATTTGATTTGTAACATTTACTTCTTTTAAGAGATTATGACAAGTTGTATGTGACATTTAAGGTACAAATTTCATGACTCAAATTTTTCATGTTTACGTGAAAAATATGAGTTATGATAAAATAATGGTCAAATAATAGCATAATTTTTTTTCTTTATGAAATAATTTCTTCGTACAAACTATGATATTTAATTTAGGGTTTGTTGGCCCGTCAAGATCAGACTGGAAATGTTAATAGGGGATTGAGCAGAGAAGTCATTGTTGCCCGTATGAATCGCATCATGTATTAGTTAACCGAAATTTCTACAAGTGATGAGGATACATGTTCTATTTGTTTGGTAAGGACTTTATATTTTAATTTGATTGTCTCCTCCTATAGCTTAAGGTCTAGTCATGTAAGTTAAATTATTTTCTTGATTTTGTAGGATGATTTCTATGATGGGCAGATTATTGGAAGCACTGACTGTCACCACACCTTTCACTTTGATTGCATCAATCAATGGCTCATGCAAGTGAATTAATGCCCCATTCGCAGAAGGACTGCATTGGCAGTCTAAATATTCCAAACTAGAACTTTTTCATTATGTGGCTTGTCAATTTGATAGTGAACTTGTCAAATATATTTTGAGCATTTTGTGTAATGAAATGGTTTGCTTAAAATATTATGATCGACGTGTGTTTTTGATGTACCCTTTTCTTCGTGGAGGAGGTGTGTAGTTTCTTATGCTATAAACACAACTTTTATTTGATGATAGAGTTAATATGTTGTGCTATGAATTATTTTTTCTCAAATAGAACTAGTTGAGATAGAATGAATTTGCAAGGCCACTTCGAAACAATCTCTCTGCCTCATAAGATAGAGGTAAAGTGAATCACATTCGATAATGTTACGTTGTTGCTATATATTTTATGGTGCTCCATAGTTGTTTATTTTGTTTATTACAATTGTCTAACCTCTCAATTTCTCTTTGTTTAGGTACATTTTATTCTAGGAAGATCTTTTAAGCCCTTATATGAGTTACAAAGTTAGTAATATGCAAACTTAAGGGTTTGTTGTGTGTTGAAATGGTGGTAAAACCTTGTGTTCATGTTGATTAACAAATGATAATTGAATGAAAGAGAAACTGTTACAAGACATATGGAGTTCTGCTCATGCAAAAATTTATTATGAATTTTAAATCCTTCATTTATGTTATTTATACTTATAAAAAAGGAAAAAAAAATTCATTAGCATATAACAAAGGCCGTTTTCATCTAATTATTAATGATAATGTAATGGTAATGTCCTCCATTTAAGGTAATGGTCTTTTTTTTTGAAAATTTTTGTTTTTTCTTTCTTATTTTTGCCTTTTGGCAACATTTTTTGTAAAAAAAAAAATCTTTAAATGTCCCTTGAATCCCAATATCTTATAATACCAAAAATAGTTATGTTTGAAGGGTTTATTCAATAATTTTCTTATGTACGGTACTTTCTCTATATGTCACGATCCATTAAATCGCTGCTTCTATTTTCATTTTTATTTCTGATCAATAATTTTCTACAATTGGAGATCATGTAAACACCTCCTCTTCTGAGACTCAAGTTCCCATTCTTGCTGGAACTAATTCAACCCCTCTTCTCATAAATTCTTCTCATCCGTTTTTTACTTCTCCTTCTGATTCTACCGGTATGTTGTTAGTTAATACAACTTATGATGGAAAGTGTTTTGGTGGATGGAAGAGAGGCATGCTCGTAGCCTTGACTGTGAAAAATAAATCAGGTTTTATTGATGGATCAACTCATGAACATGTTGTTGGTACAGACCTGCACAATGCTTGGTCGAGAGCAAACAACATGGTAATTTTCTGAAAGTGTTATATACTCTTCCACTGTTAAAGATTTGTGGGCAGAATTAGAAGTCAGGTTTGGACAAAGTTCAGGTGCTAAGCTTTTTTAGCTTCAAAAGGAACTAATTGACCTGTTGAGGGCTCATCTGATATTGTGACTTATTACACTAAGATGAAGCGTCTTTGGGATGAACTGAATGCTTTGGATTTCTTCATTCCATGCAATTGCGCTTGTTCTTGCAGAGCAAAGGAAAAGGCCATTAAGTCCAAGCAAGATGAACGATTAGTTCGATTTTTAATGGGACTTAATGATTCTTATTATGCACCTAGAGGTAATATGCTCATGATTTCACCACTCCCTTCTATCCCTAATGCTTATGTGTTGTTGATGCAAGAGGCAATAAAAGGGAGGTCAAGAATACACCCAAATTTCCTGGTGAATCTTCTTCATTCATCGTTGACAACGGACATAGATCATTTTCTACTAATTTTAAGGGCAAAAGGGGAACTATGATAACAAGAAGTCTAATCTTGTTTGAAGATATTGCAAGAAAACATGACATAGCATTGAATAATGTTATAAGATGCCTGGAGTTCCAGCTGATTTTAAAATTACTAAGTCAAGAGACTTTCAAAAGTCTGTTAAGAGTAATGTTGTGACTTCTAATAAATTTTCTGGAGATTCTTTTATGAATAGCGCAAAATCAGAGGAGCATGAGAAACTTCTCACACAGGTGCAATTGGCACAGGTCATGCAGTCTACAGGTGAAAACTAAGGATCAACCCAGTAATTATGATGTCATAGCCTCAGTAAATTGTGTTGGTATTACTGTAACCCCTAATAATTTCTCTCTAAATTCAAATATTGATGGTAAAACTTTCAATAAAAAGACGTGGATAATAAACCTAGGTGCAACTGAACATATGAGTTACAATACAGATTCTTTTATCAATCTTAAATCATTGCCTAGAATTACTTCGGTAAGACTTCCTAATTCACAAAAGGTTAAGGTTTCTCATTCCGGATATGTCAAACTATTCTCAAATTTAATCATTCATAATGTGTTGTATGTACCTAGTTTTCATTCAATTTATTTTCTATACACAAGTTGTATAGACAACTTTCTAATATATTATTCTTCACACCTTCTCATTGTTTCATGCAACACCCTTCAATGAAGAGCCCAATGCTCCTTGGTGAAAGCCAAAATGGTCTCTACATCTTGAAGAATAGGCTTTCAGTTGCTTCTTATTTTATCAATTCCTATTTTAAGTCTAGCTCTAGTTTAGATTCCCTATAGGATGATAAATCTAGTTTGTCATGTATCTCTTTCTGTTATTCAAAGAAAGTTATGGCATGTATGGTTGGGGCATATGCCTTTATCAAATATGCAGAATATCAATGAAATTCCTATTTCAGTTTGTTCGAAATTTTCTGTTCCTTGTTCTATTTGTCCATTAGCAAAGCAATCCAAAATTCCTTTTCCTATTAGTCATATTTCGTCTCAACAAATTTTTGATTTAATCCATATTGATACTTAGGGGACTTATAAAACCCCTACTAATTACGATGGTTATAGGTATTTTTTTTACCAATATGAATTTTTTAGCAGAGGAACTTGGACGTTTTTATTAATTACTAAAAGTAATGCCTTTTCTACTCTCAAATCTTTCCTTGCAATGATAGAACGATAGTTTAATAAAAAGGTTAAGGTCATTAGGTCTGATAATGCTTGAAAATTGGGTTCATGTTTAGAAACTTCTAATTTTTTGTCTACACAAAGAATCATTCATCAAACTTCTTGTGTTGGCACACCTCAACTAAATGGTGTAGTTGAGAGAAAACACAGACATCTTTTGAAAGTTTGTACAGTTTTGCTTTTTCAGTCTCATCTTCCATCAAATATTTGGGTGAATTGTCTAACGACAGGAACTTACTTAATCAATAGATGTCCGACAAACCTATTATCTTTTCAAACACCATATGAGAAACTCTTCAGTCATCCTCCAAATTACTCTTATCTTAAATGTTTTGGTTGTCTTGGTTTTGCTTCCACTCTTTCTCCTGATAGATCTAAATTGGATTGTAGAGTTGAGCCCTGTGTGTTTCTTGGGTATCCTCTTGGGCAAAAAGGTTATAAGTTACTTAGCTTACATTCTAAAAAATATTTTGTTTCCAGGAATGTGGTTTTTTATGAAGATAGATACCCTTTTCTTCTATTCAACCTATTATTTCTTTTTTTCCTCTTACGATTCACTAGTTATACCTGATCTTGATTATCATTTTATATCTTCTCCTCCACATAGTAATTCATTTCCTCTGGATCAACTTTATCAAGTACCTTCTACACTCTCTTCCTTCACAATCTTCGGTTCCATCCCTCCTATCAATCCTGTTACCTTGAGAAAATCTACTAGATCTATCAAGACTTCAACATATTTAGAAGATCACATTTGCAATAGTATACATTTTTTACTGAATTTCATACTTGTTTTTCTTCTCCTAATTCCTTCACACCATTTTCTTTTAATGCTTTATCCACGTCCAATCAACAATAAATCAATTCTCTTTCACAAATAAAAGAACCTACAAGTTTTTCCCAAGCTAGTTTATTTCCAGATTGGCAAGAGGCTATGACAAGTGAATTAGAATCTCTTATCACTAATGACACTTGGGAAGTTGTCTCATTACCCTCAGGAAAGAAGGCTTTACCTAATAAATGGGTTTATAAGGTCAAACTTAACTCTAACGGTACTGTGGAGAGGCTTAAAGCTCGGTTAGTTGTTAGGTGTGATGATCAAGGAATCATCATCGAACTAGTGTTCCTTTACACCTCAACGAAATGGATTACGTAAAGAAATATAGATCTCTAGTAGATTAACTCTATGTTGTTACATTCTAACTTACCACACAATTTGTGGGGGTGAAGCTCTACATACTCATTATCAATATTATGTAGAGTACCTTTAAAAAGTATACATGTTTCCGCTTATGAACTCTGAATTGATAGAAAATCAAATACATCTCATTTAAAAGTCCGACGGTGCATATAATTCTATAGAGTTATTTAACATCATCAAACAAAGTTGGGTCTTAGAGGAATAAAAAATATGTTTGTAGGATATACACAATATTCGAAAGCATATAGGTTACTTGATCTAGAGCCTAATCTTGTTCTATAATCTATTCAGGTTGAATTTTTAGAAAATAATTTTCTGAATGACATCATTGTGAAAAAGTTGACTAAAGCAAGTCAAAGTAGTCTTATGAGAAAAAATGTCTCAAATTCTTATAATAACAGGAAAAGTGACAATACTTATCTAGAGCCAAGAAGTCAGAGTTAAAAGAAAAAAAAACTCTTCATCCAGATTTTTGTCTCCTCAAAATCTATAATTTTTTTGGTGGAGGGAGATAGAACTAAAGTGTGCAATCAAATGTCAATATTGTTTAATATAAAAGAAGATCCTAGAATATTTCAAGAAACTATGTGTTAGAACGGAAAAGATTTTGATAATTGACAAATAGAGGAATCGATGAAAGAAACAAGTTGTGCATACATGTTCCTTTTAGACCTTTTAGACCGAATCGGACTGGGATAATTAGAATGTCAACCACGTGAATTAATAGTTATAAAGCAATGGAAGGGTTGTTTTTTTGACAAGAAACCAGTGCAAAAAGGTTTCCTTTCATAAATAAATCCTAAGCGAAGTAGGAAGCATAAACAAAGTAGGAAACATAAGCAAAAAAAGGAAGTAGAATGGCATGAATAAAGATTCAAGAAGGAAATAAATCAAATCGAAGTCGAACAAGGTTTTTGAGGATGCATTAAAGTCTATTCCGAGTTGGACAAGACTTTGAGAAGTTCTGATCAATAAATAGGGCAATATAATCATCAGAAAAGATTGCACACTTAAACAGAGAGTTACAAGCAAAAGACAATCAAATAGAGGGACTTCATATTTGAGTGATTTCTGATTACGAAATGCGGTCAACTCAAGGAAACAAGAATTATTGAAGAATTGATTCATAGGCTTATGTTTTGTAGTTCTTAAGTCAAATTTGCTTGTATCGAGTTTTTATTGAGTTGTGTCTTTAATTCTTTCTAGATCTAGTGAAGTATAAACTGGAATAGAAATAGCGTCTTCAAATATTGTGTCATTAGTTTATTTTTACATAACGTAACTGTTGTATTATGCAAAGAAACAGACTGAATATACCTATTCCTTAGGCAAATTTGGGGGTCAGTATTTCAACACTATGTCTTCAAAAGATGTTGCTTTTTAGAAAGTGACTATTAATGATGAAATGAATTCTTTAATGTCTAATAATGCTTATATTAAACGTATTTGAGACACTTAAATGATTTTATTGCAAATTCTATTTATTTGAATTTCGAGGAGGTTGATTACAATTTTTACTTTAGAAGAACTTGAAAGTTTTAGGGAAAATGAAACATTTTGGAGATTTTGTGTCTTAAAAAGATAAACACTTTAAACATGTCAATTTCACGTTAGACGCTTGAATTTTGGAGGAAAATACTTAATTTTATAAGGATTTCGGATAAAAAAAGATCTACTCGTACGGATAAGCTCGAGGAAAATATGACCATCAGTTGTCAAGTGCAAGGGATCATATGACCATGAGTTATACTTTTTTGCATTGGTGATATTGCAGTACACCATCTTCTTTTATCTCTTTGGTTGTGGTTACTCTTAGAATACGCACAACTGAAGCATTATTCAAAATCACGAGCAAACATAATAGCATTATAATGTAAACTGAATAACTGAAACTCTACCCTTTTGAAGTTTTCACACAACTCGTTCAAGAATTGAAACTCCGGGATTGCAGCCTTCTACTAATTCCTAACAAACTTTCTCAATCAAGTCTTATGTGGGCAAGAAAATCTTTAGGAAAAAAAAAAGGATGATCTTTCCTTGAGAACCGCCACCCCTACTTATATATTTCAATAGAAGGGAAAAGTTTGAAAGATAAAATGTTTCTAGTCATAATTAATAGCCATTAATAGTCATTAATTGTCTTTAAAGTATTTAGATACTGTTAAGTGTATCAACAACCATGATCAATAGTCATCAACAATCATTAAATATCATTAAGTATATTTTAACACTGTTAAGGTATTCATAACCATGATCAATAGTTATCAACAATCACTAAATATCATTTAGTATGTTTTGACAATGTTAAGGTATCCATCAATCATGATCAATAGTTACCAACAACCACTAAATATCATTAAGTGTATTTAAATAGTCAGTCAACACCAAATGTATTTAAACACCATCAATATCCATTAATGAACAATAACAACAAGATTTGTTTCTTTCATCTTTTAAGAAACCCATCATTTTTCTCTTTCTTCTTTTAAAAAAATACAAAGTTTTTTCTCTTTTAACTATAAAAGTAAAGTAAAAAACAAAATATTCCTACACTGAGAAAAAATACTAACAATCATTTTTTTTCTGAACTCGATTAATTAATCAAGCATAATAGAGGGCTTCCAATTATAATATTTAATTCATAAACACATATATTAACAATATCATAATACATCAGATTGTACCACTAAAAAGTTTTAAATGCACTCCTCTAATTAATTTAAAATTTTTTGTTACAACTTATTTAACTCCGCATGTTAGAATTACCGATGCCAATCAATTAAATCAAACTCCTAAAAAATTTAATCCATTGATTAATTTAATCATTTATGTTTATGCTTAAATTAGTTCACGTGACAGATTTACATATATAATCCACTTGCAAGTTTTTCACGTGACTACTTATAAGCAACCATAAAGGGTGTCTTCTTTCTCATATCCGAAATATGATTCTATAAACTAATTATTATTTCACGAATGTAATTTGTTATTATCCAATCAATTAGAAATATTTTGACTCATCATAGAGTCTCACCTTTTAATAGATAAAAATAGCACAACAAACTAACGGATCATATAATAACTACATAAAGATTAAGAGTATAAGCTCATGTAATGGACTAGAGATATTATTTATTGAAATTTAGAACCTAAATACATATCTCAAATTGGATCCGTTCAATACATGCAAAATATACTAACACAAGAAGTTGGGAATTTTACCATTCTCATAATTAAGATTGAATTACATTTAATCTTGCGTTACAACCATCAAGATATTGTCCAACTTCATCTTTGATTGCGAACATTTAAGTTATAACTTATAAAAACCATCCATTTTAATTTTCCGTGTATGAGTTAAATATCTCCATACCCAAAAACCGTCTACTATAGAAGTAATGGACACAAATATAAACACGATGACCTTTTCAAACAAAGACTTTATTGTTATAATTTACATAAAACATACAACCTTTATATAGGATTAAAATCAATATTATAACTCAACCATATGGTTAATAGTATATACCAATAATCTCTCACTTAGACTTATAACCATGCATGTACAACTTTAACACCCATTTAATCCACATGCTTATCAAAAAACTTCTGAGGTAAGCAGTTGGTAAATGGATCCTCCAAATTGTTCTTCAATTCAATCTTCAAAACTATTACATCACCCCTTTGAGTTATATCTCGAATCAAGTGATATTTCCTCTCAATGTTCTTACTCCTTTTATAAATTTGTGATTCTTTTGAATTGGCAACTGTAGAACTATTATAACAATAGAGTGTAATTTGTTCTTCAATAATATGAACCATTCCAAACTCTTTTTAAAAAGTTCTGAGCCAAACAACCTCTTTAGTTGCATTAAAGGCAGTTACATTTTCAGCTTTCATGGCGGACTTGGCAACACAAGATTTCTTTATGCTCCTCAAAATTATGGCTCTACCCCCGGAAGTAAATACATATCCCGAGGTCATTTTTTTAGAATCTCTATATGGAAATATGAATCTGTATATCCGATAGGTACAAGATTGCTAGGGTGGAAACCAAGCATATAATCGCTATTCCTTTTAAGGTGCTTGATAATATGCTTGACTGTAGTCTAAAGTACACTGAAATCTTTTAATCATGCCTACAACAAAGCAGATACCCAATATAGTGCATAACATAACATACATGAGTCTCAGTGTAGTGGAAGCGTAAGGGACCTCCTTCATCCTCTCTATATCGTTGATCGTTTTGGGCGACTGATCTGTTGATAATTTGATTTCATGTCTAAAAGAAAGAAATCTTTTTTTGGAATTTTGCATGCTAAACCTCACAAGAATATTATCAATATAAAGTGTTTGAGATAAGTCTAAAATCTTTTGTTTGTGATCTCGCAAAAGCTTAATCTCAAGTATATGAGCCACTTCTCCCAAGTGATTATTCATTTAAAAACGCAAAGACAACCACTCCTTAATAAAGTTCAACATGCTCACATTATTTTCTATGAGCAAGATGTCATCTACGTAGAAAACCAAAAATGTTATTGTCTCCCTCCTATTTCTTATAGATGCATGATTCATTTTCAAATTGATCAAAAAAAAAAATGAATCATCAAAATAAATGTTGTATGCCTAAGATACTTGCTTCAATCCATAAATGGATCTTTTAAGTTTACTATCTATGTGACCTTCTGATTGTACCATATAAATGCACTCATCAAGAATTTCATTTTAATAAAGTTTTATTGAAATCCATTTGTCAAATCTCATAATTATTATGAGCAATAATGAATAAGAGAATCCTGGATTTAAGCACGACTATCAGCGAAATGTTTCCTCATAATTGATTCCTTTTTTTAGTAAACAATTTCGCAACAAACGGAGCCTTAAAAGTTTTCACTACCATCCGCACTCTTTTTTTCTTGTAGATCCACTTACAACCAATAAGTTTAACACCTACTAGAAGTTCAACAAGATCACATACATGGTTTGAATACATATAATCCATTTCATATTTGATAGAAACAACCCACGTTTCAACATATTTATCATATAGTGCTTCGACATAATTTAATGGTTCTATATTAGTCTCTTCAAGGATTCTATCATATGATTCTCCCAAGAGCATAAACTGTTGTAGTTTTATGATAACTCTCCCCCTACGACGACTAGAAACTACATGATTTGCTTCATCTTGAACTAAATTCTGAACATTCTGAAATATTTCCTCATAATTTCAGGTTGCGCTACTTTACTTCCATTACTTTATGATAGCGATATGTCTTGAGTCTGCTTTTAAGCAACCTCTAGAGCATACTCTTGAGCAACCCCTTGTCGATCGATGTTTGTCCCACTACGTGGATGCAGTGGTATTCAACAATTGTTTAGGCATTTGTTTTGATGTTTCATTAGTAGTTATTCCTTTGCTTAGTTCATATAATACAAGTTTACATCTAGTAACATGGTTAATTAAATAGTATAGTTCCAAAAACGTGGCATTTGTTAAAAAAATTACTTTTTGCTCCTTATTACAATGATATAAATCTCCTTTAGTTCCTTTTGGATATCCAACAAAAATGCACACTTATGTTCTGGATTCCAACTTATATTATTGTTTTCCCTTTTAATTCATGTGTTGGACATCCACAAACTCGAATATGACGTAGACTAGGCTTGCGCTTATTCCACAATTCGGATGGGATTAAAGGAACAGATTTGTAAGGAACCAAATACAGAATGTAATTTGCGTTTTCTAAGTCATATCCCCAAAAGCTAAAAGACAAATTTGAATGACTTAACATTGATCTAACCATTTCCAAAAGAGTTATATTTCTTCGTTCAGCCACATCATTTTGTTGTGGTGTTCTTGGGGCAGAATATTGAGATGTAATGCTCGATTCCAATAAGTACTTAATGAATTCCTCTGAAAGGTATTCAGTACCACGATCTTATCATAATGTTTGGATATGTTTCTCATGTCGCTTTTCTGTTTCTATCTTGAATTCTTTGAATTTCTCAAAGAATTATGACACAACAAATAAATGTATCCATATTTTGAATAGTCATATGTGAAAGTAAAAAATACTCAAAACTCCCTCTTGCTCGTATATTCATAGGACCGCACAAATCAAAATGAATTAATTCAAACTTATTACTAGCTCTATTTCCTTTGGAATAGAAATGTCTCTTTGTCATTTTACCTTCAAAACAAAATTCTGAGGTTGGTAGTGCCTCCGCTTTCAATGAACTCAGAGGTCCATCATAAACCAACATTGAAATCCTATTTAAATTGATATGACATAAACGTAAGTGCCATAAGTAAGTTCGACTCAATTAAAAATTACATTTTATTTTATGAGAAATATCAATATTATTTAATTTATTTTGTTGTAGCATGTCACGGGAGATCGGAAATATAAATAGATGATATATTTTTGGAGCACTATGGATGAATTGCTTATCGTACTTAATAACAACACTATTATTTGCAAATAAAACTTCATAACCAGCATACATTATTCTTTAAACTGAAAGAAAATTCCTTCTTACCGAAGGTACATCAAGAACATCTTTTAAAAAGAGAATTCTGGAACTACTAAAAGAAAAAGAGATAAGACAGTGTTGGTTCCCCATACGCCTGAAAATGCAAACTTAATTCTCACTTACCGCGTTTCATGAAACCCCTGCAAATTAAAAAAGTGCAGACATGGCTAGTGGCTCCCAAATCTACAAAATATAATTGGGTAGAAACAGCCGCTAAACGGGTTTTAATGACATTTAAACAAGAGTCACCTTTGTTCTTCATTTTGACTTGATAGTTAGGGCATTGCCTCTTGTGGTGACCAGGATGCTTGCAGTGGTAGCATTTGCTCTAAGTCTTAGCCACACCACCTCTAGTACCTCCAGGTTCCAAAACCTCACACGACTTCTTCTTTTTATTTTAGACTTTAGCCGGCTTAGGCAAAGAATCGACAGGTTTATCCACCATATATACCAGAGAGAGAGGAGTTTGTTGTTTGATAATGAATTCTGTCATCGTCAGTTCATTCAACAATTTCGAAACATACAAATCCATATGGTTTATATTAAAATTCAAGTGAAACTGTTGAAAACTGTCTGGAAGAGTCTATAGGATAATCTTCACCTTAGATCCTTATCAATAGAAGTGCCAAGTATCTCTACCTCATTCACATAACTAATCATCATCAACACATAATTCTTGATAGGTGATCCTTTACTATTCTGGTGGTCAAGAGAGCCTTCATGGCAGTGTGCTTGGTTGCACAATTCTGCTCTCCAAACATCTCTTTTGAGAGTTTTGAGCATATCGTAAGAAGATGTCGTAGAATGATGTTGATACTGCAAGACATTCGCTATTGAGGCAAGAATTTAGCACCTTGTCATCTCATCAGTCTTAACCAATTTATCATTGTTCTTGATCTTCTCATCAGTAGCATCCGCTAATTTATTGGGGCACTCTTCAACCAACACATTTTTGAAACCCTCAAATGTTAGGAAAATATCAAGGTTTCGTTTTCAGTCCACATAGTTAGGACCTTCCAATTTATTTTGGTTCAAGAAAGAGGACAAGGGATTGAAGTGAGACATAATTAAATTGAGAGTTATTTTAAAACAAATCATTAGTAACATATGCTTTATATAAACAAAATAAGACATATATAATCATGCTAATGAATAGTTAGAATCAATAGGGAAACTTAACTATTCAAGAAAATATATGAGAAAGTTCATATATATAGTACCACTTAAACAAGACAAGTCTAACTCAATTAGAGAGTAATTTGTGAAGTTTAATTAGGTATGTTGTCTTTTGTATTGATTCAACATGCAACTTAGTTGAAAAGTTAAAACAAGTTATCAAATCAAAACGCAAACATAGAAGTAACAAAATATACAAGTTTATTTGATAAGGAAGAGGACCTATGTAAATATATAAACTGTAAAAATCATTATAAGAAGTAGGGATGAACCCTTAAAACTCCTTTAAAATATCAAAAAAAAAAAATTTTCAAACAACAAAAATTATTTATCAAAAGAACAACATGATATAGACATATTTAATCAAACAAGTATCAAAATCATGGAATCGTGGACTCTTATTACATTATAAGTTACAGGTAAGAAGACTCTGATACCAATTATTAGAATATACACAGCGGAAACATTATTCTACTAATTCCTGACAAACTCTCTTTATCAAGTCTCGTGTGGGGAAGAAAATTTTGAGAAAAAAAAGGATAATCTTTCCTTGAAAATAACCACCCCTCTTTATATTTTATCATGGAAGGAAAAAGTTTGAAAGATGAAATATTTCTAGTCATAACTCATAGTCATTAATTGTAACAACCCTAAAAATGAACTAGGTTGAACTAGAGATTTACTTGTGTTTTAAGTTTGTAAATGATTTTATAGGTCAGTCCAATTGAGTTTGAGGTCAAACGTCAATGGACCACCAAAACGTTTGAAAACTAGTCTTTTACGTGTTAGCGTGTTCTAGTATGTTGTGCATGTTTTTATTTGTTGTTTGGAGTCTAAAATCAATGGGGGTGACCCTAGTGTCTTAATAAACGAGTTTAGAGTCAACGTTCGGGTACGACTCCCCAAGGACCAACCAAAGGGTCCTTTAGGAGGACCCAAGACTTGGCCAAGGGGCTGTCAAGGCAGCACGCTGGCAGCCATATTTGGAGGCTAGGGTGTGTCACGCAGCTGGAACTTGAAAGGAAAAAAGTTGCCTTGCGACGCGGGCTTGTCACGAACCTCACTGCCTCAAAATAATTTTGAAAATCAAAATATGGAGCTGCCTCGGCAACTCAAAGTGGCTGCCCAGTTTTGGTTGCATTATTTTAAAGTCAAGTTAGACTTAATTAAAAGGGTCCAACTTAAGTAGGGGTGGTTTGGGTATTTTGGGGGTGTAAATATATACTGATTTTAGGTCATTATACCCTCATTACCCTATCAAAAACCCCAAACCCTCAATCAAAAATCTAAAATTTCAAATCTCTCAAAAGTTCTTCTCTTCCAAAATTCCCTCAAACCTCCATTGAATGTCAAGGTCTTGGAGCTTGCTAGGAGGGATGGTTTCAACTGATTTCTTCTTAATTTTTGTTGGGTTTTTGAAAAATAAGGTCTGATAATTTCAAAGTGATTTCAAAGTTATGAAAAAATTCAGTTTCTACTCTAAGTCATGGGTTCTTGCATGAAACGTTTTCAAATTATCAGATATGATATTATTGATGTATAATTTATATTTTCAAATGAAAATATCTATGAACCATTGATCTTCTCAAATCTCTAAATTTGGATTTGAATGTGTCTATTGCTTATGATCTAATGATGATAGAATTGAGTTTAGATTATGTTGTAATGTTGATTTCTATGGTTAATTATGATATTTGTAATAACCCTAAAAATAAACTAGGTTGAACTAGAGTTTCACTAGTGTTCGAAGGGATGTTAACTAGACTAATTAATGTGTTTATGAGTTTTGAAGTCATTCCGTTTGAGTTTGAAGTCAAACGTCAAGGACCAATCAAGTCGTTTGACGACTAGTCCCTTATGTGCTTGCATGTGTTCTAGTTTGACTTTGCATGTTTTGTGACTTGTTTGGTGTCTAAATTGGTAGGTGAGGTTCCTAAGACCTAGATTTGAATGTTTAGAGGTTTAACGTTTGGGTACGACTCCACCTAGGACCCACAAGGGGCCCTAGAGGAATACCCCAACTCAAAGGCTTAGAACTGCCAGGCAGTGTTAATCAATGAACCAAACGACGGCCAGTCGATCAAACGACGGCTCGTCGACTTGGTCCATCGATTGAGCATGCAACCCTGCAAGCTTGGAAGCTGCAGACCAAAAACACAAATCCCCATCGACGGGACGTGGTCCAAACGACAGACCGTCATTGGTGAACATGGTTTGGCACCTCACACTGCGTGCAACTTCGGCCAAGCTTAGGGTATTTTGGGAAATTCACCTCAAGTCTTTTAAATAGTAAGGCAGTTGTTTTAGGTGTATTTGGGTATTTTAAGAGTATTAAAAGTATTTAACTCTCATTTAGACCCTAACAACTAAATCAAAGCCCTTTCCCTCCCAAGTTTTCTCCAAAAAAATGTCCATGAAAGTTCAAGGTCAAGATGGAGCTGGATGATGGATCAATGGAGTTCTTCTTTGATCCTCTTTGGATTTCTTCTAGTAAGGTATGATAGTTCTTTATCAAGGGCTAGCTATCACCTTATAGCCAATTTCAAAGTGATTTCAAAGTTTATGAAAAAATCCAATTTCTACTCTAAGTCATCGTTCTTGCATAGAACGTTTTCAAACAATAAGATATGATGTTATTGATGTATAATTGATGTTTTACATTGAAAATATCCATGAACCCTTGATCTTCTCAAATCTCTAAATTTGGCTATAATGTGGGTGAATTGATCATGGCTTGATATTAGTGAATTCATGTGTAGATTTTTTTGGGCTATTGAATTGTGTATAGATCATGATAGAATTGTATATAATCTGCCTTAATTTGATGATATTCATATTGTATATTGTTGGATCATTGGTATGGTTTGAATGTTGGTTTAGAATTATGTATATGGCTATTGGTAAGAGCCTTTGTAAAGTGAATTGATTGAAAAGGCTAAGAAATGTTGATGATGATGATGGGAAAGTGGTAAGTTGACTTGATCTCTCTATATTGTTTAGAATTGATATAGAATTGATATTGATTGGTATGGTCCACTTATGGTGGCGGTGCTTATGTGTTCATTATGTGATGATCATGACCTTCTCGCCAATATTATGTAAATTGTAGTAGTATCATGCTAGGGCTTATATGAAGATATAATATGTAGATGCTTATGTGAAGTAAGGTGATTATGTAGGAGGTGTTGTGGATTATATGACTATGTAAGGTGATTGTATGATGTGATATATGTGTGATTCTTGTATAATGTGAAGATATGAAGTGAAGTACTCTTATAATTCTTATGTGATCTTGTAGGAATGTTAATGTTATGATTCTTCTTTTAGTAAAGGTATATGATGATAGAAGGCTAGTAAGTGTCTTATGTGATAGTGTTGTATGTGTATATGTGAGGTTTAAGCATGTTGTCCTTTGAATGATTATATGTGGTTAGGATAGACTATGATAAGTTTCTATATGCGTTGATAAGGTATCTTGTGTGGTAGACTTAGTGTCCCTACTTGGTACTTGAATGACATGATGAATGTTGTGTCTTGATTTGGTAGACCTAAGTCCCTCTTCTTGATACATGAAAGATATGTGAATATGTGATCCCTTGACTTGGTAGGCTAAAGCAACTTTGTCATGTATGTGCATGAGTGATTGATATATGACCTTGAACATGTAAAAAAGGTCAATGACTTGGAACCTTCAATATAGAAAGAAGGTTATCATGATATCCTTGAATTTAAAAGCCGTAATGGTATCCTTCTCGTGTGAATGATGGACTTAGGGATAGGTTGGTTGGAACGACGTTAAACCATCTCTAAGAAAGTCAGTGAGATATACTTATGACCATTGAGTGACAGCCCTAGTGGACCCATCCTTGGTAGAGGTATTATGATTTTGGTAAGACTAAAATATGGTACCTTTTCATATGCCTCTTGTGATTGAACTTACTCCATGGGAACATGGCTAGCACTGAGTGAATATGTTTGGGGAGTGACTCTTCTTAAGTTGAGACTAGTGTACAAAGAAACCCTTGATATTCCTTAACCATGTACCTACATGGGATGTGTCGTAGTTCTACCCTTGGCAAGTAGAACACCCTCGCTTAGAGTAGGGTAAACTCCGAATCCATGCCTAGCTAGTATGGTATCTGTCGGTTAATGTTTATTCTCATCATGTGGGATGCATTCTAGTATTGGAGAATTTCTACAACGTGTAGGTAGTGGAATGGGACGCTATCTATACATGGCACGAGTAGACTTTGAAGATGTTAGGATGCAGGTTGCCTAGGTCTTTTCAAGACCACTATGTGAAGTCCTCTAAATGTATGATTGTCTTTCAAAACAGTTTTAATAAAAGTAGGTTCCTTAATGAAGTAGGTTGTATAGAAAGGTTCTTATCTAGGGTAGCTTTGAGGATTGCTTAGGTAGACTTGAAAAGGGTGAATGGGCGGTGTCTTCATGTTTTACCTAGGTGAGTCTTAGAGTAACCTTAGGTAGAGAGTCTTTATGATGTAAAGACTTTTCTTATTGAATATGAAATTATGTGATATGTGATGAAATGGAATAACCTTACTTTAGGTAGTCTTGAGGATCATCTAGGTGTGTGTGACGGGGTTGTATGGGCGGCCGCTTTTATCTTACTTAGATGGGTCTTAGGATGACCTTTAGAAGGGGGTCTATGTGAATATGGTTATGTGATTGATGTTACTTGAATATTTTCTATATGTGATTGTTGGCTTGTACTATGTCTCTTAAACTCTTTTATAATTGTTTTATCAAAATGTTATGAAAGCATGTTAATGTACCGTGGTCACACTGTGTTTTCAATGCATTGTGTCTAGAGCTTTTTTGTAGTAATTTAAACAAATTTTGTGTCTTGTTTTGCAGGAAAGTTGTCAAGGTTGAAAAGGTATAAGGAAGTTAGAAAAAAGTGCAGATTGTGACGTACGAAGGCCATCGATGGTCCGTCGTCTCATCGATGGACCGTAGGTGGTGACCGTCAATGGAATTTCAAGGCTAAAGGAGAAGATCAGGGAAATCTGACCAAGTGTGGAACCACGGGCATAAACGACGGTCTTTCGATTGATCGACGGACCATACTGGTGAACCGTCGATTGGTTTAGAGAAGGTTCCAGTACCTAACTTTTCAAGATTCTATGTGTGGAACGACGGAGGAGCACCGATGGACCATAAGTGGATCGATGGACCGTATTGCTGGTCCGTCGTTTGATTAAGAGAAGTTGTTATCCGGTGAAGAAAAATAATTCCCAGTATGGACTGACGGAGGCAGTCGACGGACCATCTCACTACAAGAAATCATAATTTTAACGACCAAGTCATAACGTCGGGATATGAATCCGGTTGTTAAAGGTATATTTATAGCAACAACTTTCTTATTCGATTGTTATAATTCTATTTTCTATTTAACATCCACAACATGGTAATATCAGATTGTAAATAAAATTAGTATTTGGTTGTTAATAATAATAAAAAGAGCACTACATTAATAAAGTTACCCCTCTTCCATCTTTCAACTACACACGTTTCTCCACCACTCTCACTCTTTGTGAAGAAAACATTATTGATATACTCGACATTTGTCTTTTTCTATGGTTGTTAGAGAATTCAGCAAGCAGAGAAAGCAGAGGAAGCCTTTCAAGAACAACTTCTCTCCATTTCAGTTATAGAAAATAGAGTGATGTTTATAGAAAAATCTACAAAGCATTGCGTCTCTTCTAGGTTTGTAAGAGGAGAATCAGCAGATAGGTTTCTGTTCTTATTGCTCTCTGTCAATTTGTTGCGACTGATAATATACAGACGTGTTATTCGAGTTTCCATCTCTTCTTCAAGGTAAATTTGTTATTATATGTATGAATTGCTTTATGGAATGAATAATTTTTTTTCAATTCTATATTTTTCCAAAGTTTAGGTTTCTGTTTAGTTTTTTCTTCTTTTTTGGTGTTCTTGAGCTTACGTAGATAAATTGTAATAATAAAAAAGTGTGGTGATGATAATTACTGATTAATCTGATAATTCTGATAACAAAATCTCCACAATTCTTATGATTCAAATTCTTTGAAGTGAACTGCATCATTTAACTTCTGCTTGTCGTTTGTTATGTGTACTAATTTTTTTGTTTCTATTTTAATCATCTATTTTGTGATTCAAGACACTGAAAAACTTAAGTTTATGTACTAATAAGAATCAGACAGTTAACATGAATCCAAATACTTATAGCTACTTTTGTTTTATTGCATCATATAACATATGCTAGTCATATCTTATATGTACTGAGTTGCTATACTTTTCTCTATATTTTTTTTTATAGTTCAACACAGTGAAAAAATTAATCAGCCGCACTAATAAGAATATTCTCTATATTACAACGAATCTAAAATACGACTTGATAGCTTCTTCTTTGTTTGGTCTGCTCGTCATATTTTATGTGTACTCATTTGCTCATTTCTGGTTTTCTCTATATTTCTTATGGTTAAAGACATGGAAAAACTTAAACTGCCACTAATAAGAATCCATCAGTTAACGTGAATCCAAACTATTGTTTGATGGCTTCTTTCTTTTATCTAAAGGGAATTAAACATATCGTCAAACTAGGTAAGAGTACAGAGAGTTCTGTGTTGCATTGATAATTCCACAGTAAATGAAAAGTACACTGTAATTATGGTTGAGTTCTATATTAGTGGGAAAAGAAGATCCCACTTGTAGAATTTTCTCTGTCGCATTGCCTTTTGGTTGAGTGCGAGGGTGGGTTGGACAAAAAGAGGTGCTTCTCCCAAAGAAGATATTCCATTCAAAATGTCGTCACTTAAACTTGTCTTACCCAATCTACTGCAAGCCTATTAGATAGTTGGTGGAGGATCCAGCCATAATCATGTAGAATGTGACCAAACTATGAAGTAGGAGCATCTCTAAGACCAAGTACCTGTGTAGCAATAATTTAGATGATTACTTAAGTTGTGTATTAAGAAAGCTTAAGTCCATGAAAACGGGCAAGTAACATAAACAATAAGCTGACAGCAACATGAATAGTATGTGTGAAACACAAAATACATTTTCCTAAACAATAATCTGTCAGAGCAAAAATCAATGTCTGGTCTCGTAAGTTTTACATGTATGGTTTTGTATAAACAACTGGTCCTCCCCTGTCGGAAACAACATCAAAGGCCTCTATCGGCATTTAACTTAAAGGAGTTATGTTTTTTAGGCAACCATTTAGGACAAATGAGTGTATACATAAGTTTTGACTTAATGATTATGATCTAAAATGCAAAGTTATTGCACCTGGATTATTGTTGTAAAGTATAAATACAAAAAACATTAGCTTTGAGCATAACTTGTGTAGTTGAGAGGTCATCAAAGCATCTTCTACTTCTTTAATTCCAGATAGTCCATAACATGGCAGCAAGTATTAACTTCCAAATCTTTTCTATGGTGCTGTCAACCTTCTAGCGGGTCAAGCCTTCAAAAAATTTCATGATAGTGTTAGGCATTAACCTTGTAAGGCCAAAAAGGCTGGGGAACATGTTTCATAACTCTGCTGCAGCAATGCATTGCAAAACTTATGGCTGTGAGTTTCTGCTGCTCTGTTGCACATGTGGCATCTATTCTCATTCTGAATCTTCCTTCTTGTAAGGTTAAACTGGTAATGGATTGAATTCATGCATTGCTGTCCACCAGTTCTTGTCTCCACTTACAAAATGACATCTGTATTAACTTTGAACAACTGATTTTTAGGCTTCCCTAAGGCAACATATCATTTTTTATAAGATTGTTTACTACTTTATGCACACCCAAGAGAGCATATACAAGACAAGGATCACAAAAACATAAGACATGTTCATGAACAAGGACAACATCATCATAAAGTCATATCAACCTTTCATGTTCATAGTTCATATCATCAACATAAAAGACCCTTATTGGATCGTGTGTACATTTGTTTCTCCTTACCTTAACTGCTGGATAATTGTAAGTTCTAATTTTTCCTTTACGTCACAACTTCTTATTCCTTACAACCTGTTGTTTATTTTTTTTTAAAATAGATTAGACAACCTGCTGCTTGCCTGCTTTAACTTAGGACGGATGTATTGTTGCACCCAGATTATTGTTGCCTTAGTTTCTTCTAACAACTTTTGGCTTGCTGCTACATTATCTACTGCTAACCGATAGGAAGCGTTGGTTAAATGCATTTAGGTGTTTAGCTTCTGCTCCATAATAATGTGATTAATACAAAATCTTCTTTTTTTAGTTAATACATATTTAAGAAAAAAATTGTAGATTGTTTAAAGTTGGAAATTTATTAAGCAGTGGCATGTGTTCAAAGAAGAATTACCAGCCTTCTCTCGCCACTACTCATCACTGATCGCTAATCAGGATTGCTCATCTGTTGGTCTAGCTCTTTTCTATTGCTGCTTGATAAAAAAATTATGCATTCTCAGAGTGCTCTTCTCATCAGAGGTAAGTTTCTGATTTCCACGTGTATTAATGAATTTGATTCTATGGTGCATCTTGTTAATTACTCCTTTTAATTTATGGGTTATTAACTAATCGAGCAGTGAGGGGTGGTCAGATATAAGTATTGTTTACCTTAGGTAGTTGCTGCCGGACATTTTTCCAAAGGATTTTTTTTTAACTCTTTTTCCAAGATTTACTTTTCTTCTAAATAAGTGAACTTTTGGTTGTCCTATAGTGCCCCTAGAGTATTCTTAAATTTCTTTATTGAAGTTTTATGTCATTTGTAAAACACATAAATACAAATTCGTTCCTCAACTGGACATGCGCAACCTGCGAATGAAACCTCTTCATCTATATGCTTGTTATAATTAAATCATATGATAACCCTTTAGGAAGCACGAGTATCGATTTGAGCAGCACACTGTTGTATATTTGGATGTATGTTGCCTCTCACTAGCACTTCTTAGATGATGTTCTTCTCTGTACAAGCCTCTTGTCTCCTTCTTTACGACAATATATTATTGTTCCTTTTGAACCATATCTAATACACAACATCGACAAGTGTGACTCTATATATGATAGTCATGTTCCCCTTGACTTTCTCCCAGTTCATGCACCATTGAACTTCCTATATCCAATCAAAAAATTTCTACATATGCTCTTTGTTGGTGGACTTTCTAGGTTGGTGTCGCACAGTCACTCACGGCACACTTGCATCCCCTGATGATCAGTCAGTATGTTGAAATAGCTAATGAATTCTACTTAATTGGGATTTTCATGATTGGTGGGTTTAATTCCAAGACAAATTCTCATCTTGTCACTGCAAACATCAGTAGTAAAATGCAACTACAGCAGCTGCATTTGTTGCCATGGTACAAGTGGCTTTACATGTTGCACTGCAACTTCACTTGCTTGTACTCTCTTCTTGACTTATCTTTTAGAGTAGTCCTTGAAATGGCTTCAACTGAAAGAGAGGCAAAGAACTTGCCTCCTGGAAATCACTTTCTAGTTGTATGTTAAAGAACTTCATCTGCAAAGATCACCAGTTTTAGAGAATTCTATATTAAGATGTTTTATTTTCTATCGAATGTAGTCATACTAATCCATGCATAAATTTCAGAGGCATATAAACATATTAATGATATGAGAGATTTTATCACAGTCATTTTTATTTAAAAAATTTCAGTTGTACTAGCCATCACCCGGTAATGCATAGTTTATATCATCCTCTCAAAAAATGTGTGGTTGTAGGGTAATTTATCATAAGTCCAGTTCTCTATTTGACGATTTCTTCGGGATTCGTTTCCAGTCACCAAATGCACTTTGAATGTCGATAGTCTCATAGATTGTTGGGGCATTCTCTAAGTCCCCTGGCAAATTTGAGGAGTCTACTATCTGGAACATAAGTTCCAAAAGCAAGCACACATTCCACTTATGAAGACGAGGAAGGATATAACCGAAGAATAATGTTCATAGCTCTAGTAATCTATTTCTTAGAACCTCAGACAAATTGTTCTGGAAAAAATTAGTACTAAACATTCAAGATATATATGGTGATAGTAAAACACTTTGGAACCATGTCAATGACAACATATACCCTTGACAAAGTAAATCTCCAGTATGAACCAGCTTCATGAATTGAGAAATCATATACGACTTCGCAGAAAGTAACTTTATATCCTAATTATTATTTTTCAACATCATATTGGACACCAGAGAGAATTATAAGAATATAAACAAACAACTGAAATAATGTTATATTCAGTCGTACAAAAAGTTATTTATTCACATGTTTTTAGTAACTAAAATTTTTTACATTCTTTTCGTAAATTTTTTAATTTTTTTGTGTTTATTCTTTATGATTTTTATTTTGCTAAACTGACATAAGTTGTTTTTAACAACTCAAGAATTCCAATATAAATCTAACGTTCAATAAAGTACTGAGAAAGTTGAAGTTCAAAGTTCTTTTACCAATTTGATTCTAGGTAGTTTAAAGACAATGTGTTATTATTTAGATATGTTGCAATTTTCTCATTTTGGGAGTTGATAAAGATAGGTCATACTAACTTGAATATGATCTATCTTTTCTTAATTAGTTATTTGTATAAACAATAAAGTTTATTATTAAAAAATATGTTTTGGTATTTCTGTGTATTAAATATTCAATATTATTCACTCGTATAAGCTTTATATAATAGTAAATAAAAATGGGGTCTTTAAAACTCATTTACAAATAGCTTATGAACTATTAAAATGGCCATTACCGACAGGAAACTTGGTCGTTAAACGTATTTGTAAGATACTAACATATAAATTAACGAAAGGAGTTTCGATCATTAAAGTATATGTACTAAGGGGAAAACCCGTCACTAAAAAGGACATATAACGACCGGAATTAATGTGGTCGTTAAGGATACTTTTACCAACCAAGCTAAAATCCGGTCGTTGACTTTTAACGTTAGGGCTTTTAACGACCGGCGATGACCAGATTTGTCCAGTCCTTATTGACATATAGCAACCGGATGTAGAAATTTAATGACCAAATTTCCCCTCGTTAATGACCAATTTTCTTGTAGTGTCGATTGAACGACGGTTCGTCAGTGAGGTCGTCAATTGAAGTCGTGTTTCTGGACAAAACTTTCATTATTTCAATTCATTTTGCTTTAGGACTATGTTTTATATAAATAGGGGATTAAAACCTCATTTTTGGGGTTAGATAATATTATTATTGTTCGATTTTATGTTGGAGATTGTTGGTTGCAAACTTTGGGCAATTAATCAATTTCCGAATTTGGTTTGAAGTTATTTTCTTGCAATTTCAAGTTGAATTCTGGGTTTCTTCTTATTGTTAAGTAAGTTCATGATTTCTTTATTCAATATTATGAATTGTGATCTTGCTAGCATGAGTAACTAAATCCACTACTAGGGTTGTGGGAACCATGGGTAATTAACAAAGTAATTCTAGCAACTAAGCAATTTTCAAATAGTGTTTTTGCATGTATTGATAATTCTTTTGCTTAAAAGTCTTTTTAACGAGTGCATGCGTTAGAACTCGCCTTTTTGCTACTTTCCAAACCAAGGAGGTAGGAATAGGAAAAGAATTATCAGCATTGATTTAGTGTTATACTATCTAATAGGCTAGTGTCGATTGGTACAAAGTAATAACTCAGTCATACATCGATTATGATGTCTAATATGAGGTAAAGGTAAGGGTTAGTAGCTTTTACACACGTAGCTGGACCAAGGTACGAGGTGAAATTCTCTAGATGCCGGACCAAGGATTTATAGATACATAACTTGCCACTTTACATGCAAAACACTAGGCGAGAGTTTCTATTGCTAGGAATATGGCGTTATGAACCTGTGTGGAACACATACACCCTATTTAGTCTCATAACTTGATAAAAGCTCAACATTTACCTTCGTCTACTTGCTAATTTAGACTGTTTAAAAACTTGTATCATAAAAAAAAACCATTTAATTACTTGCTTTCGGAAAGACATTGGCTAAATAGACGTAATTGTGAATTAAAGATAAGTCTAGACCATTTTCCTCGTGGTATCGACCCCAACCTACTAGTTGGTTTCTCTACTTGATTACGATCGCTTATACTTCTTTAGAGAGGTGTAATAAGCATATCAAATTTTGGCGCCGCTATAGGGGAATCTGGCTTTTAGATTAACTTTAGTTAAATTATTGAAATTTAGTTAACGATTTCTTAATTTTACTTTTTCAATCTGTATTTCTTTCAGGTCTAGCTCTAGTGTATGCCCAGTACACAGAGCCGAGGATAACCACTCACTCCATTCGATCCCGAAATTAATCAAACCTTAAGAAGAATGGAGAATCAAGAGGCGCCAGCCAACCCTAACAGAGGAAATCTAGGTGTTGGGGCAATCCATCAACCTCCATTACCGGTTAAGGCACACAACCAAGTTCATGTTGATAATCGATTGGATAATGCTTTGAGGATGCAGCCTCCAGCCCCACGACTTTAGGACTATTACAGGGGCAACGTGAACATTGCAGATTCTGATGGACCTCTTGTCCTAACCATCTGCCACCTGGGAACACATTCGTGGTGACGAGTAGCTTGATGCAGATGCTCACTGTGAGGGGTCTATTCTCGGGTCTTCCATCGGAGGATCCACATGCTCACATAGCAAAATTGAGGTCTGTGTGCAAATTTTGTGTGGGTAGACCAGAATTGGATATGAACGTCATCGGGCTATGCATTTCCTTTATCACTGACAGGAGATGCCGCTACATGGTTCACCGAGCTACCCTACAACTCTATTCGTGCTTGGGATCAGTTGAGAAATATGTTCTTGGTAAAGTACTATCCAGTGTCCAAGAAGATCAACCACAAAGATAATGTGAATAACTTTCTGGCAGTACCGGGAGAGTCTGTGAGTAGCTCTTAGGACAGATTTAGTGCATTGGTGAGAGGCATCCCAAACAACCGCATTGATGATGAGTCACTGAAAGAGTACTTCTACAGAGGGAAAGATGACAACAATAAAGCAGTTCTCGATACTATTGAAGGTGGATCCTATGAGGAATGTACCTATGCTGAGATTGCAGAGAAGTTGGAGAAGATATCTCGCAATAACAAGGCTTGGAACACTAGAAAGTCGGACACTGGGAGAAACACATGTGCGGTACAAGCTACAAATAACCCAACAGCATATGAGATGCGTAAAGAGTTAGCACAGATGAGAACTGACCTTGGGTTGGTCTTGAAACATGTGAGTAGAGGTGAAGAGAAGGTAAACGCAGTGAACTATTTGACTAAACCACCACCGCCGGTAGATGAGTATTATTATGAAAAGGATACCTATGCAGTGAATGATCAGACGGGGGGTTTCCGACCAAATTCCCAAGGCTCCAATCAAGAAAATTGGCGTCAAGGTCAAGGATACCAAGGTCGAAACTATGGTAACTACAACTGAGAAGGTCAATATGTCTGAGATGGGAACTACAACCACGACAATAACTTTAACCGTAATAACTATGGTAAAAGAAATGGTCGGAGTGGACCCTATGTTCCCCCTCTAAATCGGGAAGTTACTCCTAGGGACGGTGGAGGTAGTATGGTGCGAGTTGAGGATATGTTACAAAAGATGAGGAAGTGGTTTGATGCTAGTGAACAGAATGTCAAGGAGATGAGAGGTGACTTAGCTAACATTGGACAAAAGGTGGATGCACATGCGGTTTCGATTAAGCACCTTAAGTTACAGATGACTCAATTGTCTACTACTGTGAACCCACGCCAACCAGGTACTCTTCCTAGCAACACTATCCAGAATCCTAAAAACGACAGGCATTGCATAGAAGTCACGATTCGAGGGGGTAAGCAAACCATTGATCCATCTATGCCATATGTAGAAGAAGGTGATATGATAAAAGACAAAGAGGTACTAGAAACAAGTGGAGAATTAGTGGAAAAAACGGTGAAAGAAGTAGAGGTATCTCAGAAAGTGGTCTCCATTCCTGACCTCCACCACCATGTCCTCAGAGATTAGTGAAGAAAACTGAAGATGGCAAATACTGACGATTTATCACTATGTTGAAACAGTTTTCCATCAATGTCCCTTTGATAGAAGCTTTGGAAATGCCCGGTTATGCTAAGTCTATGAAGGACATGGTGACTAAAAAGAGACCTGTTAGTTTTGAAGATGATGACAAAATGCAGCATTGTAGTGCTATTGCTACAAGGTTTCTTGTGCAAAAGAATGAAGATTCGGGCACCTTCACTATTCCATGTATGATTGGGTTGCTACACTTTGCTAAGGCACTATGTGATCTTGGTGCGAGCATAAATCTCATTCCTCTGTCCATTTATAAGAAGTTAGGCTTGGGTGACCCAAAGCCTACTACGGTGCGGTTACTAATGGTCGATCGAACCGTGAAGAGGCCCATCGGTATACTCCATGATGTGCTTGTGAAAGTGGAGTCATTCATATTTCCAGCTGATTTCGTGATTCTTGACTGTGAGGTTGACTTTGAGGTCCCTATCATTTTAGAAAGACCATTCCTTGCCACTGGGCGTGCGTTAGTCGACATGGAAATAGGACAAATGAAATTTAGGTTGAAAAATTAAGAAACAATTTTCAATATATGTAGGTCAATGAAGCGGAGTGATGAGCTCCAAACGGTATCTGCAATATACTACAAGGTTGAGATTATATCTGAGGTGCAAACTGAAGAGCGACTAGGTAATGAAGAACTAGCCGTAGTTATCATAAATTTTGACAGTGATGGTATTAAAGAGTATGGGTCTTTGGTGGCTGCACTTGAACGAAATGAATATCGGTCAAAGCCGAAGAAATTAGAGTTATACATGAAGCATCATGAGTCTCCCCCGCAAAACCATGTATTGAGAAGGACCCCAAAATTATAGCTTAAGGCTCTACCACATCATATGAGGTATATGTTCTTGGGTAGGGGTGACACTTTGCGGTAATAATTACAGCAGATTTGAATGAACAACAGGTAGAGTGCTTAGTGACAGTATTGAAGAGGTTCAAATGAGCCATTGGTTAGACTATTGCGGACATTATTGGGATCCCTCTCGGTATTTGTTCCCACAAAATCCAACTCACTCCCCGATCACAAGCCAAGTATTGAGCGCCAAAGAAGGTTGAATCCACCTATGCAAGAGGTAGTGAAAAAGGAGATCATCAAGTGGTTGGATGTTGGGGTCATCTATCCGATTGCAGACAAAAAATGGGTGTGTCTTGTTCAATGCGTACCTAAAAAGGGTGGGATGACATTGGTACCTAATAAGAGGAACTAGCTTGTTCCAATGTGGCCAGTGACCGGATGGATGTTTGCATGGACTATCGGAAGTTGAATGCGTGGATAGAAAAGGACCATTTCCCCATGCCCTTTATGGATCAGATGCTAGACACGCAAAGGTTGGTATTGCTTTCTTGATGGCTATTCGGGCTACAATCAGATCTTTATCGCTCCAGAAGACCAAGAAAGGACCACCTTCACTTGTCCCTATGGAACTTTTGCATTCAAAAAGATGCCATTTGGGTTATATAATGCACCGACGACCTTTCAGCGTCGTATGATGTCAATATTCTCTGATATGGTGAAGGACACTATTGAGGTGTTCATGGATGACTTTTTTGTAGTGGGATACTCCTTCTATCGGTGTTTGGCTAATTTGGCTGAGGTACTCAAAAGATGTGAAGATTGTAATTTGGTGCTAAATTGGGTGAAGTTTCACTTTATGGTAAAGAAGGTATTGTGTTGGGCCATCGCATCTCCGAAAAAGGGATAGAGGTTGATCGAGCTAAAGTGGAAGTAATAGAGAAACTCCTCCACCCATCTCTGTCAAGGGTGTGAGGAGTTTTCATGGGCATGCTGGTTTTTATAGGAGGTTTATTAAGGATTTTTTAAAAATTGCACATCCTTTGTGCAAACTGCTCGAGAAGGACTGTAAGTTCTATTTCGATGAATCCTGCTTGAAGGCACTTGGAGAGTTGAAAGAGAAGTTGGTGCCTCCACCCATTATTATTTCACCAGATTGGAGTGAGTCATTTGAAGTGATGTGTGATGCGAGTGGGGTTGCACTTGGTGTGGTATTGAGACAAAGAAGGGATAAAATCCTTCACGCCATGTACTATATGAGTAAAGCCCTGAACGAAGCTCAAAAGAACTACACGGTAACTAAAACAGGAACTTCTTGCAGTGGTATTTGCATTTGAGAAATTTTGCTCTTATTTTCTTGGCACGGGGGTCATAGTGCATACCGATCATTCTGCCTTGAGATACTTGATGGCGACGAAGGATGCTAAGCCAAGGTTGATCAGATGGGTACTATTGCTGCAAGAGTTTGATTTTGAGGTACAAGATAGAAAGGGGAATGAGAATCAAGTTGCCGACCAGTTGTCTAGATTAGAGGATGAAGCTATGTGTGAATTAGGAGAAAAGGCTGAAGTTGATGATGCATTCCCAGATGTATTGGACGATTCTCAAGATTTGATCCCATGGTTCGTAGATTTTGCAAATTAACTAAAAAGTGATGTAGTGTCATCACACTTGACTTTCCACCAGGGGAAAAAGTTCATGCATGATGTGAAAAAATTCTTTTGGGATGAGCCTTACTTATACCGGAGTTGCGCGGATGGGATGATTCATCGCTTTGTACCTGAGGTCGAGATGTTGATTGTTTTAGAGGCATGTCACTCCTCGCCTGTTGGTGGGTACCATAGTGGTATCCAAACTGCGCGTAAGATCTTGCAGTGTGGGTATTATTGGCCAACCATTCAATAAGATGCTCACAATTTTTCCAAATCATGTGGTTGGTGCCAACGAGATGGAGGAATTTCGAAGAGACAAGAACTCCCCTTGAATCATATTCATGATTGAGCTATTTGATGTATGGGGAATTGACTTTATGGGACCGTTTGTGATTTTTCATGAGATGAAGTATATTCTTGTGGCGGTTGACTATGTCTCAAAATTGGTGGAAGCAATTGCTCTTCCTAAAAATGAAGGAAAGAGTGTCACCGCATTCTTAAAAAGGAACATCTTTTCCAAATTTGGCACACCTAGGGCCATTATTTGTGATGGTGGCTCACATTTCTGTAATAAATTGTTCAAAGGGCTATTAGAGAAATATGGTGTTCGACATAATGTGACTATTCCTTATCATCCACAGACTAGTGGGCAAGTTGAGGTGTCCAATCGTGAAATCAAGCAAATTCTGGCGAATATAGTGAACGATAATAGAATGGATTGGTCAAGGAGGACTGCTAATGCTCTTTGGGCCTACCGCACTGCATACAAGACTCTCATAGGTATGTCTCCGTACCAACTTGTATATGGGAAGGTTTGTCACTTTCCGGTCGAGCTAGAGCACAAGTCAATGTGGGCAATGAAGAAACTGAAGTTGGATTGGACTGAAGCGGCAGAACAAAGACTAAATGGGATGAATGAGCTAGATGATTTTCGTCAGGCCTATGAAAGTTCAGCCATCTACAGAGAGAAGATGAAGAAGTATTACGACCGGATTGAAAAGCGAGAATTTTCAATTGGTGATTTGTTGTTTCTATTCAACTCTAGGCTACTCTTGTTTCCGGCCAAACTCAAATTCAAGTGGATAGGGTCATTCCTCATCGCTAAAGTGTTTCCACATGGAGTGGTTGATTTGGAGAATAAGGAAGATGCAAAGTTCACAAGCAACGGGCAAAGGATAAAGATCTCTCTAGGGCATGCAGAGAGTGTGCATAAAGTTATTGAGTCCTACCTTCTTGATGAAGTTTGAGTAATCAAGGGGCCTGCGTCATGCCGCGACGTTAAATCAAGCGCTTCTTGGGAGGAAACCCAAGATGTATCCTTTAGCCAATAATAGGTTTTGTTTTCTTTGTAGAAATAGTCGTTCTTTCTATTTTGTTTTGTTCTCATTATTTACTTTCTGTTTGTGTGTTAGTGTTGGCTAGAGATTAGTATAGGGTCTGTGTCACAAAAGAGTCCAAAAAAACACAAAAAAAAATGGCCTAAAGGATGTTATGTGCGAGGAGCAAAAGCAACAATCTGTAGAAAATAGTCTAGTGCAGAGGTCTACGGACCCCATCGGCGGATCGTCAATGGTGTCCGTAGATCCCAGGTATGTTCCCAAATTTTTCTAAGTCTTGAAGTGATCGACGGTCCCATTCGACGGACCATCGACTGACCAACGGAACGTCGACAAGCTCTCGTGGGTCAAAATTTGCCAGTGACCCGACCCAATCCGGCCAGTAATATTAAAAGTCATGCCCTTTCAAATTCATTCCCTCTTCTAATTCTTTTAAAATTCCCTTCCATAACTGGTTTTACTCCTCCATTTCCTTCCTATTTCAACCATATTCATCCACCCCAAGTCTCAAATCACTTCCAAATCAGAATGTTCATTTCCCCAACTTCCCATCTCTTCCAAATTCTCTGTCTCTTCATCCTTCGTTGGCCTGTGATTAAGTTTGGGCGCGTGGGCTACCTTTTTAAAATCTTTCACAACCACACCACTGCTCTAAAAGGTATAGTGATATCTCTTACAACTTTGAATTATCGTTCATAGTTGAAAATCAGAATCTGAAAGTGGGTCTTGACCTTGGGACTATGTTTGATGAAATTGCATACTAATATTGTGCAGTTATGTCCCTCAGAATGATAGAATATGATTGTGTAGTCTATTAAGTCTATATAAAATGTGGGTGTCGTTGTATGTCTGAAATTCCGAATCAGGGTTATTTATTGTGATTGAATTATGTTGATAATCATCTACACTAGGAAGTCTAAGAATGACGAACTCGTATCTACTGTGTTAAAAATGCATGTCCCTAACTTGTTTGTGTCAAAAAGGAGTCACTCGAGGAACTAAAAGTTGAAACCATTAAAAGTCTTGGTCTCAGGCCATCAGTACGTTACCCCGTCTACGGACCATAGATCGATCGATGGCCCATCGATGGAGTCCGTCGACTGAATCACCCTAAAAATTCCCAAGTCTATAACGACGGAAGTGAACTATGGTCCGACGGTTGATCGACGGACCATTCTTCACCTCCGTCGTTTCCTTCAGAGAACCTATTTTTTCAGCTTCCAAAATAAATCTAAGTGTTAGACGACGGAAGTGGACTACGGTCTGGCGATTGATCGACGGTCCATTCTTCACGTCCGTCATTCCCATTAGATAATCCTGCTCTTCCATCCTCTCCTAAATAATTCTAAATGTCGGACGACGGACATGATCGATGGACCGTCGTTGATGCCCGTCGACCTGACTCTGCGACAACAGTCTGTGTTTCTGATTCACAAGTTTTCTTCTCCCAATTAATTTTCTAGTACGCAAGTATGCTAAGTTAAGACTAACAACTACTCTACAGATACCAGTGGCTCCCAAAAAGACATTGTCTACGCAAAGAGGGGCGAATCAAAGTGGGTTGCTCCGTCTCGTTGGATGATCATAGATTCCGACAATTAGAAAGACCAAGCATATGTTCCACCAGGTTCCACAACACCTAATGCAGCAGCTAGGGTCATTAGGAGTACCCCCGGAAGGTAACTTCCGGCGTAGTCATTGTCTCCCAGTCCGATGAGGATCGAACACTGACCGATTCACCATCTAGGGCTGCCTCTAGTTCTGAAGGGGGCTCAGCATCCGTATCCGAGTATGCCTCTACTTTAGGGTCGGCCCAATCCTCTGAGTCAAAAGTGGTAATTGCTTCTGGTTCCCCCTCTCACGGATCCACTAGGTTGGAGGGCTACCACCAGCAAGCCTCGTCTGATGAGGCTATCATTTCAGAGTCTGCACCCACACCCCGAGTTGATGACCCCGCACTTGTTGCTGACGAACTAAACCAGTGGTGCATCGAGGGTTAATACTAGGTGTACATAGATGCTAAAATGTTGAGCAAAAAAGGGTGATGACCAGGCTGGTTACATGGGAGCGTCGAGTCCTCATGGAGAGTTTGCACAGTCCCCGAGGTGCACATGTTGTTCAATTTGCACAAATTCGGCTAAATGGCTCGGGATTTGGGCACCTACAGTGAGGAGATAGTCCGGGAGTTTTATGCGTCGTACGTAGCCACTCTCAGAGGTTCTTTAGACAGGCGGTCAAGACCTGCCAAATAGGTTCCTCTCACCTACACATTAGTTCGGGGCTGCCAAGTTGATATATATTAGTCTGCCATTCGTCGTTCTTATACTGCCCACCACTGTCCCATAGGTGAAGTGCAATATTGCAGAGTTTGACTACAGGTGGCAGGTTGTACAGAGTGGAGAGTTTGGTCGGAGTATTACACATCGTGAGTCGACAAAGAAATGGTTGGCTAAATATTTGGCGACCGTGAGAGGGCAGATTGGGTGATAGATCCCTGAGGGCTGATCAAGAAGGCGTCCCTTACTTTTGTAGCCAAGTTCTTCTGGCTGCTGGTCCGACACAGGTTATCGCCCACGTTAGCTGATAATGTGGTCACATGGGATAGGTCGGTGCTAGTAGCAGCTCTGGTAGCGGGACTGGAGATAGTCTTTGCACGGGTGCTGATATCTTGATTCATGAGATGCCATTTTGGAGATGAGGGCGACTGAGCCAGAGACTTCTCCCCCAGAGTTCGCATTGGACTCGGTGCTCGATGCTTTGTTCAATGTCTATGTTGAACCATCGACTAAGCAGCCTGTGTGTCCCAAGAGGCACCTCTCTAGCCACACCACTGAGGCAGGTGATGAGGCTCGTGCTATTCTCCAATCTCGATCGGCTGCTTTTTCATGGTTACTCGTACCAGTGTTTAGGTACTCATGTTTCACTTCTCCATCATTTTCTGATGCATATTCTTCAATGAGCCACCCTCGCTTAGTATTAGTTCTCCGTTGACCATCATAGACTTAAATCATGGAGAACTTTTGGCATCCTAAGACTTGCTGCTTTTCCCCTTTTTTTTTACAGTTTATGTATTTTGTATTTTGATTAGCAGTTCTGTTTTGTTTTTAGTCACTCTTGTACCAATGATGCCAAGTAAAAGATTAGTTCTTATATATAGTTTTGTCTTTCTCGATAATTTTGGGGCCTTTTTATATATTTGTATCGCCTTATACATAGTTATGCCAAGTATATTTATTTCTTTTCTCTTTAAGATTTTTACTTTTGGAGATTTGTAGTAAGATCCCCCAAGGTTGATTATGGATCATGACAATTTAGGTGTTGCCTGGTCTAAATGGTGCAGCCTTCTAATTTTAAGGTACTTTGTTCCATTGGTGAAACTGTAAGTAGCGACTTTTCTTTTTAAATTATATGATTACAATATGTATTTTTTGAAAATTGTCTGCAAAGTGCTAAGAACACTTATTGGATCTTTGTTATTGATGTTTTCATTTGTAATACAATGCTATGTTTATTAACAAGAGCTTGATAAGCTATATTACATAATAGAGGAAAAAGGATTGACATAAGAAAACTTGAGTAAAAAATTGTTTTTAAGTGAACAACTGTGTATAGTTTTGCACGAAGTAATTAAATATATTTTTATTTTTTTTTGAAATATTTGTTAAAAAATAAATTTTCAAAAATGCATCTAATATCAATTGACAAAGAGAAGATTAAAAAGGAATTAATCTTTTAACCAGAATCAATTGAATATAGTGGAGTTTTGGATGAAGATCTATGAATTAATGTCGAGAAGTTTTAGTTATAAAAAGGAGATAAGAGCAAGAAAATAATGCAAAAAAACTCTTAACATTTTTCATGTGGAAGTATTCATGTGAATAATGCTCCCAAAATCTCAAATATGAAAGAAGAAAAACGTGTTTAAACAATACTCATGTTTAAACATGAGTACTGATAATTTAAATATTTCACTCTTTTGTGCTCTACTACAAGATATTTATTAATTACATCTTCATCCTAGTTGTAAATTTATTTATAGTCTCAAATGAAACTATTTAGCAGATAAAAAAAAGTTATCACCTCAATTGTATCGATCAATGGAAAGCCCCATCCCTCAATTTTATGGGAAAATGACAGAAATCACACATGTAAGTTCTCTTATCATCATTATCCCCTATTTGTTTTATAAATTCTCAAAATCCTCATTTTCACGCATCAGATTAATGTATCAGCTCATCAATTAATGTCAATTTTATTGATTTTCAAATTGATCCATCCTTCCTCATCCCCCACATTTGTGCTTATCAATTGTAACATTCTGACAAATCTGCCTCCCACCCAAATCAATCTTTTCTCCTCAGTAATTAGGGTTTGAAGCTCTACTCCTAATGTTAATCCTTCTAATTCGACATTTCATTAATCTTTTCATTTAGGTAAGTTCTTTTTTTTTTTACTTAAATTTGACCACATTCATGCTATGCAATTTCTTTTTATTGTTGGTGATGTTCTACATTAGTTTTATTTTATTTAAGATACAGATTATGAATTTTAAATCCTTCATTTATGTTATTTGCACTTATAAAAAGGAAAAAACAAATCTCATTAGCAGAAAAAAAGGTTGTTTCATCTAATTATTAATGGTAATGTCCTCCATTTAAGGTAATGGTGTTTTTTTGGAAATATTTGTTCTTTTTATCTTATTTTTGCCTTTTGGCAAATTTTTTTTTAATCTTTAAATGTCCCGTGAATCCTCAATATCTTATAGTACAAAAATTATTTATGTTCAAAGGGTTATTCAGTAATTTTCTCTTGTACGGTACTTTCTCTATATGTCACGATCCAAAAATTTAGGTCATGATGAAACCTACTAACATCCCATCGGTTGGTAAGACGGACTATGTTGAATTTATTGGAAACTCGTCAATGAAACAGTTCGAGGATGATTTTGTGCCAAAGAAGAATGAAAAAGGTTAACAATATCATGTTTTTCAGACAACACAAAGTACACACGAGCCATTATTTTAGTTTTAGTTTTGTTTGTTTCCATCTGTAAATAACTATTTACCTTTTCCATTTTTACTTCCATGTAAATAGTAGTTGAATAACTAAGGTATCTACAAATTAGGAGATAGTTTGATAGTGTGTGAGTTTTACTTACGTACAAATACTATATTCTGTGTTGAGGTAGCTAATATATAGGATAGTTGCGTAGTTTGTTATTTTATTTTTTTCTCTATATATAAATACATGTACTGAACAGAGGAATAAATACAGGAAATATTCAGCACCTCTCTTTTATATATTTATTTTGCATTCTTTCATGGTATCAAGAGTCAGGTCTTAAATGGTTGCTTCTATTTTCATTTTATTCTTGATCAATATTTTGCTAATATTGGAGATCATGTAAACACCTCTTCTGAGACTCAAGTTGCCATTCTTCTCATAAATTCTTCTCATTCTTTTTTTTTCTTCTCCTTCTGATTCTCCTGGTATGTTGTTAGTTAATACAACTTTTCATGGAAAGAGTTTTGGTGGATGGAAGAGAGACATGCTCATAACCTTGACTGTGAAAAATAAGTCAGGTTTTATTGATGGATCAACCCACGAACTTGATGTTGGTACAGACCTGCACAATGCTTGGTCGAGAGATCAAACAATACGGTAATTTCCTGTCTTTTGAACTAGAAATTTCTTAAAGTGTTTGAAATTTCTGAAAGTGTATATACTCTTCCACTGTTAAAGATTTGTGGGAAGAATTAGAAGTCAGGTTTGGACAAAGTTTAGGTGCTAAGCTTTTTCAGCTTCAAAGGAACTAATTAACCTTGTTCAGGACTCATCTAATATTGTGACTTATTACACTAAGATGAAGCGTCTTTGGGATGAAGTGGATGCTTTGGATTTCTTCATTCCATGAAATTGCGCTTGTTCTTTAATTGTCTTCAATATGTGTATCTTTTTATATTTCGTGGTCAACGACACTAACCTACAGTTTGAGTGTTTAAAGAATTGAAGCTAATAAAGTAACTCAACCAAGGGTTGGGGTCGTGTCCCAAGGGAGTGGTAGTAAAAGTTGTAGCTACTTAGAATTCCGTTCTAAATAGTGATAGTTTAAGACATTTTCGAGTATTAAAACGAAACAAATTTAATTTGTGACACCAAGGTGTCAAATATCAAGAAGGGGGTTTTGTCACAAGTAGTAAAATTAGCAAAAGCAAAAGAGAAAACAAGTATGGGGGAAAGTTCTTGGGGTGTGACCGCAATATATGTTGACACAAACTAATGGGTACATGCTTTCGATAGAAAAATTCGCAAGACAATGGTGACTAGACTAAGATTTAGGTGAAAGTAAATTCTCTCTCGAGCAACTTACCCCATATCAAATGGGTTCCTCTTGTACACCCACACGTCAAAACTAACCACACGCCTTATCCACACCCTGACCATTCGATAGAGGGTGCTTGGATATGGGACTAGGGTTCACCGTCTTGGGCTGAACCTCATGTCGATCCACTCCTTAGGACATTGGTCTAGTGGTCTTGGTTTCCCGACCTCCCTCTCGGGCAAGCTGAAAACACATGGGTGGTTTTGTATTTGCAACTACAAACGCATTAAATTAAACCACAACCACTAGGTGAAATCACCATTAAAATGCATCTAATCTTATCAGCAAGCAAGACCCAACAATAATATCAGCACATATTTGCTAAATCACACCCCAAGAATGGAGGGTTTTAGCCACACATCAAGCAATAATCAAATACACTTAAAATGATAAAGGAATCAAGTGGATATAAGAGATTAAACCTTAAAAGAAGCAAAGGAAGGAAAATAGAAAAGACCCACTTCCAAGATTGGAAGAAGAACTTCTTTCTTCAGGCTTCCACAAAAACCCTCTCCAAACTTGAGAGAAAACTTAAGAACAAATTATCAATAGTAAGTTTTCACTCTCTAAAATTTTCTATTCTAAATAATAAAAAAGTTCAGTATTTATAGACTTTAGATTTAGTGCCGGTGGATCCATTCGGCGTCTTTAGTTGTAAATCGCTAAGTGATTCAGCGATTCGCCCTTTCTCTGGTTCGTCGCCGTTTGTGTCTAGCCTTTATATCCATGCATGTTGTAACGTTGGGCGAAATAACTCTGCTTCGCGGAACTATTCTACAAAACACCAACTGCTCCTTTTCGTCGCCTTTTGATCCATTTCCTTCGGGGTTTACTTGCTGTAACAGAAGGCGGAACTTTGTGGTACGCGCTTGGCGATACGCACTTTGTATTTTCAACTCTTTTCTTCCATTTTACGCCCTAAGTGTCCATGCTCCCACCGAATTCTCAAATACCTGAAACTTTGAAGTTTTTATTATATATCGAGATAAAATACTCAATCAGGACACTATTCGCATTAAAACAAGGCCCTATATGAGTCAAACTTGAGGACTCATCATTCTTGCGGAGCAAAGGAAAAGAACATTAAGTCCAAGCAAGATGAACTATTAGTTCGATTTTCAATGGGACTTAATGATTCTTTTTGTGCACCTAGAGGTAATATAGTCATGATTTCAACACTCCCTTCTATCCCTAATGCTTATGCATTGTTGATGCAAGAGGAGAAGCAAAGGGAGGTCCAAAATACACCAAAATTTCCTGGTGAATCTTCTTCATTCATCGCTGAGAATGGACAAAGATCATTTTCTACTGATTTTAGGGGACAAAAGGGGAACTATGATAACAGAAAGTCCAATCTTGTTTGCAGTTGCAACAAAACATGACTTAGCATTGAAAAATGTTATAAGATGCATGGATTTCCAGCTAAACTTCTCACACAGGTGCAATTGGCACAGTTCATGCAGATGCTTCAACAGGTGAAAATTAAGGATCAAGCCAATAATTGCCATAGCCTCAGTGAATTGTGCTGGTATTACTTTAACCCCTAATCTTTTCTCTTTAAATTCAAATATTGATGGTAAAATGTTCACTAAAAAGACGTGGATGATAAACTCAGGTGCAATTAAACATATGAGTTACAATACAGATTCTTTTATCAATCTTAAATCATTGCCTAGAATTACTTCGGTAAGACTTCTTAATTCGCAAAAGGTTAAGATTTCTCATTTAGGATCTGTCAAAGTATTCTAAAATTTAATCATTCATAATGTGTTGTATGTGCCTAGTATCCATTTTAATTTATTGTCTATACACAAGTTGTACAGACAACTTTCTAATATATTATTCTTCATATCTTCTCATTGTTTCATGCAGGACCCTTCAATGAAGAGCCCAATGCTCCTTGGTGAAAGCCAAAATGGTCTCTACACCTTGAAGAATAGGCTTCCAGTTGCTTCTTATTTTGTCAATTCCTGTTTTAAGTCTAGCTCTAGTTTAGATTCCCTAAAGGATGATAAATCTAGTTTGTCGTGTATTTCTCTTTCTGTTATTCAAAGCAAGTTAGTGCATGTAAGGTTGGGGCATATGCTTTTATAAAATATGCAGAATATCAATGGAATTCCTATTTTAGTTTGTTTGAAATTTTCTGTTCCTTGTTCTATTTGTCCATTAGCAAAGCAATCCAAACTTCCTTTTCCTATTAGTCATATTTCGTCTCAAATTTTTTTTGATTCAATCCATATTGATACTTGGGTTCCTTATAAAACCCTACTTACGATGGTTATAGGTATTTATTAACTATAGTGGATTTTTTAGTAGAGGAACTTGGACGTTTTTATTTTATTAACTACTAAAAATAATGCCTTTTGTATTCTCAAATCTTTCCTTGCAATGATAGAACGATAGTTCAATAAAAAGGTTAAGGTCACTAGGTCCGATAATGTTTGGGAATTATGTTCATGTTTAGAAACTTCTAATTTTTTGTCTACGCAAGGCATCATTCATCAAACTTTTTGTGCTGGCACACCTCAACAAAATGTTGTAGTTGAGAGAAAACACAAATATCTTTTGGAAGTTTGTAGAGCTTTGCTTTTTCAGTCTCATCTTCCATCGAAAATTTGGGGGGATTGTCTAACAACAACCACTTACTTAATTAATAGATGCCCAACAAAACTATTATCTTTTCAAACACCATATTAGAAACTCTTCGTTCATCCTCCAAATTACTCTAACCTTAAATGTTTTGGTTTTCGTGGTTTTGCTTCCACTCTTTCTCCTGGTAGATCTAAATTGGATCCTAGAGTTGAGCCCCGTGTGTTTTTTGGGTATCTTTTTGGGCAAAAAAGGTATAACTTACTTAGCTTACATTCTCAAAAATATTTTGTTTCCAGGAATGTTGTTTTTTATGAAGATATATACCATTTTTCTTCTATTCAGCCTATTATTTCTGTTTTTCCTCTTACATATTCACTAGTTATACCTTATCCTGATTTTCATTTTATATCTTCTCCTCCACGTAGTACTTTATTTCCTCTGGATCAACTTTCTCAAGTACCTTCTACACCCACTCTTCCTTCACAATCTTCGGTTCAATCTTGTTACCTTGAGAAAATCTACTAGATCTATCAAGACTCCGGCATATTTAGAAGATCACATTTGCAATAGTGTACATTTTTCTACTGAATCTGATACTTGCTTTTCTTCTCTTAACTCCTTCACACCATTTTATTTTAATGTTTTATCCACGTCTAATCAATAATATATCAATTTTCTTTCACAAATAAAAGAACCTACAAGTTTTTCCCAAGCCAGTTTATTTCCAAATTGGCAAGAGGCTATGACAAGAGAATTAGAAGCTCTTATCACTAATGACACTTGGGAAGTTGTCTCATTAACCCCAGGAAAGAAGGCTTTACCTAATAAATGAGTTTATAAGGTCAAAATCAACTCTAACGGTTCTGTGGAGAGACTTAAAACTCGGTTAGTTATTAGGGGTGATGTTAAAAAGGAAGGGGTTGATTTAACTAAAACTTTTAGTCCATTCGTGAAGATTACTACTATATGGTGTGTTTTGGCAATTGTTATTAAGAAAGGGTGGGGTCTTTATCAATTAGATGTAAACAATGCATTTTTACATGGCGAGTTGGACGAAGCATTAGCACTTTTATTTGCAAAGTTTCCGGCAAGTTTGAAGGTTTATGATCCTACTCAAGTTTGTCGCCTAAAGAAATATTTGTATGGCCTTAAGCAAGCCTCGAGACAATGGTACGCAAGGCTGATTGCAGCATCGAGTTTCAAAGGTTTTCAATACTCATTGAATGATTATTTACATTTTTACAAATGCACTAGTAGCTCTGTTTCTATATTAGTTGTGTATGTGGATGATATTTTGCTCATATGGCATAATTAAAAGCGTTGAAATCTTTCCTCTATTCTGAATTCAAGATCAAGGATTTAGGTGATTTACACTATTTTTTGGGCATTGAAGTCATCCGAGAACCTCACGGTTTGATCCTCAACCAAAGAAAATTCATTTTGGAACTGTTATATGAATATAATTGCCTTGGATTCAAACTTGTCTCTTCTCCTTTGGATCGCACTCTAAAATTGCAAGCAAACATCGGTTCTCCTCTTCTATATCCCTCTATTTATAGACGGATAATTCTGCAATTAATTTTTTTAACTCATACAAGGCCTGATATATCTCATTCGGTCCAACACCTCAGCCAATATATGCAGTCACCACATCAAACACATTTTTGGTTGCACACCATGTTTTTTGATATCTTCTTTCGGATCCTAGTTTGGGGATTTTTCTCAATTCATCTCCTTCTTTCACTGTCCTAGCCTTTTGTGATTCTGATTGGGTTACTTGCTTAGATTCTAGAGGGCGAGTTAGTGATTTTTTTATTAATCTTGGCGGTAGTCCTATTTCATGGAAAACAAAGAAACAACCTTCCCTTTCCCTTTCATCCGTTAAAGCTGAGTACAGATCGATGAGGAGGGTCGTTGTTGAGTTGACATGGTTAGTTCGTCTTCTTTCCAACCAGTCGCTGTCTCTTTCATTACCGATTTCTCTCCATTCAGACAACAAAGCTGCAATTCATATTGCTAAAAATCATGTTTATCATGAGCGGATGAAACATGTTGACTTAGATTGTCACTTCGTCCGTCAACAATACCTCAATGGCCTAATTTCTCTTTCTTTTCTTACATCTTCATCTCAAGTAACATATTCGTTTACTATGCCCCTACCTGGTACATATCATTGTTTCATGTTGAACAAGTTGGGTGTTCATTCCTCCCCGTCCAACTTGAGGGGGGGGGTTGAATTTATTGGAGACTCGTCAATGAAACAACTTGAGGATGATTTTGTGTCAAAGAAGAATGAAAAAGGTTAACAATATCATATTTTTCAGAAAACACAAAGTACACACGAGCCACTATTTTAGTTTTAGTTTTAGTTTTGTTTCTTTCCATCTGTAAATTACTGTTTTCCTTTTCCATTTTTACTTCCATATAAATAGTAATTGGTTAAGTAAGGTATCTACAAATTAGGAGATAGTTGGGTAACGTATGAGTTTTACTTACGTACAAATACTAATATTTTGTGTTGAGGTAGCTAATATATAGGATAGTTGAGTAGTTTGTTATATATATATATATATATATATGTATGTATACATGTACTGAACAGAGGAATAAATACAGAAAATTTTCAGTGCCACTCTTTTATATATTTGTTTTGCATTCTTTCAAACTGATAGTGAGAAGAATTCAAAAAACAAAGAACAAATCACAAACTAAAAATGAGAGATCTATTGTGCACATCTATCAAGCTTGGTACCCATATGCTCCTCCATATAACTCCAAAAATGAGAGGTGAACTGTGCACCCTCTATAAGACACAGTGGAAATGTGCAGTCCCTGCAACCGAACAATCTCATGAATTTAGATCCTAGAAAAATACTCTGCATTATAGTTAGTCTTCACGAGAATGAAACGAGCCGAGTTGGTCAACCGATCCACAATAACCCAAATAGAATAAAATCCACCCAAACTCAAGGGTAATCCAGTGAGAATATCAATGGTAATGCACTTCCACTTCCACATAGGTATGGGCATCCTATGCATCGTACCACATGGTATCTGATGCTCATGCTTCATTTGTTGACAGTTCAAGCAATTGTCCACAAGTCCACAATATTTATTTTCACACCACACCACCAATAGTGTTGCTTCATATTGTGGTACATTTTTGCTGCCCCCGGGTGAATAGAGTATTTTGAACAATGAGAATCCTCCAATAACATACGCACCCAACCGCCAACTCCAGGAACATAAATACGACCACAAATCCTCAAAATTCCCTTGGGATCAAGGGTCACCGACTTGGCTTCACCTCTCAACACCTTATACCAAATTTCTCTCAAATTGTCATCCTCAAACTAGTGGGCACAAAATATGATCCATCAATGTAGACCTAGTGTTAAAGAAGGTTAAAACATGGTGAGATGGAGAAATATTAAGTCGAATCAACTTTCTAGCCAACGACTAAACCCCGAAATACAAAGGTCTCTCCTCCACTTTAAGAAAGTCTAAGCTACCTATACTAGGTTCTTCCTGACTCAAAGCATCCACTACCATGTTTTCCTTGCCCGAGTTCATAGTTCTTCAACAATTCCAACCATCTACGCTGCCTCATTTTCAGATTTAACTAAGAAAAAAGATACTTAAGGCTACGATGAGAAGTCTAGATGAAGACCACTACCATTAATTCTAAATCATGAGTGGGGTTATTCTTCTCATTCACCTTCAACTGTTGGTAATCATAGGCTATGAATCTCCCCCTTTTCATCAACACACCCCTAGGCCAACAACTGAAGCATCACGAATTACCAAAAATGTCACACCCTCATTGTGTAATGCTAAGATAGGTGTTGAGCTTAATAAATCCTTGAGCTTTTGAAATCTCACCTCACACTCATCGGTCAAAAGAAATACCACATGCTTCTCTGAGAGTACTTAGTTAATGGAGTAACGATGGAAGAGAAACTTTGAACGAACTAACGATTATAGCCCGCTAACACGATGGAACTCTGTATCTTTGTATGGTAAGTAAGTCTCATCCAATAACAAACTACCGCAACCTTGGACGAGTCAATCATAATACCTTTCATGGTCACTTCATGACCTAAGGAAGTGGCAGACTCAAGCCAAAACTCACACTTGGAGAATTTTACATACAACTTCTTCTCTCCCAATATTTGGAGTGTGGTCCTCAAGTGACGAACATGATCGATCTCATTCTTGGATTAAACTATTACATCATCAATTAACATAACAAAAAAAGAATCCAAATAAGGCCAAAATACTGAGTTCATCAACTCCATAAAAGTGGTCGGGGCATTAGCTATACCAAAGGACATAATTACAAGCTCATAATGGTCATAATGAGTCCTGGAAGTTGTCTTCGGGATATCAGAATCCTGAACTCTCAACTGATGGTAGCCCTACCTCAAGTCAATCTAAAAGAAAACTGACATACCCTGAAGCTGAAGCTGATCAAACAAATCATCGATGTGGGAAAGAGGACACTTATTATTGACCGTAGCCTTGTTAAACTATACATAATTGGTAACATCCTCATACTACCATTATTTTTCTTCTTAAATAAGACCGGTGCACTTTACAGTGATAAACTAGGACAAATAAACACTTTCCGCAACAAGTCCTCCAATTGAGCCTTCAATTTCTTCAACTCTACCGGAGCCATCCAGTAAGGAGAGATGGAAATGGGATTGGTTCCTGGCTCCAAGTCAATCACAAAGTTATGTCGCATGGTCAGGAGGAACACCTAGTAAGTCAGTAGGAAACATATTTATTAGCTCTCTCTCTCTCTCACTGTCATGGTCTCTAAAAGAGATGGATATTTGGTAAATTATGAATATGTGTCAAATAATATAAGCATACTTTTTCCATCATATGATGGGCACAAAAAAAAATATCACTCCCTTTGGATATAAACTCGAAGCGCACCCTTCCACACCAATCGAGGTAAAATGGTGTAAGCTAACTTCACTATCTTTGCATAACAATATAAGATTGCACGAGGGGGAGATAACCAATCCATGCTCAAATTCACATCATATCAATGAAAATTAGGTCTGCACGAGTCTCACTATCAGAAAATGCCATAATACACCCCTGATACATCTGATCCACCACTAAGGAATTGTCTACCATAGTAGAGACGTTATTTAATAGGCACAAGAAATGACTCACACACATGATCAATACCCACAACAAAATAGTATATTTGAGCATATCATTTATTTTGTGTCCTTCACAGAATAGGACTCACCCTTCTGAATGAGGTGCACGTACTTCCGCTAACTTTAAAAAGGAATCATGTATATATAAATATGTGTTATAAATCCATTGAACTAAGTGGATGATCCATTTATTCATGAACTTATCCTTATCATGGATGGATATGTATTCCCAAGATTTATCCTAATATTTGATATGTTGTTCCCAAGGTGACATGAACATTTATGAGATAATGATGTACCTATTAATTTGACATTCATCAAAGTGGCCTTTGAGGTGATTTCTCTATTTATAAATAGAGGTATTATTTTCAATGTATGACACACTTGAATAGAACAAAGTCCTCCTACATCTACTTCTCTTATCTTCTTCGTTTATACTTATATCATTATGAGTTTACTTTTATAACACGAGCACGAATATGCTCTAAAAGTTGTAGCACTTTGCAAAAGTGTTGTAGTTGAAATGAGCAAATGACATAAATGGTCCCTAAATTATCCTAGTAGGTCTAAAATAGTCCCTTAACTATACAGTTGACGGATATGGTCCTACTATCCACCCTTTTGTCAAGTTTGGTTTCCATCCACTTTTTATAAAAACTGTTAGTTAAGACCGTTAACTCAATCTCTTAAGTCAGTTCTTCTCCAGTGACTTTCTTTTTTGTCATTTCTTTTGTCCATTATCTCACTATTTTCTCACTTGTTTTTTCAATTTTTTCTTTATTCTCTTATTGCAATTAAGTCGTTGGTCATTTCTTCATGCGAGTTAAAGCAAAATGCAAAGTAATGAACACAATTGAAAAAAATATTGTGAGCAAAAATATGATTCTTTTTTCATGTTAATTATCGGTCATTACATCAATAAAATTGCAGAAAAATTCAAAAATCAGCAACTAAATTGAACTAGAGTGCTCTGTTTTCAACAATTGTTGTGCAGAAAATAGCTCAAACTACAACAAAAAAATAGCAACTATCAAACTTTGATCGAATTACAGCACCATTACACCCAAAAAAACAGCAGAAAACTGCATAATCAGCACCAAACTATATATAACACATCACTAGGCAGCAGCATCAAACCACCAGAAAATCAGCACCGAACTACTGCATCAGACTACAAAAAAAATCAGCACCAAACTGCACGAAACACCTCCAAAAACGTCACCAAACTGTTGCACGGACAGCAGCCACAACCACCAAAAATCAGCACTAAACTGCACAAAACACAGCTCCAAAAACGTCACCAAACTGCACAAAAACAACTCCAAAAATGTCACCAAACTGCTGCACAAAAACTAGCATAGAAACTGCGCCAAACTGCACCAAAAAACATCACCAAGCTACCCTAAACTACACAAAAACAACACCAAAAAACACTACAATGATCAGTTAAAGAAAATAACATAAACCAACAAAAAAACAACTAATCACATAAAATTATCACTCAAATGTAAATTTGCAACATAAGTCAAATGTCGCCAAACTACATCAATCACGAGAGCATGTCACTTTATTGAGTTGAAATTAGCTTGACTCTCCGCATCTCTTCTAACCTGTGAAGTATAATGAATAAATGGAAGCGTTTACACAAATTTAATATAATAAAATAAGTGAAATACGCTATAGATAAAAGAAAAAGTACTGGCAGTTTTGTAGGAGCACATAATGAAGAAGATTCATGATATAGCGGCATTTTGAGACTCTGCCTGCAACAATTTATACTTGCAAGTTCTTGTGTTATGTCCAAGCTTGTGGCATCTACTGCATCCTAAATATTTTTGCTTCCTCTTCGCTTTTGTCCTACTCGTGCCCACTTCATCTGATTCTTTTCTTCTCTTCTTTTGTTTTCTCCCTTTAGTACTTTGTCTTACTACTCTGGGAGGCAAAGGAGAAATATTCTCATGTTGCGACCACATACTTTGACCATTCATAGGAAGAATAGCAAATTCATAGATCCTTCTATAAGTTTCCACCTTAAAACAATCATCAATATACGAACTGATTTCATCATAATTTTTAGCCCAAATTGCTGCTATATCATGTTTACAAGGTAGCCCTGTCAAATTCCATTTTCTGCAACCACATTTTCGATTTAACAAATCTACGGCCCAAATGTCAGTTATGCTAGCTCCTATAAGCTCATAGTTCCACTCATTTGATATTCTAGGAATATATTCAGCAACAACAGCTTGACTTTTGCACAATACATTTTTAATTCTGGGGCAAATATCATCAGAACTCCATTTGGCAAATTTATCCCTATTTGCTTGCATTCTTGTCATGAGCATATACCGAATTTTCTCCAGAAGAGTGATAATAGGCTTATCTCTTGCATCCAATATCATGCTATTAAAACATTCACATATGTTATTCACTAACGTATCACATTTTCCATCTTCGGAGAAGTGAGATTTAAACCATTCACTAGGTGACTTATCTCTCAACCAAATAGCAGCTTTGGGATCCAAAAAATATTTCAACCATGCGTTCATCAAACCACCTTACTGTTGTCGCACTATCAGCTTTCCAAAGTGCATTTCTTAGTGTATCACCACAAAATCCGGTCCTTTTGAAATTACTATGCAAGTGTCTAACACAAAATCTATTAGCGACAAAAGGTAATATATACTTAAATGCTTCTATCAGACCGTTTTGCTTGTCTGACATGAAGGTCCAGTGAGCTCCATCATCAATCTCCAAGTCAAGCTTTAGATGATACAAAAACCATGCCTATGACTCACGATTTTCGTTCTCCACAACTGCATATGCTATCAGATAGATATTGTTATTAGGATCAAGCCCAACAACGGTTAACAATTGAGTCCCATACATCGGACCCTTGAGCCAACAACCATCCACTCCTACTATCTTTCTACAACCACTCTTGAATCCTTCCTTTCAAGCACTAAAACAAATGTAGAATCTCCGAAATCTTTCAGGCTTGCAGGATTATTCATTTTCAACCAACTTCATATAAACAAAAGTATTTGGATTTGTCCTCACTATTTCATTGCAATAGTTCCACAACAGCTTAAATTAATCAGAGATATCTCCATAGATATCTCAAAAATTCCTCTTATACTAATAATTTATTTTAGTATATATGTGATATATGAAAAGGTAGAACATATTTGTTTGTTTTACTTTAACAATTTTATACATTGGTTTATGATTATACTAACAGTTCTTCATTTGAGAAAAGAATTGAAGGATAAAGAAATAAATTTTCATGTTTATTTTCTTAGTGTTAATTCTGAGGAACTTATTAATATTTATAATTAATAGAGGTGAAAAAATTCTTAGTCTTCTTTTGACTAAATTTGCTTCTATAATTCTTGATATTTTTTAAAGGCTCATGGCTGAGTTTTATTTGTATTGACTTATATGACATTGATTGAAGGGTAAGACGATGGATTCAAGTCCCATTGCACCAGAAGGGTAAGACATCAGGTTAAAGTTTGGATGCACATAATGAAAAATATTTGAGGATAAGACGATAGATTCAAGTTCTATCGCACCAAGAGGGTAAGACATCAATTTGAGATTTGATGCACCATGATGATAATGTATTGGATCCAATCTCGTAGATTTATGACCTAAGATGACTTTATATAAATAAGACGTTGGATATAAGTTCTAATGCACCATAATGATGACTAAGGCAAAAATAATGTATTTTGATGAAAAGTCTTGAAATTCATCATATTGAATTTGCTCCATTCCTTGAAAAGAATGTGGTAACAACATATGATGACTTTGAAATCCGCATGTTGACTTGTTTCGTTCTATCGTATGAATGTGGTAGCAATAAATAATTAGTCTGAAAGATGACAAATCATTAAAGATATGAAAAAGGGCGTGAAGGGACAGAATTATAATAGTCATCATTGTGGTAATTATAAAAGGAAGAACACTATGGGTTCTCCAAATAGTCCTTTAAAATGTGAAAGCAATTTTTATCATCAAAATGGTATGAAAGGTCATTGGACTTGTGAATGTTGTCGACCCAATAATTTTGAAAAGTTTATAAATCCTCCATCAAAAGACAAGAAGATAAGGTGATGGTACACTTGATATTTCAAAGTGATGTTGAGGTGTGTCATAAAAATATGATGAATTTTAAAACCATGACAATGTGTTTATAATGCAAATTTATGAAGTACATATAAATGATTAGTACATGCTTGAAGAGAATGTGACTTGTGATGAGTGTCGTGAATGCTCGACCATTCTATAAGAGAATGGGTCAAGATATGATAAAATCATTATGGGTTGGATATATGCCACAACTCACCTCTATGGGAGGTTTGAGAATATGATATATGAAACAACTAATCAAATCTAATGGAGGCTTGAGAGGAATAAATGAATTTTATTTGGTAGAAATGATCAATGGTCGTGTACATTTATAAGTCATAAATATTATGGTACGTTTATTTGTGAACTACCAAAAGGGTAAAAGAAAGAATAACTCTTGCCTATAAAGATTGTGTCATGACTAAAATAATATTATTATGTGGCAATACAAATTTGTCATTGGTTCTGTACCTATGGTACAACAAAAGTAAAGCAAGACACAAGTCTTGCTCGTAATAATTTTGACCATGACAATAAAAATATAATTTCTCCTCGAGGAGATGTTCACCATATTGATGGTGTCATGGAATATGTGATAGTACAGAAAATTAATTGCAAACTCTAACGAGTTGTATTATTACTAGAGGAATAATATTGGGGTTGTCGTAAGTCTCAAAAGAAACTTTTAAGTTTCGGACGAATTGAAAAGAAATATTGAGACTATAACTTATGAAAAGATTTATTATCTTTAGATTACTACATCGAAGCGGGATATAAATATTTATGTAAAAGACTACCCATTTTTTCCTCTTGTTTGTAGCACACAAACGTGGGCATGCTGATGAATTCACATACAAAAGTAAATTATAAGTGTACTGAATTAAAGATTAGTTTGCATGAACGGTTGACCATTCTGGTTTAAATGTGATGCAAATGTAATTGAAAATTCATGTGGATTATATGATGAAGAAATAAAAGATTCTTCGAGAATTCTCTTGTGTTGCTTGTTCTCTTGATAAAATTATCATTGTACCAGCTAAGATTGGGATTTTATTCCCTGAAATTATTTGGAACAAATAAAAAGGTGAATATGGGCACATTCACCTATCATGTGGATCATTTGCAACTATATGATAGATGCATCTATACGATGGTCACATGTGCTTTGTTGTCAACTTACAAATTGGTTTTTGTAAGGTTGTTTGCTCGATTGTTAAATTAAGAGCACAGTTTCAAAGTATGAAATTATATTGATAATGCTGGTTGGTTTAGCAAAAATTATATACCTCCAATTATAGCTAAACCAATAATTATGAGAACAAATTTCCCCAAAAGAAATTTGATATGAGATGAATTTATTTAACATGTAGCAACACTTCTATGCATCAAGCCAACAAAGGTCCCCTATCAAAATTGGTTCAGGGTCAGGAATCAAATAATTTTCATCAAAAATGTTGAATGTGCGGTTATGATTTTAATTGCTCCACCACGCACAAAGATGAATTCCCAAATAAGGTTGGGATGGATATTAGATTTTCTAACATTAGGGGGAGAGATGATTGACAGCTGAAACTATGTGTGAGCTTAATTATGAATTATCTAGATCCTCGAAAATGTGAAATTGATGTTCAAGTGATAATCCATATGCATAATGTTGCAAATCTATTGTCAGATGAATTTACTAACCCCATGTTAAAATTCAACTGCATATGCTCCAATGAAAAGTCCTTGAAGGACAGAGTTTATGACACGCCTGAAGCGTAATAAATCAATCGGTTCCAAATGTAAAATTCCTTGAAGAAGGAGAGGAGAAAGTGATCAAAATATGGTCACGATAATGAGGCAGGTGATATAAAAGAGCACCACGATATAACACTTCATAAAACCTTGGAAAAGGTTCAGGTACCTGAAAATGATGAAAATGAAAAGATCTCAAAAGTTATGTCATATTGGAATCAATATCAAATAACTGTTGACAGTATCTTTGATATTTAGTAGCGCTCAATAATATAAATTGTGACGAGGATCTTGAATTCAAACTGTCATATAATGCATGTGGACAGATAAATGATTGGCCAAGTAAAATGCATAATTCAAGTATATTTTGCTTCACTTAGAAAAGTGACGTTTTGAACTAATAGTTCATATATCAAGGTAGCATATTGTCGGTGGGGTACAAATAAATTATTATGCGATAGTATAACCGTAACATATCATGTACAGCTTATGACTTGGGGCATAAAGGTTTTTCGCAAAAGTCCTGACATTGTTGGAGATGTTTCTCCTATGGTGGATGCAATGAGATTTGTTTTGATCTAGCAACATCCGAAAACTTGAATGCATATAATGAATAATTGTCATGTCTAGCTAGACAATGAAGGTTATATGAAAATCCTTGAAGTAATCAAGGTGTCTGAAGCATATAAAAGTTTGAAAGGAACTTTTTCAATAAAGTTTCAAAAATCCTTATATGGATTGAAATAATCAAGGAAAGAAAGGGTACAAAAATAATGACCCTAATTGTCCTTGCATTTTTGTGGAAAAGCCAGGATCTAAATTTGTTATAATAGTTGTGTATGTTGATGACTTGAACATCATTAACACTCTTAAAGGCTTTCAAAAGTTGTTGAGTGTTTGAAAAGGTGAAATGGTCTTGGTAGGACATAATGTGTCTTGACCTACAGATTGATAATTTGACAAATAAATATTTGTCCATGAGTCAACATACACAGAAAAGTTTTGATGCAATTTTATATGGATAAATCACATTCATTGAGTACCTCAATGATTATGAGATCGCTTGACATAAATGATGATCCATTTTGATCTCAAAATAAGGATGAAGAGCTTCTTGGTGATGAAAATCCATATCTTAATGCAATCAGGGTACTAATGCATCTTGCTAACAATACTCGATCAAATATCTGTTTTGCAGTAAATTTACTGGCAAGATTCTGTTCCTCCCCAACAAAAGGATATTGAAATGGTGTTAAGCACCTACTTGAATATATTCGAAGGACCATAGACATGGATTTATTCTATTCCGAGAAATTCATGTCAGAACTGATTGGTTACGCAAATGCAGAATATTTATATGATCCACATAGAGCTCGATCTCAAATATGCTATTTGTTTACATGTGGAGGCACAGTAATATCTTGGCGATCAATGAAGCAAAAATCGTTAAGTACTTCTTCAAACCATGCAGAAATAAAAGCTCTCCATGAAGCAAATCGAGAGTGCGTCTGGTTGAGATTAATGACACACCATATTCAGAAAATGTGTGGATTTTCTTAGGAAAAGAATATATCAATCACAATGTACGAATAATAGCCAAGTGCAAATGAAAGTGTCCACAAGATGATTATTGTTCTAAACAAGTTGAATGAGCAATTTACTTGCAACAACGAGGTCATGCCGAATATAATGATATTCAATGATGTATTCGCTAAGGTCAAAGCCTCGTCATATCACTGAAATCAGAAAATGATATATCAAGATGAGTTCAACAATGCAACATCTTCGTGAATGTGTTTGATCAGAAAGACACTTTCAATATCAATATTTGAGAAGCTGGTGTATAAGATTGGAGCCATCATCGCAACAAATTAAGTGATGTTTTAATCAGAGGAGTATAATACGGGTTGCACTCTTTTTTCCTTGGCCGAGGTTTTGTCCCAGTGGATTTTTCTGGCAAGGATTTTAATGTGGCCATAAATAATGTGTATTTAAAGATATGTGCACTTTTTTTCCTTCACTAGAATTTTTTTTTAAAACGTTTTTTCTAGTAAGGTTTTAACGAAACACATAATTTATGGACATCCAAGGGGAGTGTTATAAATCCATTGAACTAAGTGGATGATCCATTTAATCATGAACTTTTCCTTATCATGGATGAATATGTATTCCAAAGATTTATCCGTATCTTGGATATGTATGTTCCCAAGGTGACATGAACCTTTATGGGATAGTGATGTATCTATTAATTTGACATTCATCAAAGTGGCCTTTGAGGTGATTTCTCCACTTATAAATAGAGGTACCATTCTCAATATATGACTCACTTGAATAAGAAGAAAGTCTTCTCCTACATCTACTTCTCTTATCTTCTTCCTTTATACTTGTATTAGTTTACTTTTATAACAATATGCACATTTTAGCCCTACATATACCTTAATTTTCTACCCCATGTGATCTATACTTGTATTAACTCTTTTTCCTTTATTTAAATAAGACTAGCAATAACGCTAAGTGCGGTGATTACATATCACTAAATTGCACCATGTGGATATTCTGACCAAGTATTAATTATGTTCATATATAACGGAATGTTCTTATATTTTTTTAATAACGTTGCATATCATTGATTAATTTTATTTTAAATTTTTAATAATACCTTTTATAATTCAAAAAGTTTTATTTTCTATTTGAAGTCAAATGCTCATATGCTCTCATGATTAGGCTAATTATGAATGAACATGAAAGAACATGTATGTACTAATTATTGTACCGTATCATACGGAAGAGCAATTATTATTTCACAATGTTGTATGCATTTGATCCTTATGTACTCTCTTGAAAATAAAAACTCTACGGCTGTCAACTGGGCGGGTTAGGTTGAAATTAGAGATATTAAAATGGTTGAAATAAAAATCGGGTGGGTCAAGTTTACTTTGGGCTCAAATTGATTGGGTTCAAATGGCTAAAAATGGGTTGGGTCTTGACTCGCCCAATTTGCTGATTAATCTCAATAATCTAACATAGGGATATTTAACTTTTATTATCACATTTTGAATTTTAGCTCAAGATTTTTTCTTTAAAAAAATAAAAAATGGATAGATAAATCCTAAAAGATGTTAAATAGATAATAATTCATACCTTTAATATATGAACATATCTTAGTAAAGAGTTGTAAAACGGGTTGAAATTGGAGATTGAATTGGGCTCAATTGAGGGATCTCTTAAAATGGATTAGGCCTGAATGGTTGAGATTAAACCCAATTCAAATTATCTTGAGCCCAACCATTAAAATCTTAGGCGGATTGGGCGGGTTACCTATGTTTGGGATAATTTTTTACACCCCTAAAAAACTCAGATAACTTCAACATGTATATTCACATTGGTAGAGCTACCTATTAACCGGGGGCGGAGATCATCAAGATATTCATTCGAACTTACTAAATCCACCCAATACAAGATTAGAGGGTGAATCAATGGTGTACGAGATTCAAAACTTACTTAAAAATTCCAAGCTCAAATACTAAGCATTCCAATAAAGAATAAAAAAATTGTATCCTCTTAATGAAAATTCTAGATATGTATTAACAAACAAAGTTGACTTACAAAGGGAACTTTTCAAAGCAAACCAAATGCATGAACTCCAAAACCTTATAAATATTATGTACTATACCCTTTATTAATTCTCCATCACTCAAAGATAGTTCATATTCTTTTCTCTTATTAAACCATCAAAAAAATAATGCTAATCACCAAGAAACGTATGTCTCTTCTTCTTCTAGTTATCATGTATCTCTTCCATTTATCATCGGGGACGAAGATTACATACAATGTTCAGAGCTACGGAGCCAAACCTGATGGAAAAACGGATTCAACGAAAGCATTTCTGAATGCATGGGGTGCAGCTTGTACTTCCACAAAGTCCGTCATGATATATGTACCACAAGGAAGGTATTTAATAGCAAATGCTGCATTTTGGGGACAAAATTGCAAGAACAAAGATACTATAATAAAGATTGATGGTACTTTAGTGGCTCCCTATAATTATAATGTTATAGGTAATACTGGAAATTGGCTAAAGTTTGAGAGAGTTAATGGACTTAAAATTTCTGGTGGAACTCTTGATGGTCAAGGTGCTAATCTTTGGACTTGTAAAACCTCTGGCAAAAGTTGTCCTAATGGTGCAACGGTATGTCCCATGTATCTTATTCTAATGTGTGATATGCAGATAGAGTCGGAGCTAGGTGGAGGTTTGTACGTTCGGACAAATTCACTAGCTTTTTGGTAGACTCTGCATTCATATATATATATCACTACAATAAAAGTGTGAATTATATGGGGATTAGTATGAAAAATTTGCAGGAAAATAAGTTTTTTACGAATTTTCATACTAATTCCCACGAAATTTCCATTTAAAACACAATTTTCTTGTAGTGTATATATATGTATTTTAATCTGTGAACCCCTAATAAAAAATTGATCAACAAATCAGTGGTAAGAAAGGTAGTGAAAATGCTTTTCACACTAGTGTTGTGGGTTCGAAGCCCACAATCAATCATATTTTCTCTTTTGCAATATTTTTCTCTTTTGCCTTAAAATTTAGAACCCAAACTCCTAATGCTGGCTCCGCCTCTGAATATTGCAGACACTTGCGTTTTACAATTCAAACAATAAAAGAAGCATGTTTTGCATTATTTTTCACTCCTGTCTTAAAATTTAGAACTCCAAACTCCTAATGCTGGCTCCGCCTCTGAATATTACAGACACTTACGTTTTACAATTCAAACAATAAAAAAAAGCATGTTTTGCATTATATTTCTCTTCTATCCTAAAATTTAGAACCACCAAACTGCTAACGCTGGATATTATTTCAGACACTTGCGTTTTACAATTCAAACAACATAGTGATAAGTGGATTGACTTCATTAAACAGCCAGATGTTCCATATGGTTATAGATGGATGCCAAAATGCTAAGCTGCAGAACATGAAAATTTCAGCCTCAGCTAACAGCCCAAACACAGATGGGATTCATATAGAAGCTTCTACTGGTGTCACCATTTTGAAAACAGTAATTGGTACCGGCGATGATTGTATATCAATAGGCCCTGGTACCTCCAATTTGTGGATTGAAAATGTCTCTTGTGGCCCTGGACATGGCATAAGGTAAAATTGATAGAAACTCATGCAATGCATCTATACTGTCAGCGTATAGAAGTAATCATCAACTCTTGTTTATTTTTTCAGCATCGGAAGTCTGGGGTGGAGTATGCAAGAAGCAGGGGTTCAAAATGTTACAGTGAAAACGACTACGTTTAGAGGTACTCAAAATGGATTGAGAATAAAGACATGGGCAAGGCCTAGTAATGGATATGTGAAGGGTGTTCTGTTTCAACATTCCGTGATGGTGAACGCTAGATATCCAATCTTAATTGATCAAGAATATTGCCCTGATCAGAAGAATTGCCCTGGCCAGGTATAATTGCGAGCCTCAGTTGGAAATATAATATGCATTAGGCAGTTAGTTATAACTCGTATGTTCTTTTTCAATTATCAGGTATCAGGAGTTAAGATAAGCGATGTAACATATCAAGACATTCATGGAACATCGACATCCCAAGTTGCGCTTAAACTTGCTTGTAGCAAGGCTAATCCTTGCCAAGGGATTAGACTGGAAGATGTAAATCTAACCTTTAAAAATCAACAAGCACAAGCGTTATGCTCGAATGCTGCTGGAACTTCCTATGGTGTAAATAAACCAGAAAGTTGTTTGTAATTTAACTACATGTCGTATATATTCATTTTGGCTACACTGATTGCATTGTTCCATGAAAGTGAAAATATCCAGCCTGATGTGCCAAGTAATCTCCAAAAGCCTTTCCATCGTATTGGTACCTGTTTCAGCTTAGGGCACCTGACTTTCACTAGTTACAATGTGTTTGATACAGGTATGCTAAAGATACACCCTAATTAGATGATGTAAATCGGTTGTCACGCTCTGATACTACACCCTGAATGTGGCCGACACTCAATGTCATTGCTAGTCCGACCTATCCATAACATGCATGGCATTAGACATGAGGATACATCTAAACATGAGTGGAAGCATACATTTAAAAGTGTTTGAAGAGATAACTTTTAGAAGAAAACATATTTCATAACGTAAATCATAGAAATTTAAAACAATTGTCAAAGGACACGAAGGTCAAAACGTAACGTAACTATTCGTCTATCTATGAAGCCTCTAAACAAACTGAATAGTGTAACCGGGACAAGGCCCTAGATATACCTTCAAAGAAAACATATATTCCTAGAATATGTAGACGAAGCCCCAAAAACAGAGAAGCTCACTAATAGCAAGATATGAAACCTAGCGAGCGACCTGATCACATGTCTATGTACATGAGCCTACATCAATAAACATATGCAGCGCCATTGACAAAAGGGATATAAGTATATACGATATAGTATTTTATGTAAACTAGCGGAATGAAACATAATGTACATATTATATCAATAGAAGTTGCTAACATAACCATAGTCATAATCATAACATATGAAGGTTAAGAGATGAGGCCGTTTAGGCTGCCTTAAATATACCTCATTCATCATATTTTAGTTCATTATGAGAGTCTAATAGTGTATTCAAAACCACCATGTGAGTGCATGGATTCTAATCTCGGTCCGATCAGCTAAGTCATCTCATACCTTGTCGGGTATGAGATACGTGTACATATCATGTAGATCCATAACTACCCCTTACCCGAGGCATGGAAGGAGTCACCCAAACCAATGGTATGATCTTTAACCTACGTCGGCAAACATACTTTGAGGCATTCATCATTTAGACTTATGCCTTCACTGTTAACTATTTAGCTCTTTTAAGGTCATGTTATCATAGATTATAGACTCATATTCATAATATTCAAGGACCAAAGTTCATAAACTTCATTCATATTATCGCGTCATGAGATTACAGTTCATGCACCCATAGCTCTGCATTCATGAGAGACATATCATATCATCATAATAAGTTTTCATCGTATCAAATCTTGCAAGTATATTTTTTAATCTGACACGTGAAATAAGTTACGCAGTACTCAAAAGGAAATTAATCATTGAATTAAATGTGTCATTAATTTAATTTATTGATTAGTAACTGTAATTTTTTACATGGGAATTACATAAGTGCTTAGTGGGGAATTTCGATATATAAATAGAGGAGTGCAATTACGAATTTCTAGTCGAATGATTTGTAATTTATTATGGCAAGAAGAATTCAAAATTAATTATTTGAAATTATTTCTATAATAAGAAACATCAATAATTAATTTTGTGGTCCCTACAGTGCCTATATTTAATTAGAACTCGAAATCTTAATTCGAGAAAAACAAGAAAAAGAACGCGACTTTCTTCTTCAAGAAAGTAATGTGTATTTTTTTCGTATCCTTGTTGTGGTGGAAGAAATCTCTATAAATAGCGTTAGAAGAAAAAAGGTTTTATTCGATACTTGCTCACCCAAGTACTAAGTGAGTTCGGATGTGAAGTGTACAAAACTGAATCGAAAATCGAACCAAGCCGCAAATCGAGTCGAACCGGAAAAAAACCCAACTAGTGGTTTGGTTTGACTTGATTTGGGACTGGGAAAAAAACGGACTATATTTGGGTTGGTTTGATTTTAACTAAAAAAAATCAACCCGAAACCAAACCAACTGACATTATATATGTAATTTTAAAATTTTATTTTATACATAAATATATTTACTTTGGTATCATTTTAAAATATTTCTTATACTATTTCATAGTTTTTATCTTTTAATATATTATTTCAAGTTTAATACTTAGAATTCGGAATGGTCCAATAAAGATTATAGTTCATAGATACTGATAATTATAATAAAACTTAAATCAAATCAAATTAATACTAATGCAAAAAGAAAATCAATTCAACACTAAGAATGACAATAACGTTGAATATTTGTTCTTTAGTTTTACATTGGTTTAGACAATTAAAATACATAATCTAATTTAATTTTCTTTAAATATTTAGAAATGTAACTAATACTTATTAAACTTATTTTAGCATGATTTAGTACTTTAAATTAGGATTATTTTCATTATGACATTACAATATTTATTTCACATTTTGATTTCATTATTATCTTTTAGTGAATATTTTTGTGTCATTAATACTCATCTATATTTTGTGTTATTTTTTTAAGAAACATCTTAGATAATTGTATTTTGGTTGGACTAAAGAAATATTTGGAGCACAAGTTAATAATGTTTGTATGCAATCTTTACCGAAAAAATCCAAAAATCTTGAAAATCCGAAGTTTATTAGTTTGGTTTGATTTATAAATTTTAAAATTCAACACAATAGTTTGGTTTGGTATTTGAAAAACCCGAACCAACCCGAGGTTGAAAAAATCCGAACTTTATTGGTTTGGTTTGGTTTATAAATTTAAAAAATTTACACGAATGATTTGGTTTGATATTTGAAAAATCCGAACCAATCCGGTCATGTACACCCCTAACTGGGATCATTGTAGAAGACCATGTAATACCATGTGGATTTTCTTGATGTTCGGACTAACTTGTGGATTCGCTTGGATATATATGCTCACACTTCAGGAGATAATTCTTGAATTATATTAAATTTTAGCAAGTTTATATGGTTTAGCATAAATGTATTAGTTATCTATTATTCATGTAAGCGGTGTGATTCTAGTATGCTTCCTGGATTTCTAACAAATATATGAAATAAATAAAAAGATACTAAGACTCATTTAATAGAAAATCGTTAATTGAGTGTTGTCTCATTTTTAAGCTTGGTGATAAATTAATGCATTGTACATATTTCAATGTTTATACTAGTAGTAGTGGCATTTTTCTCTTAGTTCTTCGGTTATCATAAGTTGCTTGTTCTTATTGATCCTGTTTGGATAATGTGTTATGTTTTTACTATTATTTTCTATGTCCTCTTTATTTTTGTATTTTTCTTTTAACGATTTTGATGACCTTTACTCGGCCTGAGGATAGTAGCTTTGATATACTCTATCTTCTCAGACTTCGCCTATAGGACTAGACAAAATTGATTGATTATTGATTGTTGTTATGTATCGAACTGTATTTATGAATTATCTCGCGATAGATTTTGAAAAATTGTGTAACACCTACCTCTCATAATAAATAAAACTCTTACGTAGAATTTCACAAATTTTGGACTAACAGAGGGACATATCATCAAAGCAAATATATTTCTAACATTTTCTAAAATTAGGTGATGATTGTGAACTAAAATCAAAGGAAACATAGCCATAAATTGAGGTATTTTGACCAGTTTAAAATGAGGTGCAACACTTTTTTTTTTTGTTCAAAGTTGATCAAATTGGTATATATCGCAAATTTAGAATCAACATTCTATAAATTCTACTAATACCAATCACAATTAAAAAATAAAAATTGCAAATTTTCCTGATTTTTTAAAGATAAAAAGCCTCGATCTTTTTATAGACATTTTCTAAAAGTGATTTCACTACTTTTATTAATTTGAAGGTAAGTTAACAAATAGGCATGATACATAAATATGTTATTTTACTTGACCTCATTTCGCATTCATATCATCCAATTATGGATAGTGTACGTACGCACTTACACTTATATAAAGTTGAACAAGTAGACACTTGAGTCCTATGTGGCATAATGCATATAGGACATTACGCAGGACACAGATTGTCATGTTTCACGTAGGGCATGTGTGTTTATTTATTCAATTTATATAATTTTAAGTGTCTACTTATGTACGCCCAAAGTTGGAGGTAGGGGTGTACATTGTGGGGTTGGTTCGGGTTTTTCAAATATCAAACCAAACTATTTGTGTAGAATTTTTAAATCTATAAATCAAAACAAATCAATAAAATTTGGGTTTTTCAACCTCGGGGTTTTTCAAGTTTTTCGGGTTATCGAAATTTTTCGGTAAAGTACTCATACAAACATATAATTTACTTGTACTTCAAATATTTCTTCAGTTCTACCAATATACAACTATCTAAGTTTTTTTTTAAAGAAAATAACACAAACAGATTATATGATTACTGACACTAAATTATTCAAAATAATAATAATAATAATAATAATAATAATAATGAAATCGCGTAAAACAAATATTGCAAATTAACAAGTCATAATGAAAATGATCATAATTTAAAAATATTAAATCATGCTAAAATAAGTTTAATAAGTATTAGTTACACGACTAAATATTAAAGGAAATTAAAATTAGATTATGTATTTAAATTGTCTAAACCAATGTAAAACTAAAAAGAACAAAATTTTTTGATATTCTCATTTTTAGTATTAAATTGATTTTCTTTTTGCATTAGTATTAATTTGATTTTCATTTAAGTTTTATTATAATTTCCAACATCTGTGAACTATAATATTTATGGAACCATTCAAAATTCTAAAATTTAAACTTGAAATAATATATTAAAAGATAACAACTATGAATAAGTATAGAAATATTTAAAAATTATATCAAAGTAAATATTTTTATGTATAAAATAAAAATTTAAAAGTATATATATAATGTCGGGTTGGTTTGGTCTCGGATTGATTTTTTTAGTTAAAATCAAATCAACCCAAATATAGTCGGATTTTTTTTTCCAACACCAAACCAAGTCAAACCAACCACTAGTCGGGTTTTTTTCGATTTGACTCGATTTGCAGTTTGGTTCGATTTTGTACACTCTTAGTTGGAGGACATTAATGTGAAATAAAATCAAATTAAAGAATATATTATGTAATTATGTCTATTTAATATATACCCGCACTTAAAAAGGACCCAATAAAAATTGTTTCCCTTTCTCTTCATTTATTTCCAATTCTCCTTAAGAATATATATTATATTCTATAGTAATGACTTCATTATAGAAAATTAGATTATGATATTGACACATTACCAGTCCGGAAGTAAGTTTAACTACTTTCTGAAAGAGGACAACAACAAAAGATTATTAGGTTTTTTTTCAAAAAAAAAAAAAAAAAAAATTCATATCATCATATTGTTCCTATCGAACTAGGAGGAAATTTTTATGAGGTTTAATTAAAAATTAAAGTATTTCGAGTCTGTTTGAATTGATTTATTTAATGTGTTTGTAAGTTGTGTATACTTAAAATACATTTTTAAACACTAATTTAAGTCAAAATAATAAAAATAAGTAAAAAAATAATAAGTTATAAGTTTTAGTTTATGACTTTTGTCTTATAAGTCAATCGTCAAAAGCCAAAAGTTAATCCAAACCGGGTCAGTAATAATACCAACTTCTAATACCTAATGCAGGAAGTGGATAAACGACTTCTTATGATTGAAAATGTGAGTGTGATTTCAAGAAATACTTGTTGAAAAAGATATCCACATGTAATATTGTTAAATTTCATGTAGTTGAACTTTAGTTGAACTTCTTATGTAGTTAATTGATAATTATATACTTTTTTGGTGTGTTTCAATTTATTTCATACATTTTCTTCTTTACTTCACTCTACAGGCTACAAGAATAACATAAGTTTATTAACTCAACATTACACTTTCAATATTACCTTTAATAGAAATCTTTTATAATCATACAAATATTATGATGTATTTGATACTCATAAATTTTATGAGTTCATATAATAGTCACATACTTCCTTCGCTTCATATTACGCGATTTATATTGATCTAAACCATCTTTGATAAAAGCTTTAAGTAGAAGTGTAATTTATCAAACTAAACCTTATTAATATATATGGTTTTGAAACTCTAATTTTTACTTGTATTACTTCATATAGTGTTTAATACTAACGGTCTTGATTTCATAAATTGGACAAATAAATTAAAATAATTATCTTTAGTATTGAGGTCAAGAAAATGAACAGAGAAAGTAAATAATATGTCATATATTAAACTATAAACTTTAAAAGCATTCAACTTTTCTAAAACTATGTAACAACTAGTTAAGACATAATAAATAAATGTGCATTTTAACTTGATTTTAATGGACATTTAAAGTTGTTAACTTTGAGTATACATAAAAAATACTTAAAATTTTGTGTAAAGTTATTAACAAGTAAACAGATCGACGTGTTCTATTTGGCGCTTCACATAATGCGATACACTTGAAATAATGTATTATGCCATCTACAAGTATATAAATATATCATATATATCTACTTTTTTAACTTTATACAATCTTAATTGTCCATCTTTTTACCAAAAAATTAGAGAAACTAGATTGGATCACATATATGTATTACTACAATAATTAATGATATATGTTCTCTGTGTCAGAAAGTCTTCATTAACTAACTTTTCCGTTAAACATGTAGAAATCCAATTGGCTATCGACTTAATAATGTTACATTTAAGACTAAAAAGTCTTCTTCAACATGACCAAAAATGAATTATAGTTGCCCCAAAACCTAACTCACGTCAACATCTTAAAGGATCAACATAGTTTTTCTCTACTGTCTCGTACCATTTTACGTGAGATCATTTTTTTTAAATGTCATTTTATTATAATTAAAAATAATTTAAATTATAAATTATTTTTATTTTTATCGAAATAATTTTCAGCCACCCAAATATTTAATAATTGTTTTAGACGACAAGTTTCAAAAATCTTTCTTATTTTCTTAAATAATGTGAAGTCAAAGGATGTTGCATAAAATAGAACACGGAGAATATATATTTAAAAAAAAAAACAAATTCAATCCATGACAATAGAGGGTTTGGCAAGACGTTAAGATTGATGACTAACACAAATTAAAGTCTATAAATTCCTTTCAAATACATCTTCAATTCCACATCCACCTCCAATTACCATTTGATCAACCTCAGTGACTTATTGAATAAATAACACAAACAAGCTAAAAATGAGTTTCTTAGTCAAAAATCTCCCACTCTTTTTCACAATCTTCTTCTTGCTCTTCAACTCTTCCATTGCTATATATAACATCAAAAACTATGGAGCAAAATCGAATGGCAAAATCGATTCATCGAAAGCATTTATGAGTGCATGGGATGCAGCATGTGCATCAACTAGCCCATCCACTATTTACATACCACAAGGAAGTTACTTGCTTAAAAATGCATATTTCCAAGGCCAAAAATGCAAGAGTAAGTCTATTACCTTACGTGTCGATGGCACTATATTAGCTCCATCGGATTATAATGTCAATAGGAACGAAGAAAATTGGATCAAATTTGAACGAGTTAACGGAGTTTCTATCTATGGAGGAACCTTAGATGGACAAGCTACTAGTCTTTGGGCTTGCAAAACGTCTAGCAACAACTGTCCTCAAGGAACAATGGTACGTACTACTCCCTCTGTTTCAAAAAGAATGACGTGGTTTCCTTTTTAATCTGTTTCAAAGAGAATGTTCCCTTTCCTTCTTTGACAACACTTTAACTTCAAATTTTCCCACGTGACATGTTTAAGGCCACAAGATTAAATGACATTTTGATATATTTGACATAACTTTAATTTAAAACCACAAAATTAAACAGTCTTATTTCTTTTCTTAAACTCCGTTTCAAATCAAACTAAGTCATTCTTTTTGAAACGAAGGGAGTACGTATCATCAAAAGTAGTGTATTTTATTCGCGAAAAAATAATATAACAATATGCATTTGTTCAGGGACTTACATTTTCCAACTCAAGCAACATAAATATCATTGGATTAACATCACAAAACAGCCAAATGTTCCACATTTTGGTAGATAATTGTGAAAATGTGAAGCTACAAGGAGTAAAGATCTCCGCCCCAGGAAACAGTCCAAACACTGATGGTATTCACGTCCAATATTCATCTAGAGTTACAATAATGAACTCACGTATTGGTACTGGAGATGATTGTATCTCAATTGGCCCTGGTACCTCTAACTTATGGATTGAAAACATAGCATGTGGACCCGGTCATGGAATAAGGTTTCAATCATAACTCTTTCTGTCTCAATTTATATGAACGATGTTTAGTACTTGTTTTGATTCCCTTACCTAATCCACAGCATTGGGAGTTTAGGCTGGGAATTACAAGAACCTGGAGTACAAAACGTTACGGTTAAAACCGTAACGTTTAAAGGAACACAAAATGGATTGAGAGTAAAAACATGGGCAAGATCAAGCTATGGATTTGTCAAAAATATTCTTTTCCAACATATTGTTATGACGAATGTTCAAAACCCTATTATTATTGATCAAAATTATTGCCCTAACAATGAAAATTGTCCTCATCAAGTAAGTGATTAATTATTAATTGTTTGTTTTTACATTTATAGACTATTTCTTATGTATATTGTTTTTTGTTTTCGTAAAATTATATTTAGGACTCGGGTGTAAAGATCAGTGATATAAAATATCGAGACATACGTGGAACATCAGCGACGGAAGTTGCTGTGAAATTTGATTGTAGCAAAAAATATCCATGTAGTGGGATATCACTAGAAGATGTAAATCTTAGCTATAAAAATCAACCAGCTGAAGCTTCTTGTGCTAATGCTGGAGGAAGAGCTTTTGGTTTTCAAAAACCAAATAGTTGCTTATAGTTTAATTAGAAAAATATTGATTAAACTAATGGCTTAATATTTGGTTATAAGCAAGGTATACACCATATTATATTAATACAAAATGTAAGTTCACAAGTGCAATTATTTTTAATTAGAAGTTGTGTTTGGTGGAAAAATCTTGTGGGTGCAAATCAAGGATTAAAAAGAGATATATAATAGTATATATAATACATAATTTACTTCTTCAATTATAACAATTTTTTAAAATAGAAGTTGAAATAACAATGAAAATAACACAATAATAATATAACTTATTATTTAGCAAAATAATAATATTAAAAATTAGATAAATATTACCATGATATATAAATATTAGTGGAGAAGATTAATACTTGAGTCATATTGGACAATGTCTTAAGAAATTATTTCAGCGATATGAAATGTTTTCTCAAGACTAAACAAATCTTTCCTATTTAAATAGAGAATACATGAATCATCAAATTAATTAACATCAACAAGTTATTAATAAAAAAAAAATAACAAATTAAAGTCAAATAATTAATTAACTTAAAACAGAAAGATAAAAGAGAGAGGCAGAGAGGCCAGAGGAAGTGCAAGAGTAAGTGGAGAAAATTTGTTGGGATTTAATCTTACTTTCAAAAAAGGAATTGAAAGTTATTTATAGAAATAGGAAACCTATCAAAAGAAGACATGTTTGACGGACACTTGGATAACAAAGCTTCATCCAAGAAGCCATTTGTTTTCAATTGTGCCCTAAAAATAAATTCATTGGAAAAAAATATTCACTTACAATTCCCCACATATTTCAAAAGAATTTATAGCATAAAGAGTATTACAACCTGTTGGATTTTAATGGACAAAATGCAATAGATTTGATGTCGTTCGGATTATAAATCAAACTTAGTCGATAAAATTTAATTTACAAAATTGCTGGTGAAATATAATATTTTGATGAAATAATAATTCTTATTTTAAATCAGAGACTTTATCAATCACATTTTGACCTCAATTATTTCATTATTTAACGCGGTTTTGCGCCAATAGGTCATGTGTGTGCCTAGTATTCATGAGAGCTCTATAAATTAGGTCAAAGTCTCATACGATCGCCACACTCTACTTCTCATATATGTTAATTCATCAAGTGTATATTGATTTGAATGCATCATCCTTAATTACAGACTATGATTCATTAAGAGTAAATTACTCATTCCTCAGTTAAAGCACTCTCAGTTGTGTGGAGTGTCAATATTGACTTGTTATTACCTATATGAACCTACTTCTGGGATCTTCAATCACATAGGTCGAGTTACCATCTCTATACACAACCACATTGGCCTGAAACCCATCTCTATTAGGATTTGATGAATTAATTTTCTTCTCACAGATTTAGTCAGTGAATCGATCGAATTCAATTCTGACTTCACATAATCAATTGCAATTATTTTATCTTTCAACAACTATTTAACGACATCATGCATCAATGTAATGTGTCTGCTCTTATTCTTTGCAATAGCAATTGCGGCTTCACAATTACAGTGTATACAAAAGGCAATTCATCCTTTTACTAAAGAGATATTCACTAAGAAAGTTTTTAGTCACTCAACCTCAAAATCAGCTAGCTCAAGAGCTACAAACTCGAACTCCATAGTCGATCTATCAATGATCGTCTGTTTACCTGATTCTCAAGATATTGCATCATCACCTAAGGTGAACGCATATCTACTATTTGATTTTGCCTCATCTAAATCATAGATCCAGGTTGCATCACAATACCCTTCTAATGTAGAAGTGTAATGACATGTTCCAATTGTTATGGAAAATTCAATGGGAAAAGAATTTGATCCAAAAAACTTTGAGTAGTGACTTGAAAATTTCTCACCTAGACCAGACTTGGATGAAATCTGAGTCAAATGAGGTCTAGGGAAATCTGATAATGAATGAGGGATTTTATTATGAGTTTGATCACGTGAGTGGATAGTCAAGACGTTAAGGAGCCTATACTGCTTTACGAAATCGAATTCGGACGAGTAGAACTCACGAAACTGATATTGGCGTGAAAGGATAGTTTTAGAACGTCAAGGTTAGAAGGTGCGTTGGGAAATAGAAGCTTGGAACTCAAATTCTGAATTTCTATCTCTGTGCAAGCTATCGAGGCACGCTTAATTCCTCTAGGGCGATCCTATGTGGCGGGATGGGGCATGTTGTGGTGGGCCAGTCGTAACTTAAATCGGGGAAAATCTCAAAAACGTTATTTTCTACAAAAAAAAAAAAAAAAAAAAAAAAAACCTCATTCTTAAGATCTAAGGGACGACCTAGGGTAATTTCTCATCAATTTTTCATGAATTCTCGCGCCAAAGGTAAATAAATTACTCCCCTAATCCATATTTCAATTCTTAGAACTTAGAATCCTTGTTAAGTATCGTTTGAGGAGAATTTTGCCCTAAAGTTAATGGTGGGAGAAGCCCCAGTTGAGCATTAGGATCATGGGTTTGTCCTGAATTGATATTTTGTTATAATCCAGGTAAATTATGCCTTGTTTATTAATTCTTGCATTAATTAATTGTTTTACACCAAGAACAAGTTGCAAGACCCCGGAAAGGAAAGGGTCAAGTGTCTTAGGAGTATTCAGGCTTGGTTGCGAGGTAGGTGATGGTTTGAATTCCCGTTGTGTTATATATGTCTGTTAATTACTCCATTATATGCATGCACCTGAATAGAAAAACATGAATCAAATCTAATGAAATAATGATATATGAACAATTACATGTCATGAACTTGTTGCTTGACTGTGTGACTATGTGCACTATTCATTATGGGTGTGATTGTGACTGTTATTGTGGTTTTGTTGAAACCGAATATCACGTTTCGATACATATATTGAATCGGTATCACATAATGACATATATATATTTAATCAAGTGTCACGTTCTGACATATATATTAAATCGGGTATCACATTCCGACACACATATATTGAATCGGGTGTCACGTTATAACAATAATAGTTTGGGTGTGAATTCCATGAGAGGACCATTTGTGATTGTTACATTCATATCTATTTGTCATTGATATTGAGAAATTGAAAATTGCTCCTAAAATGATGATTGAATTATGCATTTGTATGTGTGTTTACTGTGTTATAATTACTTGCGTTTATTTTGCTTATTGGAGCAACAACGTGATCCTACCAGTATATCGTGGTTTCATATACTGATACTGCACTTGCTCTTTCTTTGTTGAGTATAGGGCATCTTCAGATGGCTATTAAAGACCTTAGTTAGGATGTTATGCTGTAATTTTACAGTCTTTAGAAAAATCACTTTTTAAAATGTTCTGAGTATAAAACAATTTGAGAAAAATACTTAGAAAGAGTCCCCACTTAATTTTTTTAAGAAATTAAGAAAACTTAATTTACAAAGACTCTAACAGACTAAGGGTGTGTTTGGTATGTTTTCCTAGAAAATGTTTTCTTGGAAAACAAGTAGATATTTCACTTATTTTCTCATGTTTGGTTGGTGAGTAGAAAATATTTTCCGCAAAAATATTTTAGTGTTTGATTTTTGAGAAATATCTTTTATTTTTTACTAGAATAGAATAAACTTTGAAGTTGAAACTTTTTTTAAAAACAAACTTAGTCAAGGGTAGGGGTGAAAAAATAAATTTTTGAAGTTGAAATATTTTTCAAAAACAAACTTAAATTATTATTTTTGGGATAGAGGGGTCGAGGGTAGGAGTGAAAAAATGAATTTTTGAAGTTGAAAATATTGTTAAAAAAATAAACTTCAATTTTGTTTAGGGGTGGGTGGGTGGTAGGGGGTGGGTTAGGGGCTCGTAGGGTGGGTGGGTGGGGCTAGAGGTTGGAAGAGAGTTTTAAAAAATGCTTTCCTTATGTTTTGAAGGGAAGTCATTTTTCTTAAATTTGAGGAAAATGAGTTCATTTGGAAAAAAAATTCCTAAACATTTGACACAATTAAATATGAGTAAATTGGAAAATATTTTCCGAAAAATCTTTTCCTTCGTAGCAAACGCACCCTAAGTCTTTAAAAATTTAGAGAAAATGGGTAAGAGATTCTTATTTATGCTTCAAGAAGGGTGTTAAGGCATTTGAAGCGCCCGCTAACATATGGTTATCCTACGACTTGACTAAAAACATATTTTGACTATTTTTTAGAAAAATGATTATAAAACGACTTAGAATATTTACTTGAAACAATAGTTAAACAACAGTTTTAATTTTTAAGAAAGGGGGACCTTAATTAAATATTTGAATTTGATTACAAGTTAATAGAATTTTAACAAAACTAGTTTAATTAGAATTTATTTAAATTATTTTAAAATAATAATTTAAACCAATATTGACATGGAAACTATTTTAAATTAATTAAAGAATAAATAAAAATTTTGACTAAAGATTATTAACAAAAATACAAGAGTTGATAAAAAATAATTTTTAAAAAATAAACATAAAGAATTTAGTTCAACTTTTAGTGAATTTAATTAAGTTTAAATGAATCAAATAAAAGGATAGACTAGTTAAACACACAATAAATAAATAAAGAGTAAAGCAAAAAGATATAAATAATCCTAAACTTGGGCTTTTTGTCCAAATTCTAAATTGGGCCGACAAACACATCTTGGTCCCTGTATCTTCTAAATTAAAGTTTGCTAGTAGCAAATGGATTTCAGTCCATTTTTGTTCTAAAAGGTTGCTTGGACCTGATGGCAACAAAATAATTTAAACTTGGCTCATCTTCATGCCTAAAGCTCTATGTATATACATAATGTATATTGTTGTATACACGTAACACACCATTTTTGGGCATTTCGAGACTGCCATTTCAGTGTACAGTGACTCAAACAAGATGCGATTGACCCAAAAATGATTCAACTCAACAATATGCAAGGATTAGAGTAAAATAGACTCGATCAATGTCACAATTTTGGGGCAACATTCTGGAACGACGAGCTTGACCGTGCAGAATTTCCACCATCCGAACCAATTGCAATGAGCTCCGGTGAGCAAAAGGAATGAAGACAGCCGAGAAGAGAAAAAAAATTGAACTATGAACTAAAAGTTCCCACAAAAGTGTCCTTTTTTGGGTCCCTTTCTCCGCTTCTTACCGTGGAAAGAACAAATTTATATATAGGAGGGATTCGAATTGAGAAAGGGAGAAAATGGATGAAATTTTTAATTCATATGCTTTTTTCTAAGGCAACAATGAAAGAATAGGAAAAAACTGAAAAGGGGGAAAAGGGACGGCGAAGGGACATGTGAGTACTGTTGGCGCCGTTTGGAGTTGGAGTCGACTGAATTTGAGGAAAAAGAAGGAGGAGGCGTATAGGGGTACTGTTGGACACAACTTCTCTTTGAATTTCGATTTTTGCATGAAAAAGAAGAAGACGAGTATGGGGTCGTTTCCTGGTTTATTGTATGTATGTTGATGGGTTATCAAGAGAATCGGATTTGTTTTTAGGGATGGGCTAATGTTTATGTTTGCTATTGTATTGAGGTGGGCATGGGTATATTGGAGAAATATGGACTGGCATTGTGCTGAGTTTGCTGAAAATTAAATGCTTAAAATGGGCTAGAATTTTGGTTTAAGAGATAGCCAATTGAATTTAAGAATTTAGCCAAATTAAGATTATTTGGTGATTCGACTAAAAAACTAAATAAGACAAAGTAGTATAATTAATAAATGGGCTTCTTAATCTTAAAAAAATAGAATAATTAATTCGATTACAAAATAATTAATTTAATTACAAACTAATTGACTCAAAATTATAACTACAACTTAAAGGTATTTAACTAAAATTATTAAATCTATTTGAGATTATTTTTGATTATTCATAAAATACATTAAGTATATAAATCTATATATTATTTAAAACTTATAAAAAGTGACAAAACTATTTAAAATAACTTGTAAATTATAATTTTATTTATTTTTTATTTCTTATATAGCTAATTACTTTAAATAGTTTGAGATTGAAGAAGTTCGATGATTAATTTATATTGTAAAGGGTCAAAATTGGGTGTCAACAAGGAGATCATTGACACAGACTGTATTCGAGGGTGAGCCAGTTTTTTCAAGCTGCCATGGATCCATCATTAGTTTAGTCCATTCTTTTCGGATTCATTATATATTCAAACTTTACTTATGTTTAGTTTCTGGGGTTGCACCCCCTTTTCTTAGATTTCTTGATAAGTAGAATCTTGGTAAATGACTTTTAGGTCTAGGGATTGAATTCTGCGTGATTTATGCTTGGTTGTTTTGATAAACTTTCTGAGTTTATGGAAACTCAGTATTTAATACATTATTTGAATCTGCTTCTGTATCTTCAAATGGTTTAGTTTTTTTAAGTTGCTTAGTCGGATAGTGGTAGTGATTCTCCCACAAGAGGGTTAGTGTGGGTGTCAATCACGACGGTCTGGATCATGACAAGAAGGAAATTCATTATACATGATACCATAACTAATTGTTCATCTCAAATATTTCCTTAAATATTTCATGCAAAATCAATGTTCATTATCAGGATTATGAGTATATCTACTCAATCTACACAAAACTTAGGCGATATCAGGTCTAGTAAAATTCATCAAATACAATAGACATTTAATTTGAGCATATTTAAACTGGACAACTAGGTCATCATTATTCTTTTTCAATTAAGAGTTAGCATCACAAATAGTGACTACATATATCGCCTCAAAATATTCGAACTTTTTTTAGAAGTCTTTCCACATAATGTTCTTGTGAAAAAATTATACAATTTTAACTCCTTATAACTTTAACTCTCAATATCATATTTACCTCACTCAGATCTTCATATCAAAATTAGTAGACAAAAATAATGTGGTATTTTTCACAATATTCAAACTTATACCAAATACAAGCATGTCATCAACATATAAGCATATTATCACATTATCATTTTATATTCTTTTAGTATAAACACATTATCCATTTTAACATATACATAGTTGTCTCTCAGTAAGACTTATCTAATTTTTCATGCCAATGTTAAGGAGATTGTCGAAGGCATAAAGAGATTTAATTAACTTACAAATTTTATTTTCTTGTCTAGTAATAATACATCTTGCAGATTGAACTATACAAATCTCTTTTTCTAAATCATAATTTAAGAAATATGTTTTTACATTCATTTGATGAATAAAAAGCTTGTGAATTGAAGTTAAGAAAATTAACATTCGAATGAAAGAAATTCCAATTACTGGTGCGAATGTCTCAAATTATTCAATATTTTATTTTAAGAAAATTCTTTAGCCATTAACCACGCTTTATTTTTATTTATAAATTCATCATGATTAAGTTTCTTTTTGAAAATTCATTCACAACTAATAGGTTTTGCACCAATAAATAAATCAGTCAAAATCTTTGTATTATTTTTCATAATTAAATCAATTTTAATTTTATCGTCTCTTTCAAAAATTTAGCATCAGAAGAAGATATACCTTAAAAATAATTTAATGGATGATTATCAACAAGAAAAGTTTGAAAATCATTTGCATAGGAAAAATATTCTTTTTTTAGACCGATCGCTCCTTCACAATTCCTCAATATTAGAGTATTCTCATTATTTCTTTCAACATGTAAATAAATAATGTTATCACATATATATAGTGGAAAAAATATTCAAACAATTCAACATTCTTCGTCTCAATAACATTACAACAATCAAGCACATTACTTTTCAAAAAAAAATAATTTATATGCAACACTATATTCAGCATTCAATAAGAATACAATCGGCAATTTTAGAACTTATTATTCTCTTTTTAGATTCAGGCAAAAGAACTTTAGCAAGACATCCCATGCTTTTAAATATTTCAAATTAGATTTATAATCTTTCCACAATTTATAAGAAGTTTCACCAGTTCGTTTATGAGTAATTTCATTAGTAAGTGATATGCAAATAATATAGTTTCACCTCACAAATTATCATGAGCATTAGTACTAACTAGCATGGAATTCATCATTTCTTTTGAAGTCTATTTTTTTTTAGCTACTCCAATAAATTAAGGAGAATAAGACAGGTTACTTTATGAATATTTTCTTCTTTTTTCACATAAAATATTTGAGGATACATGTTCTACTCTCTATCAGATCGAATTCTTTTGATTTTTCTACTAAATAGATTTTCAACTACAGTCTTATAAGCAATAAAAGCAATAAATACATTATCTTTATTTCTAAGAAAATGCAACTTAGTAAATTTGAAAAAATCATCAATAAATGTCACATAATATCTTTACCACCTCTAGTCATAGCCGGATTTTCAAATCACCCAAATATAAAATATAATAATTCGGTTTTTGAAAATATATTTTTTAGTACTTTTAGCTTCAGTACATATTTCACATTTATCATAATTATTTAAATCTAAATGAGATACTAAACCAAGAGATTGTTTATTCTTTTTGTATGAGACATTAACATATCCTAATCTAGCATGCCATCAAGAAATAGATTCAATCATATAAGCAGAAGTCAAAATATTCTCACTGAAATTATCACAAAGGTTAAGCACAAATAAATCATAGTTAGAAAATCAATTACCCACAAAAATGTTATTTTTAGTCAATACAACTTCATCATCTTCAAAAGAAACCTTTATTCTCCCTTCTTAATAATCCTACAGAAATTAAATAGATTTGGATATCAGGAACATCTAATACATCAATCAATGCCAAAGTTTCATCAAATGTGTGTTTCGAAAGAATTTTTCTTTTTTCAAGAACTTTAATTGTCCTTGAATAACCAAAATAAACAATTTGTTCTTCTTTCTAAATTTTGATGTATGACACAATATCATTTTTGTTTATATATATATATATATATATATATATATATAATGTTTTTCTTCATATTATTATTTTTCTATTGTTCAACGGTGTGGTTTCTTAAAATGTGTCAATATGGTGATAAAAATTAAAATCATTTAAAATTTAATATTGTTCCTGAGAGTCACGTGGAAGAAATTTGAATAGAGGAGAATTACTATGTAGTTTTTTAACATTTATAATTGTTTATCACTAACATTGACTTTGTTTTCTACACACATGCTTATGTTGTTGATTAATTGCAGTTATATGATAGAAAAACATTGTACAAAAAATCTTATATTTAGGATCTTAATGTTTTTCTTTTATTTAAATCATTTTCTCTAAAGCAGAGATTCTGAGGCTATTAATCATGTATTTTTTATTAAATTTGTAGTATTTTTTTCTTCAACAAGATCATTAACGAATTTATTTACATCAGAAAATGACATATTATAAGCATTTATTTTATTCATCACTTAAAATGTATATGAATGACCTGATAACTAAGTTATTTTTATACTTATTACTATATTATAATTCTAGAAAAGAACGTATTTAAATGGATAAAAGCATATTAACGTTCAATTATTACTACTTCAATATAAAAGAATAGGAATGAGATATTTAAATGGTGCTAATTGAAGGATTTTTTTTTTCATTTTCAATGAAGCTAATATGTCAGGAAGAAATTTAAAATATAGTCAAAGTGAGTAATAATTTAGTATTTAATTTATTTGAATTTGAATATCAAAATTAAAATACTATTTTTTAAAAATCACGAATCTAATATTTTTTAACACCGCGCGAAGCGCGACCATTTTACTTGTTACAAATAAGGAGCACCTATTTCTGATAACATAGGCTAGGTCTCCTCAAACACAAAAACTAATTACATAGTAAATGTTGAATTAAATGCCTTATAAATCTATTCTTTCTTTCAAATGTTATGTAAGTGTAATCTCTCAACGATATCCTTTTTTATCTGTGTTCATGCCTCTTCTGTATGCATATGCTTGACTTTGAACTTTTTTCAATTTCTAGTATGCCAAGTATTGCAACATCCTGAAAATTTGTAAGCTAAGGCTCGAATCATTAATTATTTGCGTTAAAGTTGTATCGAGTGATTCTCAAATTGTTCTTAGATATTAAGGTCATTTCTTTGGTATGAGTTAAAACTTCCTTACTATTATGAATTAAGGTTATAAGAATCTTCTAGCACAAAATTGAGTTGAAAATTTCCTTACCGATTATATTTTGACATTATATTCTACTAAGATCAACTTCAAACAATCATATATCTCAGAACATAATGAATCAGATGGCTCATGATCTATCAAGTTGAAGGTTTATGATCCTCTTTTCAATATCATAAATTTTATCCTCATTTCAAATTTGGAGTAAGAAGTTATAACCGTTTTACCTGAGACTACCACAACATAGTTTTTCTATGTCTGTGAACTATGAAAGAATTGTACCTGTCAAGTAGTGGAAATACTCTAGAGAGTCAAATTTTGGGGTCTTATCGGGTCATGGAAACTTCTACATACCATAGTTTGGACCCATAGAATGGACTTTTGAGCCCAAAAATTTAATATGGATTCTACGAATGGGATATCCCATATAAAGTTTTATCACATCACTTAATATGTTGAGTTCAGAGATGAATAAGTATTTTTCTAAATTTAAATGATTTCATTCTTTTATTATTTACATTCAGTTGAATATATATTTATATCTACTGCAGTTCTTTCATTCAGTTATTTTGCTTCGGCTATATTACATACTCGTACATTCAATGTAATGATGTTATTCGACCTACATCATTATATGATGCAGATTTAGGTGTTTAAGATCATCAACATGTGCTTCACCGAGATCACTTTGCACTTTCATTCGAGAGTTTTGATGAGTCCTTGCATTTCGGAGGGTCCCATCTTTCATTTCAATATTTACTTTGGGGCATCGAGGGACTTGTACAAACTTCATGTTGAACTTAGAGGCTTCATAGATAGCTAGAGTTAAGTTGTTTTCAGAAATTCTTTCTGAAAGTGTTATATGAATATAATATTTTATTTAAATGAGTATTTGAGACATTTAAGTTAAATCTTCTGCTAAAAAGTCAGCAGATCGAGGGTTTACTTGGGAGCCATTAATGGTTCTCGAGTATCGGTCATGCCTAAGATGTAGGATTGGGGCATGACAAACTTAATGCTAGAAAACAAAGTCCAAAAGCCATAGAGTGTCTATGAATTCACATCTAGTAGAGTCATTCTCATCGATATGAAGTACTCCACATTTATAACGAAGAAGCTACGATATTTAGGAATGTTTTACGTAAGTCTTACACCTATTCATGCCATCGAGTGCAACTCTATGCAAGTTTTTTCTAAGTCGTGCTTACGCGTATCTTTTCAAATCATGCCTCCATGAGGAGTTGTTCGATGAGGTCCTACTGGGAGGAATGCTAATCCTCAAGGTCAAAAGGCTCCTAATGCACCAGAAGTACGAACCCATCAAGGAGATGTCACCAATGTTGATTCAGAAATGTTATTCATATGTTGACTCGCGTTGTGGAAAATCAGGTTGGTTAATAAGGAGTGGCTCATCAGGATGTGGATACATCTAGAGTTCTTGAGTTTTGAGGATGAATCCCAGAGTTAACAAGGTCGAAGTTTATTGGGATTCATAGGACTTTGTAGAGGAGTTACAGAAGGTGTTTGGAGTTATGCATGTTGTTGATGCAAAGCATATGGAATTGACGTCTTACCAACTCAAAGGTGTTGCTAACATTTGGTATGACCAGTGCAAAAAGAACAAGGAAGAGGGAGCACTAATTTTGAGTTGGGTTGTGTTTGAGAATGGTTTTTTGGGGCGTTTCTTTCCTCGAGAGCTAAGAGAAGCTTAGGTGAGAGAGTTTAAATCTGAAACAAGGATATATGAGTGTGCAAGAGTACAACTTCAAGTTCACCCAGTTTTCCCTTTATGCTTAGGAGATAGTGACAGATATGAGAAGCAGGATGAGCTTGTTCATGTTTGAGAGATCACACCTATATACCAAGGAAGGTAAGGACACTATGTTCATAGGGGATATAGACATTGTCAAGCTCATGATTCATGGGCAACGAGTTGAAGAAGATAAGATGAAGGAAAGAGAAAAGTTTCATAGCAAGAAATCTAAGACAACAAGAGTCCGATCAACAAAATACTAGAAATGTGAATCGATCGTTGTTTCAACAGATATCATCTGGACCTGCTGCATCATCAGCTAGTGGACCTGCACCAAGTAACAGTATTGATCAGAATTTCAGAGCTTAAGCTACTCAATCTCAGGGTAGTGTGTTGTGGTACAAGGGGCTGCTTGGATAGTCACTATGATAAGTGTGGTAGGAACCACCTAGGATTGTGTTGTGATGGCTCCAATGGTTGCTTCAAGTGTGGTCAGACAAGTTATTTTATGAGATATTCCGATAAGAATATGCAGGTGGGGAAACAAAGTGCAATCTTCTTCAACAGTTCCAACAGACAAAGATGATCCACGAGGGTGATGACTTTCAGTATTCTTTCCATGAGTCAACAGTATGGGTCGTAGCTCTTTCTACGACTCATAGAAGTGATTCATAGGTCTCTGATTCAGAAAACTCTGTTGTGGTAGTCTCTGGTAAAACAGTCATAACTTTTTACTCCAAACTTGAATGAAGAAAATTTTGTGGCGTTGGAAAGAGGACTCGGAGATCTTTTATCAATGATAAACCATGCTCTATCGAATTAATTATTTTCTTAGAGATATACTTTTTTGAAGTTAACCTAAGTAGAATCTTCTATCAAAACTTAATCAGTAAAGAAGCTTTCAACTCAACTTTGTGCTGGGGATTCTAGCAACCTTAACTCATATTCGAAATTATTCTCACACCAAAGAATTGACCTTAACACCTAAAAACAATTTAAGAATCACCCAATACGATCTTATATACAAACAAAAAATGATTCAGGTCTTAGCTTAGAAACTTTTTGAGTGTTACAAAAGCACTTGATAATGTATAAAAAAAAAACTTGAAAATTCTAATATTGTTAAAGTTAAAGGCTGGAGTATTTTGGATAAAAGGCTCAAGATTTAAAACTGAATGTTAAAGATACAAACATCAAAGTTACAATGGCATAATACAGATTTGATTTAAAAAAAATTTCTAACGAAGGAGAAGAAGAATTTGAAACTGAAGAAACATAAAAAAAATATATATACAGTAAAACCTCTATAAATTGATATAGGTGGGATCATGAAATTTTATTATTTTATAGAGATATTATTTAATCGATAAATTAGTATTTATTAATTTAAAGAATGGTTTGAGATTCAATGAAGGTTAATTTTGAATATATCAAAATCATTTTATCTTACTAATTTATGTATCATGTTTATTGATTTCACATAAAAATATATCATACATAAAGTACAACTAATACATCAAAATTATTGTATCTTACTAATTTTAACCTTGTGATGTTGTTTTCTAAAGAAGGAGAAGAAGAATTTGAAACTGAAGAAACATAAAAAAATATATATACAGTAAAACCTCTATAAATTGATATAGGTGGGACCATGAAATTTTATTATTTTATAGAGATATTATTTAAATATAAATTAGTATTTATTAATTTAAAGAATGGTTTGAGATTCAATGAAGGTTAATTTTGAATATATCAAAATCATTTTACTAATTTATGTATCATGTTTATTGATTTCACATAAAAATATATCATACATAAAGTACAACTAATACATCAAAATTATTGTATCTTACTAATTTTAACCTTGTGATGTTGTGATAATAAAAGCTTTCAAGATGTATTATCAAATAAATTTTATCGTAGGATATTAGAAGGTTATCAAGTGAGTGAAACTGATCCAGCAAATATCAATGTTTTAGATGCTATCAATTTAGCAATTTGTGTTTGGACACAAATGTTCAGCAAGAGACAAAAGAAAATTATTTTTGACACTGTAAAATTTGTTCGGGGGATGCAATCTCAGAGAATTTGAATGAACCTGCTTGTGAAAAAATAATTCATGAACTTGAGGTCATGATTAATGATCTCGGTTAACACAATAAACTGGATATCAATTACCTGTTGGATTATCCAGGTGAAAGAAATACATGGTCAGAAGTCGAGAGCTTAGAATAAATTGTGGATACCATCGAAAAAATAATGTTGACGATGAAGTAAAGATGGTATTATACCTTCGGAACATGTTCCTCATAAGTAAATACTTATTGCATCTAAAACGCTTCACAATTTTATGGTGCAATTCGAAAAGACAACATTGGAGCTCTTGAATGAAATAAGAAAAGTTAGAGATGAGTTTCAACTAGATTTATATTTTAAGAACAACCAGAACACAATAGAATCATATTTCACATAATTTTCTAAAATATATTAGTACTTTAAAGAATTATTAATTTATGATATTAATGGAACCATATATTTATATAGGGGTCTTCTGAAAATATATTATCTTATTATCTTATTGAAATTGGTAATTTTTCCCATTGGCCCAAGTCGGGATCGAAAGAAAATATTATTTTAGAGAGATCATTAATTTATCGAGTATTAATTTATAGAGGCTTTATTGTAGATCAGAAAATATTGATTTGTCAATATTAATTTACTGATTTTCATCCAACATAAATTAGATAATATTACATCTAAATATAGAAGAAACTACATTAAATATTTTCGTCATTTAAATAGGTCCAGCAAAGCACAATCAAAATTAATCGAAGTTCTAATGTGAGCTCCGAATATCAAATGGAAAAAAAAGTTAGATAGGCTTTAGTGCTTTCATTAATTGCTCTAGTAGCTTTACTTTTTCTTTTTTTTTTTGGTTAAAAAGGAGACAATTTATTTATATATAATATGCATCCATACAATCCAGGTGGCTAGAAGCATTACAATCAGCTTGACTACTAGGTAAATTAGTTACTAAGCCTATACTATCTGTAGATGGAGGAGGCATGTCAAAAGTCTGAAAATTTGCTCCTTTCTTTACAACATCTATAGTATTCGTGCTGACCAAAGATGTAGCTGCCCGCTCCATATTACAAAATATAGGAGAACTTACTACATTATCAATTAGAGTTAAACTATTCGGTGATGAGATTGGCATGTCATGCCTAAGAAAGGTTACTCCCTCCTTGTCCGCAACGAGATTCTTCATAATGAACAAGGGTGGGGTTGACCATTCCACAAAATCTATGCTTTCCTTTAGCTTAACCGCTTTTTTAGCTAATCTATCAGCCACCTGGTTTTGCTCCCTGCGTCTAAGGGTGATCTGTGGGTTCCCCAGCCTCTAGAGCAATGCCCTGCATTCAAGGATTATGTTAGAAAAGGGATCGTTTCCTTCGTAAATTAGCGCAATGATATTAGATGAGTCTGTTTCTATTTGGAATGGTGATAACTTGTGTGTTTCTGCCCTTCTTAATCCAATTAGAAGAGCTAATATTTTAGCGTGTAGCGCATTCATAACGTTAGTCTTTGCTGAAAACCCTGATATCCATGAGCCCACAGTATCCCGTAAAACTCCTCCTGCTCCCCCCTTCTTTGTGAGATAATTAAAAGAACCATTTGTCTTTAGTTTAAAATCCTTTTCGGGCGCTATCCACTTTAGAATATTTCTAGACTTATTTTCAACTTTTTCCTTCAAACCTAGATAGAAGAACTCTAAGGCTCTGTGTATTGGTGCGGAAGTTAAGATATCGTCTTTCTTTCCATTATGTAAATTATGGTTCCTGTTCAACCATATGCTCCATACATAGTAGGGAAAAGCATAATTCCAGTCAATGTTTTGGTCTATGGTAAAATTCTTAATTTTCCTAATGGTAGAAAGCCAGTCGGTTTCCCTCTTATCTAGGATAGGTTTTAACTGATCGACTAGGCCCAATTTTCCCCAAAGTTTGATCGCAATTGGGCATTCTACAAAGATATGTGTATCGGTTTCTACATCTCCACATATAGTACAGCTTGGACTAATGTTGATCCCAATAGCATGTAGATACTGGCTTGTCGATAGTCTCCTATGATTGCTATGCCAGAGGAAGAACTTAATTTGTTCGGACACTTAAGTTTCCAAATCCAGTTAAATTCCTTAGTGGAAGTAACTTTATGTTTTGATTTACCCTTTATGTGATGGTACATTGAGGATGTGGTGAAGAATCCATTAGTTGTAGGTACCCAAGAAGGCTTATCCTTTGGATTTGGAATATGAGGGATGTTAATTTGATTAATATTGTAAATGACACTTTGTGGTAAAGGGTAGGGAATATTCTCGAGCTTCCATTGCCCCTCTATAATGATTGTATTAACTAACCTCGCTAATTCTTCTACTGAAAGGTGACCACGAAGCATGTTTCTTAGTGTCGTGGAGTTTGGGATCCATGGGTCTGTACAAAAGTTTATTTGTTTTCCATCCCTAACTAGCCAGTAAGTGCATTCTTCCCATCCATTTATTACGTTTTCCCAATAGGAACTTTTCTATTTTTTATGACTTGAATTATTCCATAGATCATTTGATTTTGTATAAATGTCCCATAGGGCATTTGGGGTTTTAAATACTCTCCAGGCTAGTCTTGCTAACAAGGCTCTATTTTTGATGTTACATATTTGCACACCTAAACCACCTTTTTTTTTTTGCTTTCCGTAACTAGGTTCCAATTGATGGGGTGGAGCTTTTTTTTAATATCCATCGACCCTCAAATAAAATTACGCTGGATTTGATCCACCCTTTTTGTGATACAAGCAGGTAGCTTAACTAATTGCATTATATACGTTGGGATGCTATTGAGGGACGATTTTGCTAGCGTAGTTCTACCCGCTAAGTTCAAGAATTTTGTTTTCCAACTAGCTAACTTTGATTGCATATTATCTCTAATGAATCGAAAGTCCCTAGCTGTGGGCTTTTGGTGAAAAATAGGGAACCCAAGGTACTTCCCAAATTTACTACTTTCTTCGATTCCTCCAAGGGTGTGTTTGGTATGGAGGAAAATGTTTTCCATGAAAAATATTTTCCTAGAAAATATTTTCCTGGAAAATAAGTAGATTTTGGACTTATTTTCTCATGTTTGATTGGTGAGTAGAAAATATTTCCCGGAAATGATTTTTCGTGTTTGATTTATGAATGAAAAATATGTTTGAGAGACATCTTTTATTTTTACTAGAGTAAAAAATAATTTATAAAATTAAAAACTATTTTTTTAAAACTAAATTATTATTTGTTTGGGGTGGGGGTGGGGTGGAGGGGTGGGGGGGGGGGGGGGGGGAAGAGATAGGAGTGAAAAATAAAAATTTGAAGTTGATAGTATTTTTAAAAAATAAATTAATTTTTTTTGGGGTTGGGGTGGGGGCGCGGGGGGGGGGGGTGGGCTAGGAGTTTAAAAATAAAAATTTAAAATTGAAAATAGTTTTAAAAAACAAAATTAATTTTTTGGGGAGGGGGTGGGATTGGGGGGGTTGGGGGGCTGGCCGGTAGGGTTAGGGATTGGGTGAAAAAATAAAATTTTGAAATTGAAAATATTTTTTTAAAATTGATGTTTTTTCCAAAAAAAAAATATAATTTGAAATTGGAGGAAAGTTTTGGAAAATGTTTTCCTTAATTTTTGAAGGGAAGTCATTTTCCTTAATTTTGAGGAAAATGAGTTGATTTGGAAATATTTTCCAAAACTTTTGTCCCAACCAAACATGGGAAAATTGGAAAACATTTTCCAGAAAATATTTTCCTTTATACCAAACACATTTTCCAGATCAAAATGATCATAAATGATAGTGACGAAGAATATGAATCTTCATTTGCAAAAATATGTTTAAAAAATACAATAATCCATCAAACTACTGCTCCTTACACTCCTCAATCTAATGGGATTGCGGAAAGAAAAAACCGAACTTTAAAAGAAATTTTGAATACCTTACTTATAAGTTCAGGTTTACCACAAAATTTGTGGGGGAAAGCTATCCTTACAACAAATCGAATACTTAATAGAATGCCTCACATGAAGACACATAAAAAACCCAACTTGAAATATTTCAAAGTGCGGGTGTATCTAGCCAAAGTCCATGTTCCTACACCTAAGACGGTGAAAATAGGGCCTAAGATTGTGAATTGTGTATTCATTGGATATGCCACAAACAGTAAGGCATGTCAATTTTTTGTTCATAAGTACGGACATCCAGATATTCATGATAATACGATAATGGAATCAGATAATGCTGATTTCTTTGAACATATCTATCCGTATAAAACTAGACTTGAGTCATTTAGTGGGGGGTCTAAAATACCCCGAGAAGGACCAAAAGAGAATGAAATCAATGAAGAGAGTCCAAGGCGCAGTAAACGTCAAAGGAAAACTACTTCATTTGAATATGATTTTGTAACATTTCTTCTTGAAAGTGAGTCTCAAACATGCAATGTTGTCTAGCGACTCAACCTCTTGGAAGGAGGCTGTCAATAGTGAGATTGAATCAATCATTAGCAATCATACCTGGGAGTAGGTTGATCTTCCTCCAGGGAACAAACCCTTGGATTTAAAATGGATCTTTGACAGAAAGATGAAATATGATAAAACTATTGACAAATATAAAGCAAGACTTTTTGTCAAAGGCTTTAGACAAAAAGAAGGTCTTGATTATTTTGACACATACTTGCTAGTGACTAGGATTACATCAATTCCGATGTTAATTGTCCTAGCTTCAGTATACGGTCTTGAAATCCATCAAATGGATGTGAAAATTGCCTTTTTAAATGGAGATCTGAAGGAAGAAATTCACATGGAACAACATGAGGATTTTGTAGTTCCTGGTAAAGCAAAGAAAGTATGCAAACTAATTAAGTCACTTTATGGATTAAAACAAGCACCGAACAATGGCATGCATAGTTTGATCAAACCATGTTGTCAAATTAATTTAAGATCAATGAATGTGATAAATGTGTTTACATTAAAGATACTCCAAATTAGAAAGTCATTATATGCCTATATGTGGATGACATGTTGATAATGAGCAAGGTCATTGCTAATGTAAAAGCTACTAAGTGTATGCTCGCTAGTAAATTTGATATGAATGATCTACGAGTTGCTGATGTGATATTGGGAATTAAGATTCTCAAAACTCCTAACGATTTTGCGTTGTCTCAAACTAATTATATTCAAAAGGTACTTGAAAAGTTCAAGTATTTGAATTTCAAAAGGGCAAAAATCCCAATTGATGTGAACCTTCATCTTGCAAAGAATAAAAGTGAAAGTCAATCTCAATTGAACTATGACAGAGTGTTGAAAATTTTGGTGTATGTCATGAATTATACACGACAAAACATAGTTTGAACTATGAGCAAACTGATTCGATACACAAGTAATCCCAATCAAAATCATTGGTTGGAAATGAAGAAAGTCTTGGGATACTTAAATGACACTCAAAACTATGATTTGCATTATAACAAATATCCAGCAGTTCTTGAAGGATATATTGATGCAAATTGGATTACTGGATCAACTGAAACAAAATCCACAAGTGGATACGTTTTCACTATTGGTGGATGAGAAAAATCTTGAAAATCATCCAAACAAACATGTATAGCTCACTCTAAAATGGAATATGAATTCATCGCCTTAGGCAGGTGAATAAGTTGAGTGACTCCGAATTTCTTAAAAGATATTCTGTCTTGACCCAAACCAATGGCCCCTATATGCATACACTGTGATAGTCAAGCTGCAATTGGAAGGGTTGGAAGCGTTCTATATAACGGGAAGTCTGTATCTTAAGATGAAGACATAACTCTGTTAGACAACTACTCTCTAGTGGAATTATCACAATTGACTATGTAAAGTCAAAGAATAATGTGTCGGATCCATTTACAAAAGGCCTAATTAGAGAGGGAGTTGAGTGATCATCGATGGGAATAACACTATGACCGAGAATAAGTCATCGTAGCGGTAACTCTACCTAGAAGACTGGAGATCCCAAGATCTAGGTTCAAGGAGATAAAACAAAGTCATTGATGATGGTTCAACATTGTCAAGGTTCAACATTGTCAAAAATTATTTATGGTCCATTCTCATGATGAGACAATGTTCAGTAACCAAGATAAATGCATAAAGACTTTTTAATGGTTTCTAAGTTTGATACATGGTGTATCAAGTAGTGTATCTACGGAATAAAATATTCGGAAACCACCCATGTGAGTGTGAATTGTAAGTTGCTTCAAGGAGAATCCGGTAAAACCAGTTCTCTAAGCACTTACTAACCGAGATGTGTTCATGACTGAAACGAACAAAACAATGAGAACTAAGAACAAATCAAGGGTTGATTGTGTAACTTATGTTGTCTAGGTATACATCAAAGCTCGACAGTTCAAAGATATCAAATCTACCGATTGACCGAGTATATCCGATATATGTTCACTACGGAAAATTTAAGGGAAAACCTACTTATCCAGATGCGATTAACCCTTACTTACAAGACACACAAGTTTTTCATGCATATGTTTTAACAATAGTCATTCCCCATTCATGTGGAGGATTGTTGAGTTTTACCGAAATCTGAATGAGAAAACAGAAGAGAAAAATGGAAAAGTAACCAATTTTGGAGGAAAAATGAAAAGTCATTTGCAAAGTGCAAATGAAAAGTCATTTCTCCTATATTGGTAAAAAAAAGGAAATTGTTGTCCTTATATTAGGAAACACTTCCTTTACTTCTTAAAGGGTTAAGAAGAAGGTGTCCCTCGCGTCGTCGTCGTCGCTCGGTCTCGGCTTCAACTTTGGATGTGATTGATTGATAAATTTTTGGACAAGATTTATTCAATCAATTTTGTTAATCGAATAAATCTTGTTAATCAATTTCATTTATCTTATGAATTAATTCAGAATGTTAGTTAAATAACATAATTAATTTCAGCGCAATTAAATTTCAAAAAGTCATTATTTTTCTCAAAAGATACAACTTTCTTGAAAAAACGGGTCTGAACAGACACGTTTCTTCCTGAAAATGGCTATAAAAAGAAGGTCTTTTTTTATCTTTTAAAAACACTGAATTTTTTTTCTCTCTGCATACATTTTCTATCAAGAAAATAAAATTCGATCGACTGAGTCTTTGTGCGCTCTTGTTACTGTTCTTATGTTCGTTGAAGTTATTGAAGTTTGAGGTACCGCTACTTCTTTAACAGGTTAATCCGTTTTATCTTGAGAGAAATGAATCTGCAACATCGGGTACAGTGAGTGGATTAAATTTCTTAAGGAAACACAATGATTTCTGTGGACTCGGATTAAAAGTTTTTGTCTATTTTATCTTATTTCGGTTTCTGTATTTTTGACTAACCTTAATACAGATGATAACATAAATAACTTGAAATTATTAATCGGAAAGATAAAAGATTTAAAATTCAAAATTGGATCAATGGAGATAGTTGTGGAGAGATTTGTGGCATGAAAAAAAGCAAGAGAAATCATGAGTATGAGATTTCAAATTAATGTATTAGAAAAAAAAAAGAATGATAGGAGCAAAAGAGATTTTTTTTGATATTTTTTAAAAATAATAGGGAAAAAATGATAATAAATAGTGTGTAGTTAAGTTATTTTTCCTTTTTAATATTTTTTTTTAATTGAAGGAGACAATGAACTTCACGTTAATAGTAAATATAAACAATTATTTCTTTAATTAAAATTTATACTTATTAGTCAACAATACACAATTTAGTTAACTGAACTATGAGTTTCAAATTTAATTTACAATAGAATTTTTTTAAAATATAATCAGTAAATAAAATTATATATAATTCCACAATGATTAATGAATCATCCATATAATGGTAAGCTTTTATTTTAAGAAAAATATAATATAAATTTTGAATTATAATAACGACTAGGAAATTAGTTAATACAATTTTCTAATCAAACAGATGTTTCAAAATAAAATAGAAATAAATATTTTTTGATATATATATATATATGTTTATACAGTTATATATACTTGCATGCGATCTTTTGGTTTTTCAATTTAATTTTGTACTATTTGATTTGAATTTTTTGATTTTAAAAAGTACAATTCAATCTAAATTAAAATAAATTTTATTTGGTTTGGTTGATTTAATTTTTCTCTATTCAGTTTGGCTTTTTCGATTTAGTTATTTGATTATGTCAATAAATAATAACATAATCAAAGTTATATTTGTAATTTATATATATATATATATATATATATATATATATATATATATACACTTTTTTTAATTTGAAATTAAACAGAAAACCAAAAAAAGTAAATTACTAATCCAAAATCAATTCAAACTGAACTTTGGTTTGATTTGCTTCGAGTTTTCAATTTAATCCGAATAGTGCACACCCCTATCTAGACATAGTTCTTAATTATTTGATGAGAAAATACATCATTACACCATTCAACTATAACACTTCTTTTAAAAAGACACTTTAACTTTGTAAAGGTCCTAGTAATCTCTTAAACAATTTAAAAGTGGTAAACGTGTCCCATTATTTGATCAACCCCAAGTGTAAGAAGGAATGTGAACACACGCACCAAATGCTATATACCATGTGTCAATTATTTTATTTTTTATATTTTACTTTTATTTATATTTTCATATATGTTAGTTATTCTATTTGTTTTTCTAAAAAAAATAATAATAAAAAAGCTCTATTCTTCTTCTTTTTCTTCTTCTTCTTCTTCTTCTTTATTCTACTTGTTTTTCTAAAAGAAAAAAAAACTCTATTCTTCTTCTTCTTCTTCTTCTTCAATAAGGTGACTCCTTTTTCACGCTGTCGCCCCTTGGCGATTCTCTACCATAGCCACCATCCACACATTTTAACACCATCTCAATTATTTTCTCTAGCAAATTAAAATAAAATTGAAAAATAAAAAACACTATCAAATCTCTGGCGCTTCTTCTTCGATCGTTCAACCATTTTTGTATACTTCACCTTTAATTTTTGCTCAAAATCAACATTTATTGTATCTGCTAAGACTGAAATTCTCTCTCTGACTTAGATAAGGTATTTATACTGGGTTTGAACTTGGCCCCGAAGATTCTCCCTCCGTCGTCGTCAAATCTTCGATGCTTCTCTCACTCACTGGTCTTTTCTGATCGTCCTCTGCAACGTCACTCCGCTTTCATCTCTTTCTCCATCAATAATCTCATTACTTTGATCTCCCTTAGCTAAAAAGTGAGTCCGAGAACTCTTCTGGGTAAACGTTGATGAAGGAAATAAAAATTAGAAAAAAACATAAAACAAATAAAGTAAAAGAAAATAATATTTTAATTAATAAATGTTAAAAATAAATAAATAGTGTTTAATTTTCTTACTTGTCTCACTGTTAGTGGCTAGCGAATTACACTTCATGTGCCACATAGAATCATAATGGGACAATAAATCTACTGTAAATAAGAATAAGGGGGGTATTCGGACCTTTACGAAGTTTTAGTGTCTTTAAAAAAAAATGTTATCGTTGAATGAGATAATTATATATTTTTTCTTAAATAATCAATTATTTTTATCAACTTTGATTATCAAAATTGAATAGTAAATAACTTAAACCCTAAACTCGCAAGTTATTAGATCGAGGTAGTATAGAGGTACAAGACCATAACAATAATACGTGACTTTCTTGAATTATTGTTAATCAGGATCAATGATTATGAACTATTTAATTTTTATTATTTCTGTAATACGTCGATGTCGATCATATTCAAGAAAAAACTAAATAGCTTTATTTTTAAAATTTGGAAGGAAAGGCTAAAAATGTCAAAAAAAAAAACTAACTTATGGCTATAAATTGGAACTGAGTCCTCTTCCAGTGTATTCATAAGTCAAAGAAAACTTCAATTTGCAACTTGGAAGGTATGTCCCATTTTCTTTTATTGAGATCATCAATTCAAATAATAGTGTAATTTTGTACAAGAGTAGCTTATTATATTTTTCTTCCTAAAATAGTAGTAATTATGGAATCTGTTTAAATTTCCATAATAACAAAAATAATTATATTTAATGAAACGTTTTTGAGATTTTGATTTTTATCACACCAGCTAACTTATGTTTATTCAAATTTTGGTTCATTTCCTTTTACCAAACAACTTTTGTAAAATGGAGTTGTGCACTGAAACCGTTGCGACTAATAAGGTTATTACACGTCGCACTGGCAATCATCATCCTAGTGTTTGGGAAGATCATTTTCTTGTATATGCTGAACTCATGGTAAATATGTTTTACATCATAATTATGCATATGCAATAACCACATATATTTTCTCCGTTACATATTATTTATTTATATTACTAAAATTACTTACTTCAAATTATATGATTTCTTAAGAAACACAGCAAAATAAATGTACAAATAATATCAGAAAAAGGGAATAGTAATTCTACCCCTAAATGGCATGTGTTTTTTGTTAGGTTTTAAAAGGTGTGAATGGAAAATGAAGAGTTGCGACTTTTATAAAGAGTTGTGACTTTAATGAAAGGTTGCGACTTTTAATATCAAAGTTTAATATCAGTTTGGAAAAAGATAAGAAGTGATAAGAATGGAGAGTATAAATCTCCTTGTGCAGAAATATGTTTGGAAAATAGAATTATCCATCAAACTACTGTGCTATTTACCTCAATCTAATGAAAAACTGAACGTTGAAAGAAATGATGGATGCATTATTTATAAGTTCGGATTTACCACAAAACTTTTGTGGAGGAACTATCCTTACTGCAAAAGAGAAAAAAAAAGTTTTTGTCTTTTGATAAAGAAAACAATTTTGTTTGTTCAGGACACAATCTATTCCATATGAGAAATGGAAAGGAAGGAAATCCAACTTGAAATATTTCAAAGTGTGGGGGTGTCTAGCCAAAGTCTAAGTCCTATTCCTAAAAGGATTGAAATAGGACCTAAGACTATGGACTATAAAATTAGACTTGAGTAGTCTAGTGAAAGGTCTAAACGACCTTGGAAAGAACAAAAGGAGAATGTACTTAATAAAGAGATCAAGAGGCGTATTAAATGTCAAGGGACATATACTTCCTTCAAATATTATTTTGTAACATTTCTTGTGTCTTATGTAGACTCATCCTTTTGGACAAATGGTGTCAATAGTGAGATTGGTTCAATCTTGAGCAATCCTATTTGAAGTTGGTTGATCTTCCTCCAGGAAATAAACTTTTGGGTTCAAAGTGAATCCTTAAAAGGAAAATGAAAGTGGATAGAATTGTTGACAAATATAGAGCATGACTTTGTGTCAAAGGCTTTAGACAAAAATAAGATTTTGATCTTATCGATATAGATACTCGTTAGTGACTAGAATTACATCCACTCGGATGCTAAAATTATTAGTTGTGATATATAACCTCCAAATTCATCAAATGAATGTGAAAAGAACTTTCTTAAATGTAGAATTGAAGGAAGAAGTTTACATGAAACAACCTGAGGGTTTTGTGGTTCCTGGTAAATGAAAGAAAGTGTGCAAACTTGTAAAGTCACATTATGGACTAAAGCAAGCACCCAAACAATGACATAAGAAATTTGACCAAAAACCATGTTGGCAAATGAATTTAAGAATTATGGAAGTGATAAATGTTTTCACATTAAAATCACAAGGTCGTTGTTTGTTTCTATATTGGTGATATGTTGATCATCAGTAGAGACACTAATGACATAAATGCTACTAAACGTATGCTAGAAAGCAAGTTTGAAATGAAAAATATTGGAGTTGCTGATGCGATCTTAGATATAAGAATCCTTAGAACTCCATAATGTGTAGCATATTCACTGTCTCATTGCATTGAAAAGGTACTTGACTTGTTCAAATATTTGGATGTAAATATTGTCAAGTCTCCAATAAATTTGAGCTTTGCATTTCAAAAGAGTGAAAGCAAAAGTGACTCATAATTGGATTGTGCTAGAGTATTGGGAAGTATGATGTATATCATAAAGTGTGCGCGATCAGATATAGCATTTGCTATTATAAACTGAGTCGGTTCACAAGTGATCCCAAATAAACTTATTAGATGGCTATAAATAGAGTTTTGGAGTATTTAAAATTAATACTTAAACTATGCCTTGCATTATAACAATATCCAACAATATTGAAAGGATATAGTGATGCAAATTTGATCACCGAACAAATGAAGTAAAATCCACGAGGGGATATATACTTGCTCTTGGTAGAGAAGCATTTTCTTGGAAATATTTCAAAAGAGACATGTATCGCTAGCACTATAATGATCTTTGAGCTAGGTGCTCAAGATAAGGTCGGTGAATAAGTTGAAAGACTCAGGAATTTCTTGATAGATATTTTTTTTGGCTCAAACCATTGGCATTATTATGCGTACACTTTGATAGTCAAGATGCAATAGGTAGGGCATGAAGCATGACGTATAACGCAAAGTCTTGTTATATAGGACATAAAAATGATACCGTTAGAAAACTACTCTCTAGTGAAATTATCAGAATTGACTATGTAAAGTCAAAGAATAATGTGTCGGATCCACTTATAAAAAGGCCTAACTAGAGAGAAAGCTTAAAGATCATCTAAGGGAATGGATTTATGGCCTAGGACAAGTCATCATGGCGGTAACTCTATCTAGCAGACTGGAGATCCCAAGAGCTAGATTCAAGGAGAAAAACAAAGTTGTGACTGACGGTTCGGCATTGTTAACAAACTCAATCCATTCTCATGATGAAGACAATGCTCAGGGATAAGGATACAACATTAAGGCTTGTTAATGAGTTAATAAAGCTTAATGGTTTTAATGATTTGCTAAGTTTGGAAGAGTTGACCAAATAGTGTATCTACGCGATAACACGGTTAGAAATCACCTATGTGAGTGTGAAGTGTAAGCCGCTTCAAAGAGGATGATTGTCAAAAGCCCATCTCTCTATACACTCATGAAACCAGGAGGTGTTCATGGCTGAAACGAACACAACCGTAAGAACCATAAATGGTAAAGAGTTAATTGTGTGACATATGGTTGTCTAGGTATACACCAAAGCTCGACGGTTCAAAGATATCGCATCTATCGATTGACCGACTATATCCGACATATGTTCACTACTGAAAGTCCAAGGGGAAACCTACTTATCCAGATGCAATTAATTCTTGCTTGTAAAGTACACATAATTGTCTGTTTCTTTGTCTTAGAGTCATTCCCCATTCATGCGGGGGATTGTTGGGTTCTAAAAGGTGTGAATGGAAAATGAACATTTCTGACTTTTTTAAAGAGTTGTGGCTTTTAAGAAAGGTTGCGACTTTTATGAAAAGTTGTGATTTTTATGAAAAGTTGCGACTTTTATGAAAAGTTGTGACTTTTATGAAAAGTTGTGACTTTTATGAAAAGTTGTGACTTTTATTAAAGGTGAAGACCTTTTCGAAAGATTGTGACCTTTCCGGTAAGGCACAATAAAAACCTTTTCACACTACCCTTTGTTTTCTTTAAATTGAGGGATTTCCTTTTATTTTAAATATAGAATTTATGAATTTCTTCTTCTACTACTAAATCTAGTATTTTAAGTGTACTTTACTGCCGTTGAGTGGCTCGCTGACACCATAGTTTTTGGTATCTATACTCTGGTGATTGAGATCATTTTACCCTGGGAGGTCATATTCCAAATCAAACCTCGGATACTAGAGGGGAATAATTTCCTTAAGGGGACACTGTGAGTTCAGTGGACTTGATCTTTTTCCTATTAAATTTTTTCCAGATTCTGGTACGTGTTTTACAAATTTTAGATTTGTGAATTAATTTCAGTTCTTCTATTCTTTTGTTTTTCACTAGTTCATCAAACTTGGTAACTTCGTATTTCTGCAAAGTTTGTTGGAATCATTAAGATTCTTTTGACACATATTAACAACAATTCTTTTTAAGAAAAATATTTCGTATATTTTTTCTAATCTGTTTTTTATTCTAGTTTCGCTACTAGTTTTAATTTTCTAGTTGTGAAAATGTTCTTAAACTTTGTTGTGGGAATGTTGTTCATCTTGTATTCCAAACATACTTAGAGCAAAACTTTGAACATCTTTGTGAGACAACAATGTTTAAGAACATTTTCACAACTAAAAAAGTTGTGATTTTTATGAAAAGTTGCGACTTTTATGAAAAGTTGTGACTTTTATGAAAAGTTGACTTTTATGAAAGGTGACGACCTTTTCAAAAGATTGTGACCTTTCCGGTAAGGAACAATAAGAACCTTTTCGCACTACCCTTTGTTTTCTATAAATTGAGGGATTTTCTTTAATTTTAAATATAGAATTTATGGACTTCTTCTTATACTAATAAATCTACTATTCTAAGTGTACTTTACTGCTGTTGAGTGGCTCGCCGACACCAGCGTTTTGGGTATCAATACACTGGTGATTCAGATCATTCTACCCTGGGAGGACATATTTCAAATCAAACCTCGGATACTAGAGGGGAATAATTTCCTTAAGGGGACACTGTGAGTTCAGTGGACTTGATCTTTTTCCTATTAAAGTTTTTCCAGATTCTGGTACGTGTTTTACAAATTTTCGATTTGTTAATTAATTTCAGTTCTTCTATTCTTTTGTTTTTCACTAGTTCATCAAACTTGGTAACTTCGTGTTTCAGCAAAGTTTGTTAGAATCAGTAAGATTCTTTTTACACATATTAACAATAATTCTTTTTAAGAAAAATATTTCGTATATTTTTTCTAATCTGTTTTTTATTCTAGTTTCGCTACTAGTTTTAATTTTCTAGTTTTGAAAATGTTCTTAAACTTTGTTGTGGGAATGTTGTTCATCTTGTATTTCAAACATACTTAGAGCAAAACTTTGAACATCTTTGTGAGACAACAAAGTTTAAGAACATTTTCACAACTAGAAAAGTTGTGATTTTTATGAAAAGTTGCGACTTTTATGGAATGTTTTGACTTTTATGAAAGGTGACGACCTTTTCGAAAGATTGTGACCTTTCCGGTAAGGCACAATAAGAACCTTTTCGCACTACCCTTTGTTTTCTATAAATTAAGGGATTTCCTTTAATTTTAAATATAGAATTTATGGACTTCTTCTTCTACTAATAAATCTACTATTCTAAGTGTACTTTACTGCTGTTGAGTGGCTCGCTGACACCAGCATTTTGGGTATCAATACATTGGTGATTAAGATCATTCTACCCTGGGAGGACATATTTCAAATCAAACCTCAGATACTAGAGGGGAATAATTTCCTTAAGGGGACACTGTGCATTCAGTGGGCTTGATCTTCTTTCTATTTTTCCAAATTCTGGTATGTGTTACAAATTTTTAGATTTGTGAATTAATTTATATTCTTCTGTTCTTCACCGGTTCATTAAACTTTGGTAACTTCGTGTTTCTGCAAAGTTTGTTGGAATCAGTAAAAATTTTTAAACACAGATTAACAACAATTCTTCTTTAAGAAAAATATTTCATATATATTTTTTTTCTAATTTGTTTCTGATTCTAGTGTCTCTACTAGTTTTAATTTTCTAGTTATGAAAATGTTCTTAAACTTTGTTGTCTTACCAAGTTCTTCAAAGTTTTATTCTAAGTATGTTAGGAATACAAGATGAACAATATTTTTTTCACAGATGCCGGTTGATAGTGGGATCCAACTTTTATGTCTTTGTGTTCATTGTGTGTAGACATGGGATTATAAAAAGAAAAGAGAGGACAATGTTTTAAATAATGAAAAATCTTTTTGGTTATAATTATTGGCCATAATGACCCAAATGTTATACTTCTCTTTTTCTATTTAGTTGTGATCGCTTTAGATTTTACGTTTTTAAAGAAATTACACGAGTTTATCGTTAACCTTTATTTAGTAGTTTTTTAAAGTTAAATTTTTAATAAATGAGTATGAATTAATTTGTTTTGATCAATAAAATTTGACTAATAAATATGAATTAATTATTCTTTTTTTCTATGTTGGCCAAATGCATATTTCAAGGTTAATAACTTTTAAAGATAAATATGAAGAATAATTTCACTTATGCATTGATTTTGTGAATTGATTTTGCAGTTTCTTAAGAAATAATAGAAGAGTAATTTTACTATAATAAATATAATGTTCTGAAAAATGTAATAAAGATATGACTATAACTAATGATAAGGTTAAGTTAAAAACTAAGTGTGTGTTTGGTATGAAGGAAAATGTTTTCTTAGAAAATAAGTAGATGTTTGACTTATTTTATCATGTTTGGTTGGTGAGTAGAAAATATTTTCCGGAAAGATATTTTAGTGTTTGGTTTTTGAATGAAAAATGTTTTTTTAAGAAATATCTTTTATTTGTTACTGGAGTAGAAAATAATTTTTGAAGTTGATTTTTTTTTTAAAAAACAAACTTAAGTTTTTTTCGAGGGGTGGGTGGGGCTGGTAGGGGGCTAGTGGGGTGGGGTGAGAGGTCGAGGGTAGGGGTGAAAAAATAAAATTTTGAAGTTTAAATATTTTTTAACAAACCAATTTTTTTTGGGGGGGGGGGGGAGGGGGGGGGTTTCGAGGGTAGGGGTGAAAAAATTAAAATTAAGTTGATTTTTTCTTTAAAACTATATCAATTTGTTTTTTTGGGGAGGGGGGGAGGCTGATAGGGGGGTAGTAGTGGGGTGTGGGTGGTGGGGGATCAAAGGTAGGGGTGAAAAAACAAATGAAATTTGAAGTTTAAAATATTTTTAAAAACCAAACTTAATTTTTTTTGGGGGGGAGAAGGGGAGGGGGGGGGGCTGGAGGGGATTGGTGGGGGGGGGTCGAGGGTAGGGGTGCAAAAAAATAAATTTTTGAAGTTGAAAATATTTTTAAAAAACAAACTTAAATTATTTTTTTTGGGATGGGGGTGGGTTGGTCGTGGGTAGAGGTGAAAAAAATGAAATTTTAACGTTGAAATTATTTTTTTAAAAATAAACTTAAATTTTTTTAGGAGTGGGGGGGGGGGGCTGGTTGGGGTGGGTTAGGGGATGGTTGGGGGTGGGTTGGAATAGAGTTTTGGAAAATGTTTTCCTTAAGTTTTGAAGGGAAGTTATTTTCGTTAAAATTGAGAAAAATTAGTTGATTTGGAAAACATTTTTCAAAACATTTGACCCAACCGGAAATGTTTTCCTTCATACCAAACACACCCTAAGTTTAAAATTATCTATTGATTTATAAAGTAAGCAAATATTGTTGAACATCCATAGTATATTGGATAACTATTGTTGGACGGAAAATGTATTAGTAAACATCTATTTTTAGCTAGGACGACATGTAATAAAGTCTATTCACACTATATAATGGCCATGTGGGGTTGAGAAAAAAAATTAACTAATTTGCATTCAATTATAATAACGTGAAGATGGACTAATAGACATTTGTATTTGTATAAATTTATATAATGAATGCTTCTACTTATTTTTTAAACCTGTTATTTCATCTAACTTGTGGTGCATGTATACAACTATTACACCTCAAATTTCAGGTAGAAAATAAAATATTTCAATAAAATTAAGCCCCTACCCCCAAAAAAAAAATTGAGACCAATTTTAACTTTTCTTCTCTATTAATTGCCATGTCATTTCACATTCTTCTTCTACTACTTACTTTTTTGGTGGAATAGTAGGAGGATTTAGTGTTTGTGAAAGCTCTTTTGTAACGTAATAAAAGGAGGAGTTTGCACAAAAAATGAGATTTAATATCTCAGATGGTCACTCAACTTTGAGTTATTTACTTAGAAAGTCTTTCAATTTTAAGTTGTTTACTTAAAAAGTCATTCAACTTTGTTTTATAACTCAAAAGTCATTCAACTATTGAAGCTTAGAAAATCCCTAAAAAGCTTCTTTAGTTCAATAAGGTGAATGAATAAATGGGGAAGAAGATGATTCATTAATTAGGTCAAAAATTAACATTTATTGTCTTCTTTTAAGCCGTATCATACACAATCTGGACAAAAATGTCATATAGGATGACAAATCAAAAGACGCGTTTAAATACTAAATTTCAATGGATTCAGGAGCTCAATTGACAAATGTTAAGTAAAAGAGTTCAAAATACGAACTCATACAAGTACAAGGTTCCATCAGACCATTTTGCCTTATAATAAGTCGTATGTCTTGCCCCGAGCATACACCCCGGACGGAACTGATACTCGAAGACCATTGTGGCCCCAAAAAAACCCTTAGCCTGGATTACGTAACTCAGCGGAAGACAATATGCATATTAATAAAGATCAAAAGCACGTTACTGAACTGAATACTAAAATAACGTAGAATGCCTAAAGGTTAAACATTCAAAAATTGCAACCCTAGTCTTACAATAAGAAATAATAATGAAAAGACTCAAAGGACTAATATCTGATTGTCTATTAAGCCTTTAAAATGACTGAGATGGATGTTGGGACAAACTCCACAACATCCTAATGAACTAACTAGAAAGCAATGAAAATAGATCCCCCCGAATGGAAAGAGGCTCACCGACTGACTCTGCACTGCTCACTGAATCAACGGTGCGCTGGAATGCCAATTCTAGTTACATGTGTCTGCATCATGAGACGATGCATGCCAACTGCCACCATTAGATTGAATGTACGAGTATACAAGTTGGAATCCTAAAACAATATAGGCTCGAAAGAGATTGTAAAAGAAACACTTACCTTGACTCTTCTCAACTCATGAATACTTGACTGAACTCATTTCTTTATAAAGAAGTTTAAAACAAGTGCAATATAAAGAAAAAGGAAAATTGTTTAAAACATGATGTCAACTCATAATTATAATATCATAAAATACATACCATATCTCTTCTCAAAGTCTACTTGTGCAATATATTAATGAAGCCTCATACCCCTATTCATACTAAGCAGAACCCCTTAAGAAACCATGCAATTACTGTTGTGGGAGTTTTTCTAACCGACAACCACCACTATGAGCCAAAGTGGTGATACATAGTTTTTACCATCATAATACCAGACCGTTCTATACTTTGTCGTCATATATAACTACATATATAACTACTTAACTTAATGGATCCACTAGCTTAACTTAAGTAATCATCTAAAAAGTATGACCCTTTGATACCCATGATGGCTACCTGGTTTATGAAGACTTGAGCTAATATGAATCCGCATTCCCATATCGATGCACCACTACTCCCAAAAATATACTTAGCTCATATGTTTTTAAAACAACCTCTTTCTTTGGTTTGAGATAATTACTCAAAACTTAACTTAACAGCTCTTGGAACCGATGTTCCCTTTCATTTCTCAAATGTGAAAACATTTATAAAGTCTTTGAGAATACTTAGTTCCGTTATAGCTTTTTGAGAAATGAACTCAATTTTTTACTATTTACTTAACTTGAAACGTAAGTCATAAAACAAGATTCAAGCGATTGTTAAAGACTTTTGAAAACTTTATAAACTTTGCTTTGACGTGCTCTTAACTTCTAGACTTGACTCTTAACTTCTCTTGACTTTAATCATAACTTTTCTTAAATTTGATTATGGATTCAATACTCATGATCTCATGTTTATGGATGATTTCATGATGTTTAGATGTACCATACTATGTTGGAATCAACTATAAAACATAGGTACACTGCTAAGAAACAAATACTAAAAGATGGGGAAGGAATGGGGAGAACTGGCGTCCTTGGCGCTCTATGAGGCGCGAGGTGCCCGCCCTCAAAGTTCAGAGAACTTTCTGAGGCGCTCGGGCTGACGCAACGCATCATAGACCAAAGTTCAGAGGAACTTTTGTGGCGCTCTGGCAGGCGCGACGCCCCAAGCTTTGCTCAGAAAATCTCCGATTGTTCTCCCTCGTTTTTCATCTCTAAACCCTCTAAACTTCTATGGTTCTTACCTCAAAAACTTAGAATCACTTATACCTTCAATATATGATAGATTCAACCCAGAATTACACCCAAAAACATGAATCAAACCTCAAGAAACTTCAACAACACATCCCATAGGATTCAAACGAATATCATCAAGAACTCAATGGATTTACTTTCGAAACAAACATATTTCGCTGAATTGAATCATGATTGGCATGTGGGTGAACTAACCCAACGTTATGTGATCTCACATAACTTTTAGGGATCACCCCTACAAAATCCACAAGCTTAACGCGAAGATCTTGACAAATCTTGAACGTTCTTCTCCTTTCTCCTCTTCTTTTATCTTCTCTCAAAACCCTAACTTGTTTTTCTAAAAGCATAAAATGACAAGATCAATTGAGACCCCAATTAATTACCCGAAAACAAAATAAAATAATTGGATAAGGAAAAGACCAATCTACCCTTTCAAAATCCAGAATAGACTTTCCTTATTCCAATATCTCAACATCCAAAGGGCATAAAATCACTCATACGAACTCGGAATCGTGTAAACTCAGCGGCTTTGGAAAGTTTATTACAAGATCTTTCCAACCATATATGTAAATATACCTAACTCATCCTGAGGTAGGAGTTATGTCCATTTGAAGTTGACCAAACACTCAACTTTCCTAACTTAAATTAAATTTCCATATTTCAATTCTTTCCGAAAATCACTATTCCAAATTCCTAGGTTCTTTCCTAATTATTTCAAATTGGGATATGTTACAATATCTCCCCCTTGTGAACATTCATCACCGAATAAGATTACTCTTACTAGGGTAAGAGTGTAACATGCAATATTCAGTTCAAACACCCATAAGCAAATGCAAAACAACGTGCCAACTTGTAAATACATACTAAGAAAGGGTTAGTACCTTAATATGGTATTCCTCTAGGTTCGAAGAGATGTGAATATCTCTTATTCATACTATTCCACCAATAGACTTCTCTCAAGTCACGATACATCTTGGTGGAACCCGAATGAATAGAGTATCTTGAACTACGAGCTTCCTTCATTATCCTCTCTTGGGTTCCATCCACCATTTACACACAACCTACCTTAATGTCTAAACACACTATCTCCCCCTTGTTCAAAAGACAATACATTTTGCTAATGAAAATTTGCCTTAAATTCAAGAAAGATAGGGTCTTGGTCTTTCTTGCCTTTTATTTCTGACACTAATGATGATTCAGACCCATTCATCACCACTATTCTTCATTCTGTGGAATCCATTAATCGAACTCCTAATTGTGCAAGTCTATGCACATCTCTTGCTAACTCTTTCTTATCTTTTTCAAAATCGGTGGTACTACACAGAGACTACCTGCTCAAAGCATCAGCAACAACATTAGACTTACATGGGTGATAAATAATACTTATGTCATAATCCTTGAGTAACTCTAACCACCTTCTCTGTCTGAGATTAAGCTCTTTCTAAGTGAACATATATTGCAAGTTCTTGTAATCGATGAACACATCCACATAAACACCATACGAATAATGGCACCATATCTTCAAATCGGAAACTATAGCGGCCAACTCTAAGTCATAGGTTGGTAATTCTTCTCGTGAAATTTCAATTGTCTGAAGGCATAAACTCTAAATTTTCCATTATGTATTAATACACACCCAAACCAACTCTAGATGCATAACAATATACCATAAAACCTTGAATACCTTATGATAAGATCAAAACTGGGGCAGTAGTCAACCAAAGCTTTTCTCACAAGCTTCAAACCATTGAAATTTCACTGATTTCTGAGTCAACATGGTCAAAAGAGACGAACTAGATGAAAACCCCTCCACAAATCTTCTATAATAGTCAACTAAACCCAAGAAACTCCTAATATCAGTTGGAGATGTGGGTCTAGACCAATTCTGCACTGCCTCAATTTTCTGAGTATCCACTTTAATTCCTTCTCCAGACACAATATGGCCTAAGAATGCCACAGACTCAAGCCAAAACTCACACTTAGAGAACTTGACATACAACTCCTTAACTATTCCGATATGGCTAGCATGATTTTCTCTATTCTTTGAATAGATTAGTATGTCATCAATGAAGGCGATAACAAACATATATAAATAAGGTTCGAACACTTTGTTCATAAGGTCCATGAACGCTGTTGTATTAGTTAAACCAAACGAAATGACCAAGAACTCATAATGACCATAATGGGCCCTGAATGTTGTCTCTAGAATATCATATTCGCTAACTTTCAACTGAAGGTAGCCTGATCTGAGGTCAATTGTTTTTTAAAAAAACATGAAGTACCCTGAAGCTGATAAAAAATATCATCAATTCTCGGAAGAGGATACTTATTCTTGATGGTAACCTTGTTCAACCGACGATAATCTATACACATCTTGAGGGAACCATCTTCCTTTCTCACAAACAAGACTAGAGCGTCCCAAGCTGAGACACTGGTCGAATAAAACCTTTATCCAAAGGATCTTTCAACTGCTCCTTTTAACTCTTTCAACTCTGCTGGTGCCATTTTGTATGACGAAATAGAGATAGGATGAGTATTTGGAATGATGTATATGCCGAAATCTATTTCTTTCTCACGGAGGACTCCGGGTAGATCATATGGAAAGATTTCTGGAAAGTCTTTACTACTAAAACTGACTAAACAGAAGGTATCTCAACACTAAATTAATCTTGGACTAAGTGATAAACACAACCTTTTGAAACTAACTTTCTCGCCTTAAGGTACAAAATAAAACGGCCCTTAGGAACTGCTGAACTATTCTGAACTCTATAACTAATTCATTGGAAACTGGAACTTGACAACTCGATTTCTATAATATATTGATGCATAATAGGCATGAAGTCAGTCCATACCTAGAATGACATCAAACTCTACCATGTCCAACTCAACTAAGTTAGTCATGTTACTCTTGTGATTAATTGAAACGAAACAATCACAATAGACTTCTTTCTGCTAGAATAGAATCACCAACAGGTGTAGAAACACTGAAGGGATCAAGATGTTGCTCCGGAATAATATCAAAACTGAAGACTTGGATCATATCAGTGATAACATCTGGTGAATCCTCTTTCTCTCGGTGACTAGTGATAGCATAAATACAGTTTCCTCTCCCCTTGCCCCTGAAGTAGCTCATATAGATGCAACTATTATCTGGTGAAGCAATAAGAGAAGATTGAGCTCTATTGCCTTCTTTACCATTACTCTATTTGTTCTTAGGACACTCTCTTATAAAATGATTGTTTATAAAATGATTGTTTTAACCACACTTGAAGCAATCAATGAAGCCATCATGACACACCCTTGAGTGACTCCTACCACACCTGGCACATGCAGGAGTCTTAGTACTCCCTTGTGCCATACTTTCTTGAAAATACGTAGGTCTAACTTTGAAGTTTGAGAATGCTGACTATTGTACACATATTTGGTTCCTTGTACAGATGCACTAGCAGATGATGAAGTAGATCATTTCTTGTTCTGTTAGAAAAAAGACTAGTTCACGTTACTTTTTTGTTGCCCGGACTCATTCCCTGATGTCTTAGCACTCCTGTTCTTAAACTCATCTTTATCCCTCATCTTGTCCTTCTCAACTTGTTGCACATGTATCATTAGCCTTGTTATGTCCATGATACCTACTAGTATGACTACCTTACTTTCCTTACTTGTTAGAAGAGACAACCCAGCAACAAATAAGCTCGTTCTACTCCTCATATCAATAACCATATCTTAGTTTTTCTTAGCTCACGGTTAAAGAAAAGCCCCAAAAAGGTCTTCTCAAACAAAACCCATCTCACAATCGATTACGTGTAAGCACGAGTAAGAAAGAAACTATTTAGAGATAAAATCTAATGCACAAGATCAGTATGAAATAAGTAAGATAATTTCCTAAGTGTTGCAGCCTCCTAATTATAGATATGGCACACTTCACGCCGATAACTAGGACGACTCTACAAACACGACTTTGTAGACTCCCTAGGACTCTTGAACTCTGTGCTCTGATACCAAGTTTGTCACGCCCAGAGTCTATACAGTGGGCGTAAACGAAACTCGAAGAACATTGCTAGCCCCAAGCGAACCCTTGCCTTGGCATACTTAACTCCGCGAAAGACAATATGCATATTAATAAAGATTAAAAGCACGTAATAGAACTGAATACTAAAATAACTGAGAATGCTTAAAGGTTAAACATTCAACTTGGCCAGTAGTGGCAACCCAAGTCTTAACAATAAGAAATAATAAAGAAAAGACTCAAAGGACTAACATATGACTGTCTATGAAGCCTCTAAAACAACTGAGATGGTTGTTTGGGAAAACCGCACAACATCCTAATGAAATAACTAGAAAGCAATGAAAATATATCCTCCGAAATGCAAGGAGGTTCACCGACTGACTCTGAACTACTCACTGGATAAAAGTACGCTGGAATGCCAATCCTAGTTACCTGTGTCTGCGTCATGAGACGATGTAGGCCAACTGTCATCAGGACATTGAATGTACGAGTATGCGAATTGGAAAGCCAAAACAACATAGGCTTGAAAGAGATTCTAAAAGAAACACTTACCTTGGATCTTCTCAACTCATGAATACTTAACTGATTTATTTCATTATAAAGCAGTTTAAAACAAGTGCAATATAGAGAAAAAGGAAATCTGTTTAAAACATGATGTCAACTCATAATCATAATATTATAAAATACATACCATGCTCCATCTCAAAGTCTACTTGTGCAATGTATTAATTAAGTCTCATACCCCCATTCATACTAAGCAGAACCCCTTGAGGAACCATGCAATTACTGTTGTGGGAGTTTCTCTAACTGACAACCACCACTATGAGCCTAAGTGATGATACATCATTTTTACCATCACACTGAAAGATTGTCCTATACTTTGCCGTCATATAGAATTACTTCACTTAGTGAATTCACTAGCTTAAATTAATTGATCATCTAAAAAGCATGACACTTTGATACCTAAGATGACTACATGGTTTATGGAGACTTGAGTTAATATGAACTCGCATCCCATATCGGTGCTCAATACTACTCCCAAAAATATACTTAGCTCATATGTCTTAAAACAACTTCTTTCTTTGGTTTGAGATAATTACTAAAAACTTAGCTTAAAAGTTATTGGAACCAATATTCCCATTTCTTGCTTAAATGTGAAAACATTTATAAAGTCTTTGAGAATACTTAGTTCCCTTATAGATTATTGAGAAATGAACTCAACTCTTCACTATTTACTTAACTTGAAACTTAAGTCATAAAACAAAGTTAAAACGTTTGTTAAAGACTTTTGAAAACTTTATAAACTTTGCTTTGACTTGCACTTAACTTCTAGACTTGACTCTTAACTTCTCTTGACTTTGATCCTAATTTTCTTTGAATTGGATTATGGATTCAAGGTTCATGATCTCATGTTTATGGATGATTTCATGATGTTTATATATACCTTAGAGTGTTGGAATCAACTAGAAAACATAGGTATATTGCTAAGGAACAAGTACTAAAAGACGGGGAAGGAATGGGGAAAACTGGCGTCCCTGGCGCTCCAAGGGGCGCGGGGCGCCAACCCTCAAAGTTCAGAGAACTTTATGAGGCGCTCTGGCTGGCGTGAAGCGCCAGAGACCAATGTTCAGAGGAAATTTTGTGGTGCTCTAGCAAGCGCGATGCCCCAAGCCTTGCCCAGAAAATCCCCGATTTTTCTCCTTCGTTTTTCATCTCTACCCTCTAAACTTCAATGTTTCTTCACCAAGACACTTAAAATCACTTATACCCTCAATACATGATAGATTCAACTCTAAATTACACCCGAAAACATGAATCAAACCTCAAGAAATTTCAACAACACATCCCATAGGAATTCAAACGAATATCATCAAGAACTCAACGATATGTAATCTCACATACCTTGTAGATATCACCCCCGTTGAAACTCACAAGCTAAACACGACGGTCTTGACAAATCTTGGACGTTCTTCTCTTTTCTCCTCTTCTTTTCTCTTATCTCAAAATCCTAACTTGTTTTTCTAAAAGCATAAACTTACTAAGATCATCTTAGACCCTAATTAATTAGCCAAAAAATAAATAAGATAATTAGATAAGGAAAAGACCAATCTACCCTTTCAAAATTCGGATTGGACATTTCTTATTCCGACAGCCCAACTTTCAAAGGGCATAACTCACTCATACGAACTCAGAATCGTGCAAACTCAGTGGCATTGGAAAGGTTATTCCTAGAGCTTTCCAACCATATCTGGAATACACCTAACTCATCCTAAGCTAGAAGTTATGAGCATTTTAAGTTGACCAAAACATTTAACTTTCCTAACTTAAACCAAATTTCCAGATTTCAATTCTTTCCAAAAATCACTATTCCAAATTCCTACCTTCTTTCCTAGTTATTTCAAATTGCAAGATGTTACATAGTAATTCCTCTATTTTATATTAACTGAATTTGTGAGATAATGGACACTTATTAAGAAAATTATTTAAAAACATAATTTAAATCATAATTTTCACTGTTATCCTTCGTGAAATTATAAATATGACTTTGTAAGTAGTTAATTTATCTCCTAGTAAACATTAAAGGCGTGGCGATAAAAATATTATTGGTTTACAAAGATTGGGTTGTTGGGTTAACAGATTTTTAATAGTTTTGTAAAAAATATTATCGAATTATATATTTGATTTTGGTTTTTAATATTGAGTTATTGCTTAAACTTATAACTCATTAAGATGGTAATGATTTACTACTTTACCCCTACATAAATATTAAATATTGTTAGTGAAACTTACAAAATAACAAAAAATAAAAGATTACAACTGAAAATGAATGAAGAAATAAAATCTCTTAAGGCTGAGGCGCAGATATCTCGCTCTCTTTAAGGAGATTCAATCTCACTACAACAAGTGTTTTCACCGGTCCAGCAGTAGTATTCTTTGACTTGTCACCTCCAAGATACAATAGCCTTCACAAAATATAACTCAACAACTCTGGACAACAGTTGAGTCTAATGCTCCACAAATAACACCTCCTTTTAACTAATAAGAACTCTTTTTTTGACTAACTCTTTCACTCTATGTTTTGCTCTTGTGTGTTATATGTTCCAAACCAAATGAAGACTACCACTATTTATACTACAGGAAGTCTTCCTAGCAATGTATAGGAAGATAAATTATGTAGTAAATTGTGTAGATAATGGTTTTAGGAGTTACATAGGTTACATAAGTTACAAAGAATAATGGAGGAATAAAAAATGAAATAAAGAAAGGAATTGTAAAATGCCTTCAATGACAAAATGAAGTTGTTGCCTTTGTTAGAATTTTACTCTAACGTTCAGTGAACTCCAACGTTTACTGAAACGTTTGTAATGAATTATGCCATGCAATGAATTATGCCAAAAGTAATTGACATTACTTTTCCAGTGAGTCAATGAGGCAACAATAATCCATTAAAGAAAATGAGCAATTTGAACATAAAAAATAATATTAAAATGCTCACTAATCAACAATCCCCCACTCATTTTAATATTAATTAAGAGAGTATATCAGCTGAAGGAAGACTACCATCCATAATGAAGGTATGCTCTGCATTGAACCTCCACTTAGTGAAACTGTAACTTTTTATTCCAGACTCGTAGTGGTCTCAGACTTGAACTATGACTGCTTAAGGGAAATAAAATATCACTTCTCACACACAATAATCAAGGTGTTGACATGAGCTTTAAAGACAGCACGTTATGGCCATGTGCTATCCCGGTTTCATGAGTGCTTTTGAGAATAAGCCAATTCTCATAGGAAGCGACCTACTTCCACACATCACATAGGTGAAATTTGTCGAGAGTTCTCCTATAAGTTTAACACTCCACCCATACGAGCTACAGATTTTCATTAAGAGTTTTATCAACTCAACCTTCACAAACTACAGGACACAATGCACTCACATCATAGGGAGGGAATAATAAGATAGTGCATTTTTCACAACAAGGCATCTATGATTTGTTTTTCCCTTTGAACCTGGTTATAGGATATCTAGTCCCCAGGTTGAGTTTCCTCATATATGACTCAAAAATTTATAGGCTTCAATCCCATCCCCCTCGATGTGATCTAGACCTTTTCTCTTGTTAAGGCCTTAGTAAGAGGATCTGCAAGATTATCAAGATTTGACATAATCAACATTAATGGTACCATTTGTCAAATATGATCTTACATTAATGTGTTTTCTCCTTATAGGTCAGGATTTACCGTTGTAATAACGGTTTTCAACTCTACCAATTGCAGCGCTGCTATCACAATGAATTAAAATAGGAGGAATTGGTTTTTCAAAATAAGGTATTTGAAATAATAAATCTCTTAACCAATTCGCTTCCTCACTAACTGAAGCTAAAGCAATTAGTTCAACCTCCATGGTAGAGTTAGCAATTATAGTTTAGTTTTTCGATCTCCAACAAACAGCACCACCACCTAAAGTAAAGACATAACCAGTGGTAGAACAGAAATCACCTGATAAAGTGTTCCAATCTGCATCACAAAAGCCTTCAAGTACAGCAGGATATTTTTTATAGAACAAACCACAATTTTTCGTTCCAATTAAATATCTCATAACTCTTGTTATAACATGCCAATGTTCATTACCTGGCTTGCTTGTAAACCTGCCAAGTACTCCTACTGCATATGCAATATCAGGCCTAGTGCAATCAGTCACATATCTCAAACTTCCAATTATACTAGCATATTCCTTTTGATTTATACATCATTTTCACTTTCAACAGGAAATAAGTGAACACTTGAATCAAAAGGAGTAGCAACATGCTTGCAATCATGAAAGTTATATTTTTCAGTATTTTCTCAACATAATGTGACTAGTCAAGGAAAATTCCCTCACATGTTCTTGTTATTTTTATTTCAAGAATAAAATTTGCCTCACCAAGATCATTAATATCAAAATGGCTTCTAAGAACATTTTTAGTTTAATCAATAACATTCATGTTAGAGTCAAAGATCAAGAAATCATCAACATATAGGCAAATAATCACATGTAAATTATTCCAAGACTTAAGATATATACACTTATCACACTCATTTGTTTTAAAACCATTTTCAATCATACATGAATCAAACTTTTCATGCCATTGCTTTGGTGCCTGTTTCAAGCCATATAGGGATTTTGTAAGTTTACATTCTTTGCTTTCTTGTCCTGCTTCAATAAAACACTCGGGTTGATCCATATAAATTTCTTCATTTAGGTCTTCGTTTAGAAAAGCAATTTTTACATCCATTTGATGAATTTGCAAATCAAAAATTGCAGCCATAGCAATTAAAAGTCTAATGGATGTAATTCTTGTTACCGGAGAAAAAGTATCAAACAATTATAGGCCTTCTAGTTGTTTAAAATCTTTTGCAACTAGCCTAGCCTTATATTTATCAATAGATCCATCCGGTTTCAGTTTTTTTCGTAAGACCCATTTACAACCAACTATTTTACAACCCGGTGGTAAATCAACTAGTTTCCAAGTTTTATTAAAAATTAGTGATTTCATTTCATCATTTACAACCTCTTTCCAAAATATAGAATCATGTGATGATAATGCTTCTTTCAAAGTTAGAGGGTCATCTTAAACATTAAACACATGAAAATCAGGACCAAAATCTTTTTCTACTCTAACTCTTTTACTTCTTCTTAACTCAAAATCACCAACTTCTTTATTTTTCAAAGTAGAAGTAGAAGAAGTGGGTGGTGACAAAATATTTTGTTCAATTCTTTGACCCTCACTATTTTTAGAATCAAAAGGAAACTTGTTTTCATGAAAAATAGCATCACCTGATTCTATCACAATATTATCTTCAAGATTAAAAAATCTATAGGCTGTACTATTTGAAGCATAACCAAGAAAAGCACAAGTAGTAACTTTCTTACCCAACTTTGTAATCTTGGGATCCATTAGTCTCACAAAAACCCCAAAATCTTAGATATCCCAAACTTGGCTTGTAACCTTTCCACAATTCAAAAGGTGTTAGTTTTGACTTTTTATGAGGCACATGATTCAACACATAAAAAGCAGTTAAAATAGCTTCACCCCAAAAATTCAAAGGTGCATGTGACTCAATAAGCATGACATTAGTCAATTCAACCAAAGTTCTATTTTTTCTTTCTGCTACTCCATTAGATGAAGGAGATGAAGGAGAGTAAGGAGAAGTAGTTTCATGCATTATTATCAATGATCTAACAAAAGAATTAAACTCATTTGATTCATATTCACGGCCTCTATCATTTCTAATTTTTTTATTTTTCTGCCAAACTGATTTTCAACTTCATGGAGATAAGTTTTAAAATTTTCCAAAGCATCACTTTTATTTTTCATCAAATAAAAATATGTAAATTTAAAAAAATCATCAATGAAAGTGATAAAATATCTATACCTCCACGAGTTAGAATTCCACCAAGTTCACAAATATCAGTATGAACTAATTCTAATAAATCAATTTTTCTTTCAACTTGAAAATGAGGCCTTTTAGTGATCTTGGCTTTACTACAAGCCTCACACTTTTCAAAATTCTTTTTAACCATTGAAATCAATTCTAAACTACTCATGATTCCAACATAACGATCATTAATATGACACAAATGAGCATGCCAAAAATTGGTAGAAGAAAGCATATAAACAGAAGTAGAAGTTTTATTCATTTCAACATTCAACTTAAACATTCCATCACATGCATACCCCTTCCCCACAAAAATACCTTTCTTCACTATTACATATTGATCATATTCAATAATATGTTTAAAGCCTGCTTTATTAAGAAGAAAACTAGACATCAAATTTTTTCTCATAGAAGAAGTATAAAGTACATCTTTCAAAGTTAATGCCCTTCCAGAAGTAAAACACAATTCGACATCTCCCTTTCCAAGCACCTGAGTAGTATGAGCATCACCAAACATGATGGTTTTGGACTCCTCAAAATGAGTATATTTTTTAAATCAGTCTTTGTCATAACAGACATGACGGTTTGCACCAGAATCAGTCCACCATCCATCAACACTCTCAACCATGTTTATGTCGGTAATCACCGCCACAAAAGGTTCTTCGGTAAAGTTTGTCTGAGGGTTAGGACAACGTTTCCAGAATCTGCAAAATCGAGCAATATGCCCACTCTTGCCACAAACAAAGCATGGTCCCTTTTCTTGAACTTGTTGATTTTGTGCTTGGTGATTTTCAACATTATTTTTCTTGGGAGGTCTACCATTATTTTTCTTGATTTTTTTCTTCTTAGGCTTCAAAGAAGTATTTTTGTGAGTTTCAGGAGTAGCATTATTCGAAGTAATTAAATTTACCTTCGTTGTGATGTTGTTCTCTTCTGTTTGTAAAAGTGCATCTTGGCCCCTTGCTTCTTCTTCCATGCGGATTTTCATTATCAAGGTTTCAAGAGAGATTTCCTTTTGTTTGTGGCGCATAGTTTTTTAAAATTCCTTCCAAGAAGGTGGAAGTTTATCTACTATGACACAAACAATAAGGTTATCTCCAATTTAAACCTCTTCGGACCTAAGCTCTCCAACAATCATGATGAAGTCTTGAGCTTGATCTACCACTGATTTGTTGTCCACCATTTGAAAACAAAAAAATCTACTAGATGCATATTGTTTTGCTCCAGCCTTTCGTATCATACTTACTCTGCAATGCTTTCCAAATTTTCTTTGCATTAGAGTAAGTTCTATCATAATAATCATAAAAATTATCAGATAGACAATTAACAAGATAATACCGACACTTATAGGAATCACCATCATACTTTTCCACTTTCTCTAGATGAGAAATAGTTTCATCATCATTCATAGAGGTGATATCTTCTTTATTAGGATTCTTCTCAGTTAACACAAAAGAAATATTGAGAAGATTTAAGTAGAAAAGTACTTTACCCTTCCATCTCTTATAATGGTTACCATTGAATCTAAATGGCTTGTTAAGATCTCCCATCTTAACATCCGCAATTTTTTTAATTGTAGTCATGATGAATCTCCTTAAAATTGTTAGTGAAAACTTACAAAATAACAAAAAATACAAGATTACAACTGCAAATGAAATGAAGAAATAAAATCTCTTAAGACTGAGGCGCGGTTATCTCGCTCTCTTTAAGGAGATTCAAGCTCACTGCAACAAATGTTTTTACCGGTCCAGCAGTAGTCCTCTTTGACTTGTCCCCTCCAGGATACAACAACCTTCACAAAATATAACTCAACAACTCTGGACAAGAGTTGAGTCTAAAGCTCCACAAAAGAACACCTCCCTTCAACTAATAAGAACTCTTTTTTTGACTAACTCTTTCACTCTATGTTTTTCTCTTGTGTGTTATATGTTCCAAACCAAATGAAGACCATCACTATTTATATTATAAGAAATCTTCCTAGCAATGAATAGGAAGATAAATTGTGTAGTAAATTGTGTGAATAATGTGTTTAGGAATTACATAAGTTACATAAGTTACAAAGAATAATGGAAGAATAAAGAATGAAATAAAGAAAGGGATTATCAAATGCCTTCAATGACAAAATGAAGTTGTTGCCTTAGAATTTTATACCAACGTTCACTGAAACATTTGTATTGAATTATCCAATGCAATGAATTATGCCAAAAGTAATTGGCATTACTTTCCCAGTGAGTCAATGAGGCAATAATCCATTAAAGAAAATGAGCAATTTGAACATAAAAAATAATATTAAAATGCTCACTAACCAACAAATATTAATACTAGTACTTTAGTGGCTACTCCCTTTGTTGTTTACCCTTTATTTGTGTTGCACATGTATAGTTCTTTTAATGTTATTTAGTACTATTTCTATTTTATGATCAACATTATGCAAAGTTACATTATTATTCCCTTGCGCTTAGTTACTTAATAAATAATATATTTATGTTATGATGCATTTTCTTACTGGTTAAATCGAAAACTTAACCCTTAAAAACCAAAAATCGTTAAATCAAAAACTGATAAAAAAAATATCTTATTGATTTAACATATTTATAAATCAAAAATCAATAAATCAAACTGATAATACATAAAATCAAATTGAACCGCCGATGCACATCCCTAGAAAATATAAAACTTTATTAAAGGAAAGGGCAAAAAAGAAAAAGAAAAAGAAAAAAACTTCAGACATCCATCTCCATCTTGAACTTTCATCTTGAACTTTGAAAAATTCAATTACTCCCTTCATTCCTATTTATATGTCACCATTGCTAAAAATAAATGGTTCTTAATATTTGTAAATTCATAACATCAATGCATAAATGACACTATTTTTCCTATTTTACCCTTGAGAATTATTGACCTTGAAAGTATGAACTTGACCAACATAGAAAAATTAAATGATAATTCATGTTCATTGATCAATTTAATTAATCAAAATAAATTAATTTATATTTATTTATTGAAAACTTGACTTGAAGAGAATACCAAATAAGGGTACAAAGATAAACTTACATAGTTTCTTAAGGAACATGAAATATAAAATAGTGACATATAATGAGAAAATATTTTGAACAGTAAAAGAACCCTTAAGAAATCAATTAATATGAAATAGAGGGAGTACAATAAATCAAAATAATTAATAACTTAAAATTTTGATTGAAAATTTGGCTTGACACTCAAAATTTCACTAATGCAATATCAATCGGGACATACAGATATATACTATATATCATTTGAAATTACAAAAAATGCTAAATGAATCATAATAATTACCAACTTAAACTATTTTTTAAAATATATTAAAACTTGATTGACTCTCAAATACTTACACGTGTTACAAAAATTAAAACAGACAGAACTACATATGTTATTTTAAAATTACATTATAAATTACAGTGTTTAACAATTTGAAATATATTAAAATCACAACAAAAATTTAATTGACTCTTTTAATTTTATATACATAAAATTCAGACCTATGAAATAACCCTTTGTATCTAGTTTTTCAATCAATGAGAATTGACAAATTACCATGATTTTCATAAACATTATTGTATGAATTTGCTCGAAAAATAATTGTCGAACTCACCATAGAGGAGATATAGAAATATAGTAATATTGCTCGAAATATTGTCTGAATTTGAATTTATCATAATATATTCAAGTATTGTATTTAATTACTCAATTATGCTTTTTAACTGGATGGATAATCCCTATTTTTTAAATCTTTATTTTAGAATTTTATGATGTGGATCATCATATTATTTTGCTTCTGCTATTTTATATGAATAAATTGGTAGATACAAATATAAATAATAAAATTTATCAATATTTAAAATAATATAATTATTTTTTTTCTTCTAAAATATATATTCTTACTCAAGTATTACAGTAAACTCAAGAACATTAGACATGGTACATCGATACATTATAAAGATTATATAGTTCATAAGACATAAACCCAAGAGAATCACACATTAACGTTCAAATTTGCATATTTATTGATTGTTATGTTGTAGAAATATTAAATATTTATATAATTAATTGACTATCCTATATAGTTAACAACAACTCAAAAGTATGTAGTTTTGCACTCCTATATGATGACAATTTGATAACTTTTAAATCATTACTTATAATTAACACTTGTTTTGAAACGAAGAAAGTAACATATAACGAGATGTAATCGATCGTGTAGGGAGCCAATGAGCAGGAAGAAAAGCAACATGCAAACCTAAAAGAAGAAGTGAGAAAGATGCTAGTGATGTCTCCTTCAAAATCTATACAAAAACTTGAAATGATCAACACAATCCAACATCTTGGAGTAGATTATCATTTTGAACATGAGATCCAGGAATCATTGAGTTATCTCTATGAAGGTTATGAAGAATGGATTAATGAAGTTGATGATAATGCCGATAACCTTCATGTTGTTGCTCTAAGTTTTCGATTACTTAGGGTACAAGGTTACTATGTCTCGTGTGGTAAGTATCCTTCATCATATTTAATTTAATTGAATTAGCTCATGACGAATATTGTTAAAATAATACTTTTTTTTTATATGTTATATATAAAATATAGTTATAAAAAAATTATCATATATTTAGATAAATTATAAGAAAACATGGTAAGAGTTGAGTGGATTGAGATATGATTCATTATTTAAATCATCTTGACTTAATCCATCTCAGTCGGAATAACCTTTTTCGATTAGCTTAACCTATTTACAATGTTGAATCAGATGTTTTTAGGAAGTTTACTGATGAGCAAGGAAATTACAAGGAAGCATTGGTTAGGGATGTGCAAGGAATGTTGAGTTTGTATGAGGCAGCACAATTTAGAGTACATGATGAACAAATTTTGGATGAAGCAATGAATTTCACAAACACCCAATTGAAACTAATTTTGCCTAAATTGAATGATTCTCTTGCACAACAAGTACTGCATTGAAGTTTTCAATAAGAGATGGTATGGTGAGGTTAGAAGCATGGAAATACATATCAATTTACAAAGAAGATAAATCATGCAATCAAGTGTTACTAAACTTTGCCAAATTGGACTTCAACATCTTGCAAATGTTGCATAAAAAGGAGTTATGTGATATCACAAGGTAATTGACAACCTACACATTCACCTATTTTATTTCTTTTAGAACTCCTGGATAACTCGCGACCGTTAAAACCTCTACCACAATTTATGTTCTTTGGGTGAGCACTTTATGCGCACTGGTTAAATCCCCCACTGTGCAATAGCCTGGAAACTACACAGGGGATATAAAGCGCACTAGGTAAGCCCTATGTGACAGACTTGACTCAAAAGGCATTGAGGGGGGATCAGTCCCGAATCATCTGTGTGGATAATTACCCTCCGAATCAACTGATTCATCTCGACGGACATTTTTCACCTATTATTCACACTATTCAAAATAGAGGTTTTTCTGATTAAAAATTAACGAAAAATTTATGATATAAAATATGCTTTTTCACTTAATCAGATCACTAAAAAAACACATACTTAATTTTTCCTTGCTAGAACACCATTATTTTTTCTTTTCATACAGATTCAATCAAAATATTTATGGAAGTAACTACTCAATATATTTTAATGGAAAACTTCAATAAAAAATTTGTTATATTATAATTGTGACACATCAACTTAAAATATTGAACTTTAGTTTCCAAGTGAAATTTATTTGGAAAGACAATTTTTACTTCCATATATATACTTCATTACATTAGTTTCCACGAAATATTATCTAACATTTACTAAATCAACACACAATTTGTTGGTCGAATTTGACATTTTAGGTGGTGGAAGGAATTGGAACTCGTGAAGGTTGTACCTTATGCAAGAGACAGAATGGTTGAGTTATATTTTTGGTGTTTAGGCATATATTTTGAGCCTCAATATAGTGTTTCCAGGAAAATATTAACAAAAGTTTTATGCTTTTGTTCAATTATGGATGATAATTATGATACTTATGGGACACTAGATGAGCTTACTCTCCTCACAAATGCAATTGAAAGGTAATTTTTTTTATCATATTGATAACTAGTATTTATCACTTCTATTTTATTTTCTTCAACGATGATATAAGCTTAAATGAAAGAAGTGAGACTGAGAAATAATTATTGATGTTTTTCATTTATGTAGGTGGAATATTGATGATTCAGAACAATTACCACCATATATGAAGATTACCTACCATGCTCTTCTAGATGTTTACAATGAAATAGAGAAAGAGTTGACAAATGAAAATAAATCATTTTTTGTCAACTATTCCATAAATGAGGTAATACATTTGCGAACAATTACTCACGTAGTGATCACTGTTCAATTATTTCTTCCTAAGATAAAATAGATGTACTTATCATTGCAGTAGTGGTTGTTGGGTTCTAAAGGTGTGAATTGTTGGGTATGTAGCAAGAATTGATGGGAAATAGAGGGAAAGAGAGGAATTTGAGAAGTTGAGAACTTGAAGAGTTGGGAACTTGAAAAGTCCTCTTATGCTTTAATGAAAAGGCATTTGTCCCTCATCAGTGGTGGAAAGAAAACTAGGAGAGTTTAAATACAAAAACACTCCTATTAATTGTTAAAAGGGTTGGAAAGAGGGACCCCCCTCACGCCGTCGTCGTCGTCGCTCGCTCATCTCATCACGTCACGGCACGGCACGGCTTCGGCTTTGGCTTTGGCAAATGCCAATTCAATTAATTAGTTGATAACAGAAACGTTTTCAATTATTTAGTTGATTAACCCGACCCAACTCGGATCCGTGCGCGACCTGGTTTTATTTAAATTTCCCTCCATGACTGTTCTGAAAGGTTGCAACTTTCAGGAACAGTCATTACCATTTGAAAGGTTGCAAACTTTCATCAATGGTCGTGTGGATTCTGAAAGGGTTGCAACCTTTCAAAACCTGTTCTTCTTGCTATAAATACCATTCATTCTTCAGATTATTGACTTACGAATTTTCTGATCTTCTTCTTCTTCTTCTGCACAAATTTTTTCTTCGTGTACTTTCCTGCTGTGGATTGGTTCGCTGACAATAGAGTTTTTGGTATCTACACTCTGCTGATTAAGATCATTTTACCCTGGAAGGTTATATTCCAAATCAAACCTCGGATACTAAAGGGGAATAATTTCCTTAAGGGGACACTGTGAGTTCAGGAACTTGATCTTTTTCCGATTTCAAAGGTTTTTTCAGATTCTGGTATGTTCTTACAGATTTTAGTTTTTGGTTAATTAAATTTCTGTTCATCTCTCTTAGGTTCTATAAATTTCAGTTACTTTGTGTTTCTGAACAATTTATTAGAATCAGTCATTTCTGGTTTTATAACACAGTTTGGCAGCAATCTTAAGGAAATTAATTTTTAATCTGTATTTCTGGTGGAGACAAAAATCTTTCTGCAATTATATTTTATTGCTTACTAAGACTGTATCGATTTTTGTTTATCAGAAATGGCAAACAATGGTGTTACAGTGGTTGTTGCTGCACCAACCCGAATTGTTATACCACAAGCAGAGAAATCGAGTAAATTCACAGGTGTAAATTTCAAAGGATGGCAGCAACGAGTATTTTTCTGGCTTACCACTCTTGGTCTGCAAAATTTACAAGTGAAGATACTCCAGTGCTGATGACATGCCAGACAGAGAAAAATTCATCATTATTGAAGCATGGAAACAGGCAGACTTCCTATGTAAAGGCTACATTTTGAGTGCTTTAGAGGATGACTTATATAATGTTTATAGTGCAATAACAACTTCAAAAGAGTTGTGGAATGCACTTGAGAAGAAATATAAGACAGAAGATGCATGCTTGAAAAAGTTTGTGGTCGCAAAGTTTTTAGACTATAAAATGGTAGATAGTAAAACTGTTGGATCACAAGTGCAAAAACTTCAACTTATTCTCCATGATCTGATTGCTGAAGATATGCTAGTAAATGAAGCTTTTCAAGTGGCTGCAATGATCGAGAAGTTGCCTCCTTCGTGGAACGATTTCAAGAATTATCTAAAGCACAAACGTAAAGAAATGAAGCTTGAAGATCTTGTGATTCGGCTCAAGATTGAGGAAGATAACAAAAATGCCAAAAAGAAGTCGCGTAAGAGTTCAACAATCATTGGAGTTAATATTGTTGAAGAAGCTCCTACCAAAGACAAAAAGAGAAAGAAGTCCAACGGGCAGAAGTCAGAACAGGCCAAGAAGAAATTCAAAGGCAACTGTTACAATTGTGGCAAAGCTGGTCATAGGTCTTCTGATTGTCGTGCTCCAAGAAAGGACAAAGACAATGGCAAAGGCAAAAGTCAAGCAAACATCGTGGAAGAGATGGAAGATGCAGATGACTTATGTGCAATGATCTCGGAGTGTAACTTAGTTGGAAAACTCAAGGAGTGGTTTCTCGACTCAGGTGTCACTCGACATATTTGCTCTGCGAAAGAAGCCTTTGCAACGTACACTCCTACTGAGTACGATGAAGATTTGTTCATGGGAAACACAGCAACAGCAAGGATTGCAGGAACTGGGAAAGTAATGTTGAAAATGACATCCGGCAAGGTGTTGACATTGAACAGGGTTCTGCATGTCCCTACTATTAGGAAGAATTTAGTTTCTGCTGCACTACTCGTTAAGAACGGGTTTAAGTGTGTCCTAGTTAGTAATAAAGCTGTAATAAGTAAGAATGAAATGTTCATAGGAAAGGGCTACCTCAATGAGGGTCTTTTCAAACTGAATGTAATGGTTGTTGACAGTATTAATAAAAATTATGCTTCTGTTTACTTATTGGAGTCAAATGATTTATGGCATGCCCGTTTGGGACATGTAAATTACAAAGCCTTGCGAAAATTGGTTAATCTAGAAGTATTGCCTGATTTTAAATGCGATAAATCGAAATGCGAAATTTGTGTGGAAAGTAAGTTTGTTAAGCATCCTTATAAGTCTGTTGAAAGAAATTCCAGAACTTTAGACTTAATTGATGACTGCACTCGATTTTGTTATGTATATTTGCTTAATAGTAAGGATGAAGCAATTGATGCATTTAAGCAATACAAAAATGAAGTGGAGAACCAATTGAATCTAAAGATAAAAATGATTCGGAGTGATAGGGGTGGAGAATATGAATCTCCTTTTGCAGAGATATGTTTGAAATATGGTATTATTCATCAAACTACTGCACCTTATACACCACAGTCAAATGGTTTGGCTGAACGGAAGAATAGAACATTAAAGGGAATGATGAATGCCTTAATGATCAATTCTGGTTCACCACGAAACCTTTGGGGGGAAGCCATCCTTACAGCTAATAAAATACTGAATAGAGTACCCCATCGAAAAACACAATCAATTCCATATGAGATGTGGAAAGGAAGGAAACCCAACTTAAAATATTTCAAAGTGTGGGGTGTTTAGCCAATGTAGAGGTTCATTTACCAAAGAGGGTTAAAATTGGACCCAAAACAGTAGATTGTGTGTTTATTGGATATGCTATGAACAGTAAGGCCTGTCGGTTTTTGGTTCACAAATTTGATAATCCTGAGATTCATGTTAATACGATAATTGAGTCAGATAATGCAGAGTTTTTTGAAAATATTTATCCGTATAAAACTGAATGTGAGTCGACAAGTGAAAGACCTAAACGACCACGAAATAATCAATGGAAAATACACTAACTAGTGAAAATCTTAGGCGTAGTACTCGCCAACGGAAACCTGCTTCTTTCGGACCAGATTTTGTGGCACTATTGCTTGAAAATGAGCCTCAAACATTTAAAGCAACTATGTCTTCATCTGAGTCAACTTATTGCAAAAAAGCAGTCAATAGTGAGATCGAATCAATTTTAAGTAATCACACTTGGGAATTGGCTGATCTTCCTCCAGGAAATAAACCTTTAGGATCAAAGTGGATCTTTAAAAGGAAAATTAAACCTGATGGGACTATTGACAAATATAAGGCTAGACTGATAGTCAAAGGGTAAGGACAAAAAGAAGGTCTGGACTACTTTGACATATACTCTCCAGTAACAAGGATAACATCAATTAGGATGTTAATAGCACTAGCAGCAGTGCATGATCTTAAAATCCACCAAATGGATGTAAAGACAGCCTTCTTAAATGGAGAGTTGGAGGAAGAAATTTACATGGAACAACCTGAAGGGTTTATAGTTCCTGGTAAAGAAAAGAAAGTGTGCAGACTTGTGAAGTCACTTTATGGACTCAAGCAAGCACCCAAACAATGGCATGCTAAATTTGACCAAACAATGTTGGCAAATGGATTCAAAATTAACGAATGTGATAAATGTGTTTACATTAAAAATGTTATGAATCATGAAGTCATTGTTTGTTTGTATGTTGATGACATGTTAATAATGAGTAAATACATTGACGATATAAATGCTACTAAGCGCATGCTGTCCAGCAAGTTCGATATGAAGGACTTAGGAGTTGCTGATTTGATCTTAGGGGTCAAGATTATCAATACTCCCCAGGGACTAGCATTATCTCAATCTTATTATATTGAAAAAATATTGGATAAGTTCAAGTATTTGAATTTCAATATTGTCAAAACTCCAATTGATTTAAGCTGTACATTTAAAAAGAATGAAGGTCAAAGTGACTCTCAATTGGAATATGCCAGAGTGTTGGGAAGTTTGATGTATATTATGAATTGTACGCGACCAGATATAGCATGTGCTATTAGTAAACTGAGTCGGTTCACTAGTAATCCGAATCAAATTCACTGGATGGCAATGAAACGTGTGTTGGGTTATCTAAAATATACACAACATTATGCTTTGCATTATAATAAATATCCTGCTGTGATTGAAGGATATAGTGATGCAAATTGGATCACCGGGTCAAATGATGTAAAATCCACGAGTGGTTATGTGTTCATACTTGGTGGAGGAGCAGTCTCTTGAAAATCGTCCAAACAGACATGTATTTCTCGCTCCACAATGGAATCTGAATTCATTGCTTTGAATAAGGCTGGTGAAGAAGCTGAATGGCTCCGGAATTTCCTAGAGGATATTCCATTCTGGCCCAAACCTGTTGGACCTATTTGCATACATTGCGATAGTCAAGCAGCAATAGGTAGGGCAGGGAGCGTTATGTACAACGGAAAGTCTCGCCATATACGGCGGAGACATAACACCGTAAGACAACTACTCTCTAGCGGAATTATCACAATTGACTATGTAAAGTCAAGCGATAATGTGTCAAATCCACTAACAAAAGGCCTAGTGAGAGAGGCAGTTGAAAGATCATCTAAGGAAATGGGTTTACGGCTTAGGACAAGTCAGCATGACGGTAACTCTATCTAGCAGACTGGAGATCCCAAGAGCTAGATTCAAGGAGAAAAACAAAGTTGTGGATGACGGTTCGACATTGTCAATTAACTCAATCCATTCTCATGATGAAGACAATGTTCAGGAACAAGGTTAAGACTTTAAGGCTTGTTAATAAGGTAATAAAGCTTAAAGTTTTTAATGATTTGCTAAGTTTGGTAGATTTGACCAAATAGTGTATCTACGAGATGACACGGTTAGAAATCACCTATGTGAGTGTGAAGTGGAAGTCGCTTCAAAGAGAATCTTATGTCAAAAGCCTATTCTCTATACACTCATAAAACCAGGAGGTGTTCATGGCTGAAACGAACACAACCGTAAGAACCATAAACAGTAAAGGATTAATTGTGTGACATATGGTTGTCTAGGTATACACCAAAGCTCGACGGTTCAAAGATATCATATCTACCGATTGATCGAGTATATCCGACATATGTTCCCTACGGAAAGTCCAAGGGGAAACCTACTTATCCAGATGCAATTAATCCTTGCCTGTAAAGTACACAATTGTCCGTGCATTCCTATGTTATAACCATTCCCCATCAATGTGGGGGATTGTTGGGTATGTAACAAGAATTGATGGAAAATAGAGGGAAAGAGAGGAATTTGAAAAGTTGAGAACTTGAAGAGTTGGGAACTTGAAAAGTCCTCTTATGCTTTAATGAAAAGGCATTTGTCCCTCATCGGTGCTAGAAAGAAAAATAGGAGAGTTTAAATACAGAAACACTCCTATTAATTGTTAAAAGGGTTGGAAAGAGGGACCCCCCTCACGCCGTCGTCGTCGTCGCTCGCTCGCTCGCTCGTCACGTCACGTCACGACTACAGCTTTGGCTTTGGCAAATGATCGATCGAGAGATTATTTTTTGGACAAAGTTTGTTTTAATTATTTATTATTTATTTATTTATTTAATTAATTAAATAGCCAATTCAATTAATTAGTTGATAACAGAAACGTTTTCAATTATTTAGTTGATTAACCCGACCCGACTCGGATCCGTGCGTGACCCAGTTTTATTTAAATTTCCCTCCATGACTGTTCTGAAAGGTTGCAACTTTCAGGAACAGTCATTACCATTTGAAAGGTTGCAAACTTTCATCAATGGTCGTGTGGATTCTGAAAGGGTTGCAACCTTTCAAAACCTGTTCTTCTTGCTATAAATACCATTCATTCTTCAGATTATTGACTTACGAATTTTCTGATCTTCTTCTTCTTCTTCTGCACAAATTTTTTCTTCGTGTACTTTTCTGCTGTGGATTGGTTCGCTGACAATAGAGTTTTTGGTATCTACACTCTGCTGATTAAGATCATTTTACCCTGGAAGGTTATATTCCAAATCAAACCTCGGATACTAAAGGGGAATAATTTCCTTAAGGGGACACTGTGAGTTCAGGGACTTGATCTTTTTCCGATTTCAAAGGTTTTTTCAGATTCTGGTATGTTCTTACAGATTTTAGTTTTTGGTTAATTAAATTTCTGTTCATCTTTCTTACTGGTTCTATAAATTTAGTTACTTCGTGTTTCTGAACAATTTATTAGAATTAGTCATTTCTGGTTTTATAACACAGTTTGGCAGCATGAATAAGAAATGAAGGGTTGCGACTCTCTTGAGGGTTGTGACTTTGCCGAAAGATTGTGATCTTTATGAAAAGTTGTGTCTTTTCTAATGGGTCGTGACCGTTTGGAAGGTTGTGCCTTTTCCAAATGGTTGTGACCTTTCTGAAAGGTTGTCGTATTTCTAAAGAGTTGCGACATTTACCCTTTGATGTATATAAATAGAGAGATTTTTCTAAAGAGTTGCGACATTTACCCTTTGATGTATATAAATAAAGAGATTTTCTCTCATTTTTCTGCATTAAATTCTTCCCTCCTCTTGCATATATTTTACAAAACAAAATCGATCGATCGTGTCTCTCTGTGTGATTCGTTGCAGTCATTTTGAGTTTGTTAAAATTATTGAAGTTTGAGGTACCGCTACTTCTTTAATGGTTAATCCGTTTTATCTTGGGAGGAATTAATCTGTAACCTTGGGTACTTGAGGGGATTAAATTTCTTAAGGATACACAGTGGGTTCTGTGGACTCGGATAGTTCTTTGTGTTTTTATTTTAATCTTTTATTTTTTTGGTTTGCTAATCTAATACAAGAGATAACAAGTTTAAGAAATTTAGATATTGATGATATTTTCTGTGGTAAGGAAATTACTTCTATTTTCTGTATTCTTTTTGTTGAAAAGAAGAAAAGAAAAAGAAATTTATTTTATCATATAATAAAAGAGATTTGAGATGAAGAACTACTACTTTAATATGTTCGAGTATATTTTCTGTAGTAAGTTTTTCTTGGATGGGTAAGATTAATCTTATTTTTTTCCCAAGTGCATTCAAGCATTGCTCCCCTTCAGGGTTTTTTTCAATGAGAAAATTATTTTGTGCATAAATGCTAAGATGAGAACTTTAATGAACAGATGTCGTCTCCTAACAATATTTGAAAAAGAGTTTAGTTTCTCGTTGAAATCCAATGTCTTTTGAGGAAAATTGGAATATGATGAAAACTGGGAAGAAAGAAATAATATTCAAGAAAAATAACTTGCATGGAATCATTGCTGACAGATAGAATATGATTCAATGAGAGGAAAAATCAGGTTCTATTTCTGTTTCCTTTGATTATTATTTTTTCTATCCTTTATAAGTTATGAGATTTATTTCATAAATGTTAGGATAGATTGTCATTATGTGATAATTTCAGAGTATATCTTTATTATTATCAATATATTCTTTTTAGAGGAGAGAAAAAAAAAACTTTTAATTTTCTACTCCATGTGAAATTTTATTGTGTCTTACTTTTGGAGACTAAAATCTTCTAATTTTTTTTACTCAATAGGTATGAAGAATATAAAAATTTCATGAACAAATCAAATTGTGCATTGGTTCAAAGAATATAGAAACTTCACCAATTTGTTAAATACTCTGTTTGAATGAATATGCTGACTAAAAGAGTACAAAATCTTCGTTAGAAATATTAAGGGTAAAAGGTTCGGAAAAGAAAAAATCGTCTTAGTTAGCTAGAAACAATGTTGTATTTGAGATTTTTGGAGATTAAAACATTTTTGGTTTACTGCTCTGTCTGAATGTGAAATTGATTAGAAGAATATAAAAACTTCATCAGAATTCGAGATTCATTCGGTTAACGATAAGAAGATTATAAAAACTTCATCGTTAAACTAGAAACAAGTTGTATAAAGATTGAATCTTTATTGTTAGTATTCTAAATACTAGGTAGTATGTTTAATTGTGATAGAAAGGGAAAAAGAATACCAGTGACATAAAATTAGTGATTTTTGTGCCTGTAATGGGTGTTTGTATGGATTGAATCTTAAAAAGAAGGTTTCGTGTTGCCAATGTGTATTTTATGGCATACAGTTTGAAAGCATGAAAAAAATATGTGAAAAATAATTTCAAATACTTGAAAAATATTTTTGAGCACATATTTAAAATGTGGGGGATTCTTTACTTGTGATAAAGACAAAATTAGATTTACTATCTAATTTAAATTTGAAAGTACAAAATATGAAACTTAATGACATTCTTGTATTATGTTAGATCCACAAAATTCTTGGAGTATATTTGATATTATGGTCGTTAAGTCTCTCTTTACTAGTATATGATATGACTAGTATAAAATCACAAAATTATATTACTCTTTCAAAAGAATTGTATTCTTTGATGAAAAGATGTCAATTAAAATATTAAGATTTTTCATGAAAAGATATGTCTATTTGTATAGACATGAATATTGGTGAAAAGTGATCTGTTATGTTTGTGTTGTAAAACAAATATTTGGGTCATATTGCCTTTATTGGACCTAAGAGACTATGTTCATGGGTAATTCTATGACAAATTAAATGTTATGAAAAGGTGTTTCTGCAAAGGACATATGGCAAGGTATTGACACTAAAACAATGTATCTATTTGACAATGTTATAACAAGTAAAGAACAAAATATTTGTAGGAAAATGTTACCTCACGGAAGGTCTGTTCAAACCAAGTATTTCTGTTTGTTCTTACTTGCTTGAATCAAATTGTTTGTGACATGTCAATAAAAAAATGATCAACTTAAAAGTTTTATCTAACTTCTAGTTCAATAAATCAAAATGTCAAGTATGTGTCGTTGAAATGAATTTTAATCCCTTAGAATTGATTTACACTTATATTTGTAATATGAAGTTAACACCATCTCGTGGTGGAAAAAAAATTCATAGATTTTATTGACAATAGAACTACATATTGTTATGTCTATTTGCTCATTGATAAGGATGAAACAATAGAAACATATAGGCAATATGAAGTTGAAAATCAGTTGGATAATAAGATTGTCATGACTTAAAGTGGTAGATCAGGAGAATATGAATATTCTTTTGCATAAGTATATTTGAAAAATGGAATCATCCATTAAATTACTATTCTTACTTACCTCAATCTAATGAAATTGTTGACAAAGAAAAAAACCGAACTTTGAAGAAAATGTTGAATGTCCTAGTTATAAGTTCATGTTTACCTCAAAATTTATGGGGGGATGCTATCATTATAGTAAAAGTGAACAACAAAAAAATATTGTATGTTCTGAAAGAGAGAAACAAAAAGTTTTATTTGTTAATAAATGGAGCAACAAATAGAAAACTTTTGTTTATTAAGAAATGGAGCAACAAAAAGTTTTGTTTGTTCAAACTTTGTTGTAACATGATAGAAAATTTCTTGTCGTCCCTTAAAGTATATACAAGCAATAACTCTTGAAAGATAGAGATCTAACAATTTCCAATACAATCTATTCCATATGAGAAATGGAAATGGGAGAACTATTCCAAACGAGTCAAAATAGGACTGAGACTATTCATTGGATATGCTACAAATAGTAAAGCATGTCTATTTATGGTTCATAAGTCCGAACCGTCGGATAGTCAAGTAAAGGGTCTAAACGAAATTGGAAAGAACCAAAGGACAATGTACTTAATAAAGAGATTCTGAGGCGTAGTAAATGACAATGGACAAATTACTTCCTCTTGGTTTAGTTTTGTAATACTTCTTCTTTAAAATGAGTCCATATAGTCGAAGAAGATAAGTATTTTGTGGACTCATCCTTTTTGGAAAAAGATTGTCAATAGTAAGATAGATTCAATCTTGAGTAACAATACTTGAGAGTTGGTTGATTTTCCTTCAGGAAATACATTTTTGGGTTCAAAGTGGATCTACAAAAGAAAAATGAAATTGATGAAACTATTGACATATACAAAGCAGGGTTTGTTGTCATAGGCTTTAGACAATTACAAAGCCTTGATATTTTGACATATAATATCCTCTAAGTAGGATTACATCAATTCAGATGTTAATTGGGCTAGTTGCGGATTTGTCAAAATGGATGTGAAGATATTTTTTGGAGAAATAAATTTACATGGAAAAATCCGAGGGCTTTGTGGTTCCTAGTAAAAAAAATGTAAACTTGTTAAGTCACTTTATGTACTAAAAACAAGCGCCCAAATAATGACATGTGAATTTTGACTAAACTATATTGTCAAATGAATTCTAGATTAATGAATGTGATAAATATTATTACATTAAAGACATTTCAAATCACAAGGTCATTATTTTTTTATGTTGATGACATGTTGATCATCAAAAGAGACACATTTGGCATAAATGCTACTAAGCATATGCTATAACTTCGATATGAAAGAAATTAAAGTTATTGATGTGATTGAAAAGGTACTTGAAAAGTTCAAGTCGTTGGATTTCAAAATTGACTAGACTCCAATAAATGTGAGCTTTGTACTTCAAAAGAATGAAGAAAAAAGTGATTCACAATTGTATTATGCTAGATTATTGAGAAGTATGGTATATATCATGAAATGTACGCGATCAGATATAACATGTGCTATTAGTAAATTGAGTCGGTTCACAAGAAATCTCAATAAAAACTTATTAGATGACAATGAAAAGAGTTTTGGAGTGTTTAAAACATACTTAAAAACTATTATTTTTTTTTGCATTATAACTAATATTCAAAAGTATAAGAAGAATATCGTGATGTAAATTGAATCACCAAGTCAAATGAAGTAAAATCCATGAGTGGCTATGTATTTACTTTTTGTGGAGGATGAGTCTATTGGAAATCTTTCAAACAAAATGTAGTATGAGTTTATCACATAAGGCCGCTGAAGAAATTGAATGACTCCAAAATTTCTTGACATATTTTTTGCCCTAACCATTAGCTCTAGTATGCATATATTGTGAGAGTAAATTTGCAACAGGTAGGGCGTGGAGCATGATGTATAGCAAAAAGGCTCGTCATATATAATATCGTTACTACTCTCTAGTGAAATTATCATAATTGACTATGTTAAATGAAAGGATAATGTGTCGAATCCACTTATAAATGGCCTAACTAGAGAGGAAGTTGATAGATTATCAAAGGGAATGAGACTACGACCGAGGACAAGTCATTGTGGCGGTAACTCTACCTAGAAAACTAGAGATCCCAAGATCTAGGTTCAAGGAGATCAAACAAAGTCATTAATGACGGTTCAACATTGTCAAAATATTTTTTATGGTTCATTCTCATGATAAGACAATGTTAAGTAACAAGAATAAAGACATTAAGACTTTTAATGGTTTCTAAGTTTGATACAGTGTATATCAAATGGTGTATCTATGTGATAACATATTTAGAAAATCACCTATGTAAGTGTGAGGTGTAAGCCGCTTCAACGAGAATCTGGTAAGGCCAATTCTCTACGCATTTATAAATCAAGACGTGTTCATGGTTGAAACAAACAAAACAATGAGAATCAAAATCAGTTCAAGGGTTGATTGTGTGACTTATGTTGTCTAGGTCTACATCAAAGCTCGACGGTTCAAAGATATAAAATCTAGCGATTGACCGAGTATATCCGATATATGTTCACTATGAAAAGTTTAGAAGGAAACCCATTTATCCAGATGCGATCAATCCTTATTTACGAATCACACAGTTTGTCATGCATATATTTTAACAATAGACATTCCCTATGCATATGGGTGATTGTTGGGTTCTAAAGGTGTGAACAGGAAATGAAGGGTTTCCACTCTCTTGAGGGTTGTGACTTTGCCGAAAGGTTGTGACGTTTATGAAAAATAGTGTCTTTTCTAAAGGGTTGTGACCGTTTGGAAGGTTATGCCTTTTCCAAAAGGGTTGTGGCCTTTCTGAAAGATTGTCTTATTTCCAAAGAGTTGCGACCTTTACCGTTTGATGTCTATAAATAGAGAGGTTCTCTCTCATTCAATTTTTCTGCATCGAATTCTTTCCTTCTCTTGCCTACATTTCTTATAAAATAAAATCGATCGATCGTGTCTGTGTATGTGATTCGTTGCTGTCATTTTGAGTTCGTTAAAATTATTGAAGTTTGAGGCACCACTACTTCTTTAATGGTTAATCCGTTTTATCTTGGGAGGAATTAATCTGTAACCTTGGGTCCCTGAGGGGATTAAATTTCTTAAGAATACACAGTGAGTTATGTGGACTCGAATAGTTCTTTCTATTTTTCTTTTCATCTTTTATTTTTTTTGGTTTGCTAATTTGAATACATGAGATAACAAGGGTACCTCAAATCCCAACTATTTTCACATAACTTTAAGACGAAACATATCACGCAAAGACTTAAGAAACTGTAATGTGGAGAAAATTGATTATTCAAAATGAGACTTGTCATGACACGTGTGTCATTTGAGATGACTTGGTTTGGAGGGTGGCTATTCACATGGATGGACCGAGATCGATCCCCCTCAATGCCTTCTAAGTCTAGCTTGTCGCATAGGGTTTGCCTAGTGTGGTTTACATCCCCTGTGTTGTTTGCAGGGTATTACACAACACAGTGAGGGGTTTACCCAGTGAGGGGTTTACCCAGTACGCACAAAGTGCTCACCCGAAGGGCTGAGGTTGTAGCGATTGCAAATTATCCTGGGGTTCCAAAAAAAATACATTTGTCCTCTAAATTAATAGCCAACAAAAAGTAATGTTACTATGGTGTTCTTTGGAAAAAAATTCATTTTTGTTTGTGATGTTTCAGATGAAAAAATTATTGAAAGCTTACTTCCAAGAGGCAAAATGGTATCATGGGAAAATTGTGCCAAAGATGGAGCAGTATGTGAAGAATGGAGCTCTATCTAGCACTCACCATTTTCTTGCAACTACTATTTTGTTAGGCATGGGAGATGTAGCAACTAAAGATGCATTTGATTGGATAGCAACTGAACCTCCAATACTAGTTGCTTCTGGTATCATTGCAAGATTACTCAATGATCTTGTATCACATGAGGTATAGAGATTAAATTAATTTTTCTTAGTTAAATTCTTGTAAATATGTAGAAATATAAGGTTTTCCTCTCAATATACTAGCTAGTAGCTAATAAGTAGAAAAAATATTATTAATTACACAAGTATAACTCATACCAGCTAATAAGTAGAAAAAATATTATTAATTACACAAGTATAACTCATACCATTTAATATGAAGTAATGAAGTGAACTTTGTTTGTTTATTTATATTGTGGGATGTAGATAGAACAGGAAAGAGGAGATGCAGCTTCTGGTATTGAATGTTACATGAAAGAATATGGTGTCACAAAGGAAGAAGCGCATATGGAGATAAAAATAATAATAGCAAATTGTTGGAAGGATTTGAATGAAGACTACCTCAAGCACATTGTTGTTATACCAAGGGTTTTGCTCATGGTTATGATCAATCTTACAAGGACATCAGAATTTGTATATAAAGATGAAGATGCTTATAGTTTTTCCAATAATAACTTGAAAGACATCTTCATCCTATTACAACATGACAACTTTCATTACCTTGCTTTATATATTTGATTATTCCGTCTAAAATATTAGTTTTTTTTTATGATACTAACCATGAGATTTAGGATCAAGAATATTACTTTTTGGCTGTTTTAATCTGGGTATCCTTTAATCATATAAACAAATTAAATTGCTATAATAGATTACGAATTTAGGGATATATAGTTTGGCATATTAACATATAATCGACTCTTTGATAACTTGATTTGATTTGTTTTGTAAGAAAAATCATGTAATGTATGAGGTTGAAAGAAACACATGCTATTGAGTGTTTATAAGGGGTATATGATGGTGAATAATGTCAAAGCTACAATAATGCTAGCTACAATACCAAATGAATAAGCACTAATCTTAGGAATTGTTATAAACCTAACCCAGTCCCATTGTCCGTAAAGCTTCAACAAAAATTTTAATGTCATCCTGTAACGACGGTCAATGGTGAAATAAATTGGATCATGAAATTTTTCGTATATATAGTAATTTAAAATTTTTGGTGAAATTTCTAGGCTTTGTTTATATCTTTTAATAGCCAAGACATTAAGGAATTCGCAGGGCTTCACGCAATCGAATTCAGGTGAGTAAAACTCTCAAAATCAAATCCGACGTGAAGGTGATAGCTTGGGACGTCAAGGGAAGGAAGTACGTTGTGAAAATGGTATTTTCAAGAAATTTCGAGTCTTTGAAGTTCACAGAGTCTGATATAGCAGGTGTTTACATCCCTACTTTATTCAAATAGGGCGAAACGTCACGGTGACTCAAAAAATAATTAATTAACTTAATTTTAAAGAACTTAAAGAATAAACAAAATTTAAAAGTCGTCGCCACCTAATTTTAGAAAAAAATAGGAAACCATTAAGTGATCTACAAAACCATTAGATTCTAGGTAAGAGTTCAGGTTATTCCGAAGGAAAAGTGTTAGGCACTCTTCGAAATTCACAAATATGGGTCCCGGCCAAATTCATTTTCTTTTTCAAATTGACGAGGAGATAAAATAATATACAAGTAAAGCAAACATACAATATAGACAAGTTATAAAATAAAATAATAATGTAAGAATCAGCCAAAGGTTTGCCTAACGTCAATATATACAAAATAATGCATAAAAAATATCATTCAAATTTAATTCGAGTAATACTTTATTGGAAAGCAGTTCTGTGTACCGTAAAGACACTTAGTAAAAGTGTTAGTACTAAATGAATACGAGTAAAATTGAATAACTCAAATAATAACTTAAAAAATAAAAATACATCTTATTAACATGGGAGGCCTTAGAAATCGACGGTAATTTCTTTATCGGCCAATTTTAACAAGTAAAACTTAACTTAACTTCCATCTTTTAAAATGGGGAGGCCTCCATAATCAACAGAGAGATTATCTCATTGGCCACTTTATCAAACAAAATATATGAATTAAAACTAAATTTCCGTCTTTAAACATTGGGAGACCTCCAAAAACTGACAAAGAAATTTTCTCATTAGACACTTTTACTTGTAAAGAACTAGCATATCAATATAAAATTAGTAAGCAAAGAATGATAAAAGAAATACAAAAAAAATCAACCACACAGTTGGGTTCACAACAAAAATAATTTACTATGAAAATAATGATATCTAAATAGGATAGAGCACTATAATATTCTACAGAGAAAAGTATCTAATCAAGCAGATCCAAACATGAAGAAAATAAAAAGTCGAATAGACGTGGAATAAGTAAATAAGCATCAATCAATTAATAATAATGGATTATAATGCAACAAAGTGGCTAGAAAAAATCAAAATATAAATGCCAAAACATTTTAATAATAATAAAAAAAAAACAATATTAGAATAACAATAACAACAAAATAAAGGCATAATGATAATATGAGATTGTTTCTAACAAGATCTAAAGAGAAATATACCAAACACCCAAATATCCCCCCAATAAAATAAAGAATAACAACTACTGTAACCATGGCAACGCGAAATAAATAAAAAAGAAACTAACCAAATTTCCGGAAAAAATAAATGTATGAATTAACAAAAATATATACATATATATATATATATATATATATATATATATGGGGGTGGGGGGTGGGGTGGGGAGCGCTAAGACAACTAACAAAATGTAAAAAAAATATCCTAAAAATCTGAGTTATTTGATAGTGAGAAAAAAGGGAAAAAGATACTAACAGTCGGATATTCATGGTGTCACGGTGGTTTGTAGTTTGGAGGTATGGCATCATTATTCTTAGTTGTTGTTCGCCAGAGAAAGGGGTTCGCTGGTGATGGTTTCACTCATGTTGTTCGTCAAAGCTACTGGTTTGGACCGGAGATCGCGAATGCTTCATCGGAGTTTAAGTTGAGGCTCAAACACCTGCAAAACAAAAGAAATAGTGAAGGGGGAAAAAGAAAAATGGAACTGGTGGGTCTTGTTCTCTTTTGTTGTTGGCCAATTTATGTGGGGTTTCTGGTCTAGATTAGGTTGTTGTTTCAGCAAGCCTTGGGGGTTGTTTCCGACGGTTTTTTGTGGCTATTTGGTCATTTTCTGAGTGGAGATCTGGCCGTTTGTTGCTGGTCATTTGGAGCTGGGGGCTGCCATGGTGTGTTCCAAGTTGGGGTTGTGATTGGGGTCGGAAAAAATTTGACACAAATAGGGTCTAGTTGTTCCTGAAAATAGAGAAAAACGAAAGGGGTGAGGGGGGTTTTATGGTTGTTGCTTGGTCGGAGCTTCGGACTGGTTTCTGCTCTATTACAGGTGGATATCTGGTGGTCGGAAAATGGGTTGTTGGGAGGTGGAAGGTGGTGATCTGGTGGTTTCTTATTTCGCCAGAAAAAGTGCAAAGACGAGTTGGGTTTTGGGTTGCCGGATATAAAGCGCAAAGACTAGTGGAATTATTTTGTGGATAAAGATATAAAAAATTACAATCCTAAAATAAATTTACCATTCTCATTTTCGACCTAATTAACAACTTAAATAGGAAATAATTACGAAATTGGCTCAAATGGTGGGCTTAGCATTGTAACCCAAAATTATATGAATAGAATTCTTAAATTCTTTTCGTATTTGAATAAAAATCTAGATTGTGCTAAATATCAAAATGAATATTAACTGATATAACAAATAAATTGAATATTATTTGAACTATTAAATGAATAAAGTCACGAATTTTGAAAATGTTAGGCCAAAATTGGATATCAACAGTTGTCCCTTTCGTTGGATATGATTGATGAAAGAAATTGTGGACAACGAAAATTAAAAAACCCGATTTTGGTCAAACAGAAGAACTTTATATAAAAATGTGATTGGATTGTGGTGGAAGTCGATCCCAGACTTTCATCTAAAAGGTTTCACGTTGTGTTGCGTCCTTGTTGAAGTAGTCCGGACATGTGGTGGCTCCACTGAGAGTGCATCCTCTGGGATGTTCTAAAAAAATAAAAATAAAACTCATTAGTATGGACGAAACTAAAAGAAAAGGGGTAGTATCTCTTACGATACGATGAATGGAGATGATCCATCGGTAGGATATAAATATATGTCCATTGGTAGGACGAATGAAGATGATCTATCGGTAGATATAAAATATATGTCAATTGGTAGGATGAATGAAGATGATTCATCAGAAGGATTTGAATATATGTCCATCGGTAGGACAAATGAAAAAGAAGATGATCCATCGGTAGGATTTTGAATGTATGTCCATTGATAGGACGAATGAAAAATATGATGATCCATTGATAGAATTTTACATGTATGTCATCGGTAAGACGAATGAAAAAGATGATGATTCATCAGTAGGATTTTGCATGTATGTCCATCGATAGGATTTTGAATGTATGTCCTCGATAGGACGAATGAAAAAAAATGATCCATCGGTAGGATTTTTAATATATGTCCATTACTAGGACGAATGAAAAAAATTATGATCCATCGGTAGAATTTTGAAAGTATGTCCATCGGTAGGACGAATGAAAAGATTATTCATCAGTAGGATTTTGAATGTATGTCAATCGGTAGGACGAATGAAATTCTTTTGATGCAAGTCTCCTCTGACTTGAACGTGGAATAGATAGGGTGCACATCCTTCACCTTTGAATAGAGGTGACTTAAATGCAAATAATCTTTCAACACAAGTTTCCACCGACTTGAACGTTGAATAGATAAGGTGTACATCCTTCACACTGAATAGATGCGACTTAAATGCAAATATCTTTCAACCCAAGTTTTTACGGACTTTGTCACGATCCGAGTCTACAGCCTAAACGTGATTGGCACTCAAGAACCATTGTTGGTCCCCAAGCGAACCCTCATCCTGACTTACTACAAGCGGAAGACTAACTTAAGCATACAAAAGCTTAAAACTGAATAAAAGTTCATGAAATTGAAATACAAACTTTAACTCAAATGAACAACTTTGAATAAAATAATATATTTAACTAGCCATAAAATAGGCAACTTTAGTCTTTAAAATATTTAATAAAATAAATAATTAATACTGACTCCTCCATACTGACTATCTATGAAGCCTCTAATTGATAATGATGGAAGTCGGGACAAGACCCACGACCTCCTCACTACAGTGAAAAGTAAATGACGTCTTTAGGAAGCAAGGAGGCTCACCATGGCTAACTTGAACTCTGGGATGTATCAAAGAAGCTCCTGTTGATGATCCTGAATACCTGTGTCTCCATCATGAGAAGATGCAGGCTAATTGACTCAGTACGTGGAATGTACAAGCATGTAAGGGGAATTCTAAAGCATAACACAAGCTTGATACTTGAATAAAATATGGAAACATACTTACCTCTTTTCAACTCAACTCAAATCAATGATAAGATACTCAACTCAAAGATTAGGTATCAAAGATAAGATACTCAACTAGAGATTGAAAGCTTCAACTCAAAGATATGATATTCGAATCTGGATACTCAACTCAATATAAAGCAAGAATATGCATGCAATATATAGAAAGCTTTATAAAACAGTAAAACAACTTAGTTCGTTAAATAAAATTCAATTACAAACTCAACTTTACTTATATAAGAAAGTAATATAGTTTCTGTTGGAGTTTCTCTAACCGACAACCACCACTATAAGCCTAAGTGGTGGTACAACGTCTTGTCCACGCTGTCAGAATTGTCCTATACTTTGTCGTCGCATAGAACATCCTCTACCTGGTGGATCCACTGACTAACCTTACGTGATCATCTAAAAAGTATGTCACGTTAATACCCATGATGGTTACATGGGAACTTGAATTATCTGAACTCTCATCCCCATATCGGTGCTCAATACTACTCCCAAAATGTAATTTAGCTCATGTTTTTAATAAAACTTCCTTCCTTTGGGTTGAGATAATTTACTGAACCCTTTAACTTTAAAAATCTCCTTTTTGGAATCAATGTTCCCCTTTTTTTTCAAAATTCTTTTGGAACTTCTTAGTTCCTTTTTTACTTAAATGTAAAACATTTATTAACCTTTAGGGAATACTTAGTCCCCTTTATAACTTTAGAGAATTGAACTGAACTCTTATTCTTTACTTAACTTGAAACTTTAACTATTTGGGAATACTTAGTTTCCTTATATTTTTTTGATAACTGAACTCAACCTTTACTCTTTTTCTTAACTCGAACTTGAGCCTTAAAACGAAGTTAAAACGTTTAAGTAAGACTCTAAGAACTTTGAAAAGCTTTACTTTCTTTATAGATTTGGACTTGACTCCTTAACTTTCTTCACCTTGATTCTAACTTCCCTTGAATTGGATTATGGATTCAAGGACTATGATATCATGTTATGGATGATTTCATGATATTCAACTTGGAGGATTCATGCGGAATTATGGGCATGCACTACTCAACTTAAGGACTTCATAGGTAATATGTAATAGACCCATCATTAGAAATGTAATCTCCAAAGGAATAAGGAACTCAATACTCAAGGTTTAGAACTTGGAGATACTACTCCTCTCAATGATACTCAATTTATGGAATTCATGCGGAAGTTATGGGCATGAATAAATCGACTCGAAGGTCTAAGTAACTAGATGAAACTAATGTATATGACTCTCTCATTCTCTTATTTACTTCCTCAAAATTTAGTTCAAATCAGTGATGGATCTCAAAGAATTCACAATTGAACTTAAAGATTTTCTTGAACTCTACTTTTAACTCTCTCTTGAATGTGAATTATGAATTCAAGAGTTTTGGTTCATGATATGGAGGATCTCATGATGACGAGGTAGACTCATGAATAAATTTAAATCAATCTCATTCTCACTTACTTGAGTCTTGAAACAAGTTACTAGAAGTTGTAGAAGATTCCTCCAAATGACTCGAAGGGACTCTCTCAAAAGGTTCGAAAGAACTCTCAAAACTTAATCTTGACTTTACCTTGAACTTGAATTATTGTTTCAAGGTTATGATTCATGTTATGAATGATCTATAAGTGTTTGAAGTAGTTTAAAGTGTTTAGAATCAAAAGGAGTAAAGATATACTTTAAATGAGCTCAAACGGGACAATCCACGGACTATGAGTGGGGGCAGGCGACCCTAGTGCGTTTCGGGCGCGGGGCGCCAGCCCCTTACTTCAGAGACTAATTTTGGGTGAACTGTAGACGCGCCGCCCTATCCCTCTGGGCGCATCTGGGGCGCACCGCGCCAGCATCCCCCAAGCGTGCTTTCGACAAATTTTGCTCTCGTTTTCTGACTCTAAATCGCTTAATCGATTTTTTTTCTCATGTTTTCCTTAGATTCAATTACCCAACCTGTAAACACTAATAAAATAAAATAAAACACTCCAAAAAATCACTTTCATCTCAAGAATTCATCAAAACGCCAACAAGACAAGATCTACAATGAACCTCAAGAACACCTATTAAGAACTTAAATCCTTCAATTTTTTTGAGAATGAAATTACGCTGAAAATAATATGTTTGGAGTGTGGGTGAACAAACCTAATACTATGGAAGCTTAAACCTCTTAGGGATTAGACTCATGGCAAAATTCCGCAACAAGACGCAAGAATCTCGATGAACACTTGATCCTCTCCTCTTTTCTCCTCTTTTCTCTTCTTGCCTTTTCTTGAACTCTCAACTAAAACCCTAAGCGTATTTTAGGATTATAAAATTGAACCTTAAAGGATTATAACCCTAAAATATGACTAAAAATGAATTAAATCTGATTGGTAAGGAAAAGAGTAAAATACCCCTCACTATTTTCAGCTAACTTTCCTTACCTGGACAGCCTAACTTCAAAAGGTCATATCTCACTATCCAAACTCACAAATTAGCAAACTCGACGGCATTGGAAAGATAATTTAAAGATCTTTCCAATGGTATCTTGTAGAACACCTAAATCATCAAGTACTGGATTTATGATCGTTTGAAGTTGACCAAAACTCATACTTTTAACTCTCAAATTTTCAGATTTTTGTTATTTCTAATTTAATTCTTTTTGGAACTCTTGGTGCTAAATCTTGTGAACTGACATTAATACTTAAAAAATTTTAATTCCTTGGTTAAATATCACTCACTACGATGAACGACTCAAGTCTTTAGTTCGAAAAAGTTTCTGGGGTGTTAGAGACTTGAACGTTGAAAAGACAGCGTGCACGTCCTTCACCTCCGAATAGATGCGACTTAAATGCAAATACGCAAGTGTTCACCGACTTTAACGTTGAAAAGATATAGTGCACATCCTTCACCTTCAAATAGATGCGACTTAAATTCAAATATCTTTCAATGCAAGTTTTCACCGACTTGAACGTTGAAAAGATAGGATGCACATCCTTTACCTCCGAATAGATGCGACTTAAATGCAAATATCCTTCAACGCAAGTTTCCGCCGACTTGAACGTTGAAAAGATATGGTGCACATCCTTCACCTCCGAATAGATGCGACTTAAATGCAACTATCTTTCAACGCAAGTTTTTACCGACTTGAGCGTTGAAAAGATATGGTGCACATTATTTACCTTTGAATAGATGCGACTTAAATGCAAATATCCTTCAATGCAAGTTTCCATCGACTTGAATGTTAAAAAGATATGGTGCATATCCTTCACCTCCGAATAGATGCGACTTAAATGCAAATAACATTCATCACAAGTTTTCACCGACTTGAACGTTGAAAAGATATTGTCACATCCTTCACCTCCAAATAGATGCGACTTAAATGCAATGGACTTCTTGGCGAATGAAAAATGCAATGACCTATCTGGTATATGAAAAATGCATGACCTTTTTGGTAAATGAAAAATACAATGACCCTCTTGGTGAATAAAAATGCTATGACTTTCTTGATAGAAAAAATGCAATGGCCCTCTCAACAAATAAATAATGCAATGACCTTTTTCGTAAATGAAAAATGCATGACCTTTTTGGTAAATGAAAAATGCATAACTTTTTTGGTAAATAAAAAATGGCCCTCTTGGCATATGAAAATGCAATGGCCTTCTCGGTAAGGCTTGCAAATGGATCGGTTTGGACCCGGTCCGGTTCGGTTCCTGTCCGGATCCCATACCGGTCCGTCCTGTACCGGTTGAATCGGTAAGGAACCGGTCTGCTAGTATACCGGACCGGTTACCAAATCAATTCTCGGTTTTTTATCTGGTTGAACCGGTTTCGGACCGGTCCGATCCGGTGAGGTCCGATTGACCCATTCTTTTTTAAGATAGCCATTATTTTCGATCGTTGGGCCCTTCTAGCCGTTGGGCTGGGGCCCAAAATGGTCAAATAACACCCCCACCCCTTTCTAACCCATTTACACATTAAATATACCCTCTTTTTTTATTTTAAATCACAAATTCACTACTTATACATCTTATACAATCTCTCAAAGTCTCAATTTTAAATCTCTCATAAATTATTAATATTATTATATTGTGATATTGAGTTGGAGTTTGAATTTCGGAAGCTACAATAGGCATCTCTCAAATCCGACTTTGGTTATACGTCTACTTTTATGTAGACATTTGGTACATTCGTTCCAACTTCCAACTTTAATTTTTTATTTGTTTATTAATTAAATTGTTTTGTTTTTTTTATTATATTATTTTACTTGTTTTTCATAATATTTAATTATTTTAAATTTGAACATTAATTCGGAAAGAAATAGTGGTAAAAGACCATCGGAATGAAAAAATAACAAGGGAGGAGTAAGTAGTTCTAGTTCTAAAAATTTGCCACCTAGATTTTTAGTTAATACTAATGATTATACTCGTGTTAATGAAACTTTTTTTACATCACCAGGACCTATTGAATTTAATTCCGAAAATGAAGTAGATCATGAGTCTTTAAATAGACGTTATACTAATTTTGAGGAAGATGAAGAGACCCCTACCCCGAATAGTCCGGTTACCAAAGTCCCCCCTTTACCTACTTTTTCAAATATCGTCGCCGTACGTGTTAAAAGATCTTTAGTATAAAAATTTTTGATACAAAATGAAGCAAAAACTACTGTTACTTGCACTAAATGTAAATTGGTAATGAAACATGTAACTACGGGTATACAAGGGGGAACGGGACGACTAAGAACACATTTACGAAAGTGTAATAAAGAATTTGCTCGCCTAGATGATATAGAAAGAGCTAATAGAAATGGAACACTCATACCCGAAAGTTCTATGGGTGTTGGAGGTTCTAATATGGTTCAAGGTGTATTAAATATGTCTAACTGGACTAGTTGAAGCACACGCCGCACGTATAGTAAAGAAAAAGATCGTAGAGAATTAGCTAAAATGGTTGCTGTTTGTGGTTTGCCTTTTTCATTCCCTTCACATTCGGGTTTTGTTATTATATTCGAGAATTATATAACCCAAATTATGAAGGTATTCCAAGAAATACAATTAAAAGTGATCTTTTTAAATATCAAAAAGAATATTCTCATTTTCTTTGTTGTTTATTTGCTTATTATGATGGTAGATTATCTATTACTTCTGATATGGGACGTAGTCCTAATGGTAACGATTATTTTACACTTAGTGTCCATTGGATTGACCATGAATGGAACATGCAAAAACGAATATTAGCGTATAAATATGTTGAAGAAACTAAAACCGGTTCTTATATAGCATCAAAAGTAGGCTCTATTTTACAATATTATGAAATATGTGATAAAATAATGAGTGTCACTTTAGATAATGCTTCTAATAATTTAAGAGCCGTTGATTATTTAAAAAGTAGACTTTATCCAATTGATACTGATTGTTTTCATATTAAGTGTGCCGCACATGGTTATAATTTAATAGTAAAAGATGGTATTTCTCAATTTGGAGTTTCTTGTGAAAAAATTAGACTTGCTTGTAATTGAATTTTTAAAGCTAAAGTAAAAGCTAGAATTACAGAATTTAAAAATCGTTGTAATAAATGTGGACTTGCATATAGAAAAGTTTCAAAAGAAGTATGCACTAGATGAAATTCTTTATTTGAAATGCTTCAAGTTGCTTATATTTATCAAGAACCGATACAATTAGTTTTAATGCTCATAATGTGAACCCGAGTTTAAGAATTGGCTTTGAAGATTGGCAAAATATAAAAGAACTTGTTGAATTTTTAAGTGTTTTTTATAGAGCAACAAATGCATGTTCTGGTCAATATTATCCTACTATTTCTTCTGTTTTAGTAAATATTTGTGCTATTTCATCTGAATTTGCAAAATATAAAGGAAAATATCAATTTAAAGATTCATTTGCTTTTATGATTGAAAAATTCAAAAAAATATTTTTTCCCTATTCCTCAAATGTATTTGACTGCTACTACTTTCAACCCAAATTATAAATTAAGAGGTGTTGAAAGAATGGTTGAAAAGATTTATGTAAATTTAGAAATTAAAGATGATGAAACTCCTAGTGTTGAACAATGTAAAAGTAGCATTTATACAAAAGTTAGAGATTTATATAATGCATATAAAGTTATGGAAATAAATATCCCAATAGTTGAACCTCCATCTTCTAAGCCTAAAAGTGATGATACGGATGATTGGATGGATGAATATATTGAGCTTGAATCTTTCACAAATAATGATTTTGATTTATATTTCAATCAGGCGCGGGAAAAGATTAGGCATGAAGAAGGACAACTTCAACCTCTAATATTAGTATGGTGGTAGAATCGTGAAAACCAATTTCCGACCCTTGCTAGGATTGTTCGAGATGTGCTAGCGATTCAAGCATCATCGGTCGCTTCGGAGCAAGCCTATAGTGCGGCGAGATTTATGATTGGAGATCATCCATATTCATTAGCAAAGGACTGTTTAGAAATATCGGTGTTGTTTCGAGATTGAGTCAATGCCAAAAGAAGAAACACCGGACTATCACTATTAAGTAGCCAAATAGAAGACCAAATAGATGAAATATTTGGTGAGAATAGTGATGATGGCATGGAAGCAATGGAAGAAGAACGACAAATATCAGTTTCAAAAAATCTTTCTTTTCAAATGATACTAGATTTACAAAAAGAATTTTAAAAAAAATGCAATTGTTAGTACAATAATTAATATTCAATACCTAGATTATGTACTCTTATTCTCTTTCTAATATTTGTATTGTATAATTTATTTATTTGAATAAATATACGGCTATTCGCCTTGATTTTCTTTTAAATAGTCTCTTCTATTTAATTCATGTCATTTTACAAATTTAATTTTTAATTATTTTAATATAAGTTTAAAGTTTAAACATTAAAATAAAATTGAATTTTGAAGGTTTAAACTTTAAAGTTTTCAATATAAACTTTAAAGTTTAAACTTTAAATTTAATTTTAAACTTTAAATTCAATATAAACTTTAAACTTTAAATTCAATTTTAAACTTTAAATTCAATATAAACTTTAAACTTTAAATTCAATTTCAAACTTTAAATTCAATATAAATTTTAAACTTTAAATTCAATTTTAAACTTTAAATTCAATTTAAACTTTAAAATTTAAATTCAATTTTAAATTTTAAATTCAATTTAAACTTTTCAATTTTAAACTTTAAATTCAATATAAACTTTAAACTTTAAATTCAATTTCAAACTTTAAATTCAATAAAAACTTCAAAGTTTAAATTCAATTTCAAACTTTAAATTCAATATAAACTTTAAACTTTAAATTCAATTATAAACTTTAAATTCACTATAAATTTTAAACTTTAAATTCAATTATAAACTTTAAATTCAATATAAACTTTAAACTTTAAATTCAATTTCAAATTAAATTCAATATAAAGTTTAAACTTTAAATTCAACTTCAAACTTTAAATTCAATATAAAGTTTAAACTATAAATTCAATTTCAAACTTAAGTTCAATATAAAGTTTAAACTTTAAATTCAATTTCAAACTTAAGTTCAATATAAACTTTAAACTTTAAATTCAATTTCAAACTTTAAATTCAATATAAAGTTTAAACTTTAAATTCAATTTCAAACTTAAGTTCAATATAAACTTTAAACTTTAAATTCAATTTCAAACTTTAAATTCAATATAAACTTTATAGTTTAAACTCAATTTCAAACTTATATAAACTTTAAAGTTTTCAATTGAAGTTTTTAATAATATAATATTATTAATTAATAATATAAATATATAATATTCTATAATAATTAAAATAATTATAATTTATATAAAAAAAATAACGGTACTGGATGAACCGGTAAGACCTGGTTCCAAACCGGTCCAACCCGGTTCCTATCCGGTTACTAATGGACCGGGCGGAACATGTTGGATTTTCCAGTAAATTCGGTCCGATAAGATTCGGTACCGGTAAGAAAATTCGGTAAGAAAAATCAGATACCGGTACAACCGGTCCGGTTGACTCGGTCCTGTCCAATAGCCAATCTTACTTCTCGGTAAATAAAAAATACGATGGCCCTCTTGGAAAATAAAAATGCAATCGGCCTCTTGTCAAATGAAAAAGCAATTATCCTTTGTGAAAATGAAAAATGCAATGACATTCTCGGTAAATAAAAAATGCAATAAAAATGCAACTGATGGATGACCCAATGATTTTCCACTGTTACGAAGTGGATGACCTGTCTGTCTTGAAAATATCGTCATCTCGATCCTTTCATGTGTCCCTTTATTCGAAAATGAACCGTTAGAAGACACAGTATTGTTTTTGCTAGCAACATGATTAAGAAACTTTAAGGAAAGATTCACAAGAGAATATGTACAAAGTGTCTTTCACTTTGGCACAAATGAGCAATCATCATTTGCTCTTGAACGCTTTATGTTCTTTGAAATTCATGTTTTATTGGGGATTTGTACAAGGAGTTGTTGGCTTGCCATGACAACGCCAAAGATTTGCAAGTTGACTTTGAGCTTCAAGCACTGAAGGATTTCTGAAGTTGCTATCAAGATTCTCACAGTATTTATTGAAATATTTTAGATCTTTCTCAAAAATTCTGTCCCAGTTAAAATTTTTGCAAATCTCAAAGATATCCAATCTTGACTAGGTGGATATAGCACCTTTATTGTGAATTTTTGAGATATTCTCAAAAATTTTATTTTAATATTTATTACAAGGAGAAAGAAAAATTACATTGGTATATGACCGAGTCATCATAGCGCCTACATATCCTGTCGAGCCAGGAATCAGGTCAAATGTAGTTTCAATCCTGTAGATGATGAAATTGCAAAGACTCTGAGAGATTATTAGTAGAAAATACACAATATGAACATGATTAAATATGAAAATGATATTATTTGTTGTATTCAAATCCTAAAGACAAGATATATCACATTTTTGGAACGGATAACCCAATGAAGTAAAATAGGACTCACACGCATATAAGATTAACATAATGACACTTTTACAATTAACAACTCAAAAAGGCAATTTCTTCTTCTATTTTTTTTTTAGAAAAATAAAAATAAATGGAAAGACTCAAAAAAAAGATTTGAAAAAATATTAAAGAGTGGGTGTTCACTCACTTTTTTTTTTGTTTTTCTTTTCTTTTTTAAAATAAAGAATGTGATGAGACAGTAAAATCTTGACTACTATTGGTACCAACAGTTAAGATTGCAGGTAAATCTCTCATTCTCTTTTTTCCCCTCTTTTTCTAATTAAAATTGAATTTAAGGTAATTCCTACAGCTTCAAGTGGTACCTCAAACATACTTAAGGATCGACAAGATTCGTTCATTTTACTTTAAACACAATTTTTGAATTTTATCAATCCTCATGTTTCAAGTACACTCACGACAAAGACTGGTCCTATTTCACATATATTTGAAACATTTGATTTTAGAACATTTTTCAATGATTACTCACACTCACAAGAATGTTCAATGCATATATTTGACATGAGATCATGTAGGGCTTGTCATTGGCTTGTAACGTAGACTTAGGGATGCGTAGAATATATTATTTGAGATAAGAATGAATTAATTCCTTCTTGAGTGTCATGCTGAATTTGCGTCCTTAATGATTGATACGCCTTTGACGTTAGATTCTCTTCATTGTCCTCCCCTTTTTCAACTTCTTTTAAATTCTCATTTTTTAGAGCTTTTCCCTTCTATTTTTTTCACCCTCTTTGTTTTGACTTCTTTTGAGTCCTTATTTCTTGGAGTTTTTCTTTTATTAACTCTTTCTTTAGACTTCTTTTAAGTCCTCATTTTCTTGGATCTTTTCGTTTTATTTCACTCCTTTCTTTTCAATTTTTCTCCTCTTTTGTTGGAGTATTTTTTTCTTGTCTTTCACTGACCTTGTAGGGGTATTTTTGTCTTTTATTTCTTTCAACTTTTTCTTTCTTTCTTTCTTCCTTTTTCTTTCTTTAGAAGTCTTTTTGTTTCCTTGATTTTGGGAGACTCGATATCTTTGATTTTGGAAATTTCAAACATGAATCTTCTCTTATAATTTGCACATTCTTGGTGCACTCAAGAAGGTTAAAAAAAAAGAGGGATAGTGCATGTAAGCACTCAAAAGGATAATGGCTAAAATGTAGTTGTTCAAAGAAAGATTTGAGACTCAAAGTGGAAAAACTAGGGATTAATGTCATTTGGTAGGCTTTGAAAGGCACAATTGGATAAAAAAAAAGGCCTACAATCCTTTCTCAAACCAAACATTACTCAGGATTTCGCCTCGATAACATTCAGGCCAAGTTCTAGATCAATAGTGTGATACAATTGAATTTTGATCTAAAAGCTTACCACACAATGCACATGAAACATAAGGTTGGTTTTATTTTTGTCTTGAATACATGCAAGAGAATTTTCAAGCATCACAAAAGTATAAATGAGAGGTACCAAAAGAATCTACGGTTCACCACAAATTCGGTCCTCTCAATCATATCAAATATTTTGAAACGCTCCTAACTGCATTGGTCCCAACTGAGTTGAAGACGTGGCTCTTACGATATATACACAATATTTTTTTTAAAGAATGCATATCGAATCCAAAAAGAGCTGCCTACGTATCTCATTGATATGAGAATCAGGTGTGCGTAGTTCAGATATATATGACTTTGAAAATATGAACAAACTATTTGAATTTTTTTTTTTTTAGTTTAAAAGAATGAATAACGAACCCAAGAAGGGTTGCTTACGTATCTCATTAAAGTTAGAATCATGTACGCGTAGTTCGTGGAGATATGACTTTGAAAATATGCACAAATTATTTATTTTATTTTTAACTTTTGAACAAAAATCATACCAAATTCAAGAAGGGTTGCCTACGTATCTCACCGAAATGAGAATCAGGTTCGCGTTGTTCGTTAAGATATGACATAAATGAATTTTAAAATTCAGACAAGTTCAGAGCGATTCTTTATATCCTCTTAATTGTCGATCTTTGTACTGCCTGTTGAATGTGGTCTCTAATTTTTTTCGAGTAACCACTTGTTTTTGTGTTCTTTTTAATATCTCTTGGAAACTATGTCTTCTCCCAATTATTCACGAGAACCATATATTGTTATGACCATCCCCGACTATTGTTCGGGACGTTTTTCCTACAAAAATATGATAAAATGTGAGAGCAGGACTATCATGAAAAATAATATATAAAATAAATGAGTGCGACATCATAGTCATACTCCCCTGATTTATCGTTTTGACTTGATATTAATGTCTTGTGAAATGTAAAGACTCGAATTTCGCTAGTCCTCTTGTTTCTTGCAACTTCGGACGAACAATGATTTTCGAATTCTGACATAAATCAACCTTTCGCTTTAAAGAAGAATAGTTCAAAAGGTAACAGTGTTAGTTCCTGTTCATAATAGATAATGCAAAATATCACACAAATAATGAATTAAACACATACGCACTATTTTAATTAAAGACAAACTGAATTATATCACATAGCATACAAACAATTATTGCGCGTCCTATACAAATATGTGACCCTTTTATGCCAAGAATAGATCTATCAATCTGAAAGATGTATTACGTCGTTTGACAACTTTCCATTTTTCCCTAAAACACTTAGTATAATTTTATGAATAAATCAAATAGGATTACAAAATAAGGGGAAAAAAGATACAAATAATCAGTCTCACGCATGGAAACAATCATAAACTAGGCCTTTGTGGAAGATATTTCCTCTTTAACTTATTGTTATCTCTAAATGCATACACCTTTGAAAACGGAGACCATTGTTTGCATACAGAAGATGCTCAATATAACACTTTAATAGATTTAACAATAAATCTTAGTGAAAAACTTAAAGAACATAATAATAAAATTATAAGAATATTAAGTGAACAAGAAAAAATTCAAAATAGACAAAAACAACTTTTAATAAAATAGAAGACAACTTAGATTACCTTAAAGAACAAGGAGTAGAATTAAATAAGAACCTAAACGAATTAAAAAACAAAACACGGAAAGAAATTAATAATACATTAATCATAAAAATACAAGAAATAAAAACAGAATTAGCATCAATAAAAGAAATAGTTCTTTCATAATTCTTTTATGATAAATTTAATAGAAATTGAGACACGTAAAGAAGCTCTTAAGTTAATAGAAAAACGTATAACTCTCCCAACAGATTATAAAGACTTTATTCCATCTTCAAAATCAGATCAAGTTATAATAGAATAAAATAATATAATAATAGCACTATTTTTACAACTACATAATAAAATAGATAAAAACTTTAAAGAAAATCAGAAGGAAAAAATATAGATATAACAGGGGTAGAAGAATTAATAGAAAAATTAGGTAAAATAGAAATTACTCCGCAAAAGGATAAAATAATTAAAAAACAGAAAAAATGGATATTTTTTCAGCTAGATCAAGAAATGAAAGACAAGAAACACCTAGACCCAGTTCCTCCCAAAATAGTATAGGCAACAATTTTATATCAAGGATATTAAATAGAAAAACAAAAGAGGATAATAACCAGCAATTAGATGAAATAATAGATGTAGATAAAAATATACAAATTTTTCAACAAAATAACTAAGATTACTAAACCCTAAAGTCTTATTAATACAAATTCAAAATCTCAATTATACAGACACTATAGAGAAGAACAATTATCAGTAATAGAAAATAATTAAGTATCTTTACAACTTATAAACTCAGAATCCGTTAAAGAAATAAAAAATGTTAGAAAAGATTTAATGCATATATGACTAATAATCATAGGTGTTAAAGGATTAACTAAAAAAAATTTAGGAACTAAGACATTAATTGTAATATATGATAATAGATGGTGTGATATAAAAAAATCAATTATAGGATTAACCGAAGTAGACATGACTAATAACGGAGGAATATTCTATATAAGTCCAGATTTCATGATGAATTTGTAGTAGATTTAGCTATTGAAAAAGCAAAAGAAATAAGTTATAATAATAAAAATCAACTATTTACATGCAAAGGATGTAAACTAAGAAATTTAAATCTAGAAAAGGTAATATCTCATTCCAAAATATGTGAACTAAGGACAGATAATAAAGGCTATAGATTAGAGAAAAAATTACAAGAAAAACTAGAAAAAACTAATAACATAATGACAGAAATACAAGAAAATGATAGTGAGATATCAGAGTGAGAATCTATACTTAGTCAAAAAGAATTAATGGAAACAGCAAGCTCTAGTAGCCCATTCCAAAGAATAAAAGAACAAGTATATACTGCAGATAATAGTACAGGAAATATACCATGTAGAAGAGTATATAGACAAGGTGATGCTCCAATAACAGAAGTAAAACCAATAGGAAAAAGAATGCCTATAGAAGAACCAATAATACTCCAAGAAGGAGAAAGTAAAGGAAATTTTTTAAATATAGCAGCACATGATCCACAAAGATGGAATTCAATAATAGATTTATGGAAAGGAATAGTAGTAGCAGATTTTATAAAAAAATTATACTGAAACTGATGCAGAGACTATGTATAAATATTTAGAAACATTTCTAGGAGAATCAACTAAAGCCTTATGGAAAGCATATAAAGTAGAGTTCCCACAAGAATTCCAGTATTTAATATCATTAGGACCAAATCCATATAATTTTACAAATAAAATACATAGCTAATAACAGGAGAAGATCCAAATAGTGAATTAGTAGCATTACAAAGAAATGAAGTAATAAAATTAGAACAATTAAGCATAAGTATATTGGTATTATGTAAAGAATTTTTTAAATAATTATTTTTATTATTGTACAATTAGTGGAAATGTTTTTGATCAAGACTTAGGAAAAAAGTTATTTAATAAATTACCTGGAGCTTTAGGAAGAGAAATAGAAGATAAATGGACTAAAAGAGAAGGTGTATTACAAAATCCTCAGGCTAAATGGTCAATAGGACACAGGACATATAATGGAAATACTACAAGAAAAATGCACGCACTTACAAATACAAAAACAATTAAAACAAAATGAAATGAATTTTTGTAAAGACATAATATATACTACTCAAAGTTATGATAAAGATCAATACAAAAGAAAAGTATAAAAAATATAAACCACAATACAACAAAAGATATAGCAAGAAAGGATATTTTCTTAGAATATCTTCAGCTAGAAAACCATATCTAAATAGAGACAGACATGTTAGAAAATACAAAACAGATAGTAATTACAAAAATAAGTTAGAATGTTTTACATGTGGAAGTATAGAACACTTAGCAAATACTTGTCCCAAAAGATATAATGCAAATACTAAAAATGTTCAATTATTAAAAAAATTTAATGAAGCATTATTAAATGTAGATGAATATATGTCAGACAATGAAAGTATTTACTCTATAGTAAGTATTGATATAGAAGAAAACAATAAAAAAGAAAACTCCTCTAATTCAGAAGGAGAAGAATTAATAAATGAAATAGGAATAGAAAACTTAAATTTAGAAGATTACAAGTTAATTTTATGAATATAATAGAATGTGAACATAATTTTGAAAAAGACACATGTTTAGATAGTAATCCATGTAGTTGGTGTACATGGTATCCAAGTAAAAATAAAAGAGCTAAATGTAATAAGTGTTTCAAAGAAGAATGCATAACTTGTATAGAAAACCAACTAGGAATAATCATTCAAAAGAAAAAAGAAATATATATAATGAACCTTTAGTAAATCTTAAAGTATCAGTATTAGAAGCAAAAATTAAAGAATTAGAAGAAAGAATAATAAGATTAGAAAAAGGAAAACATATTGAACTAGAACCATCAATAGATAATCATGAATTAATGAATGAAGAATTTAATACCCTAATATGTAATGAGGATAAAAAGATAAATACTGTTAAAGTATTAACAAAACTTCAAATAGGAGAATATGAAATAGAGACTTTAGCATTAGTAGATTCAGGATGTACTAAAAGTATTCTTAATAAGAAAATTGTACCCCCAAAATTTATAAAGACTTTAGAAAAAACCACTTGCAGCTATGCAAATGGATGGAACTCATAATATATATAAATACTATATAGATAAAGCACAAGTTAGTTTTCTAAATACATGTTCAGAATTTTATAAACCTATTTATAAAATGAATAAAATATGGGTAAGAGATTTAGATATAAGAGTAGATTTTGTATTAGGATTAGATTTTATACTATATAATAAAGGAGGAACTCTAATAACAAATGATGGAATACTTTTTCTAAAGAATGTTACTTATACTTCAGTTCTAACTAATAAAATTAATACTCAAATAAAACATAAACCAAAAGAAAAATATTGTAATAATTGTGCAAATAATATAACATGTACCAAAATAGGGTGTAATATAGTATATGAAAATATATCAGAATTAGAACAATTAGAAGAATTAGATGAATTAGAGAAAAATTATGTTTTAATAGAAATGGCAACAGAATTATATAATTTTAATCAGGAATATAAATAATAGGACAAATAAAAAATCAACAAGATTTAGACAATATTTTAAAAATCCTAGATCAAATAGAAATAATAGGAGAAAAACCTTTAAAACATTGGGAAAATAATAAAATAGTATGTAAACTAGATATTGCAAATCCAGAATACGTAATAAAAACTGTCTCAATAGAAGCTACTAATCAAGAGTTCTTATTCATATATTACCTTCCATTAGAAAAAAAATGAAAAATGTTAAGATATTCTTAATGATATTCGGGCTTCTACCCAGCAGAGTCTTTCATAACTGACCGACCGGTGAAAGGATAGCCGGACCCGTTGAAAGCCGGCAGTTATTGATGGCTTGGAAAGAAAGCTGGGCTAGGTCTTCTTCCCTTAGAGAGGCTTATTCTCCTTTCCCGAGTTCTCAAATATTTGCTTTTGAGCTACTAATCAAGACCTAGAAGATTTTAGTATACAAATTAAAAAATTATTAGAATTAGGAGTAATAAGAAGATCAACTTCAAAACATAGATCAGCAGCATTTATGGTAAGAAATCATAGTGAAATAGTTAGAGAAAAAGTCAAAATGATAATAAATTATAAAAGATTAAATGATAATACCAGAACGGATGGATATAAATTTATCAGACAAAATAGAATTAATAAATAGAATACAAAGTAAAACAATATTTAGTAAATTTGACTGTAAATCAGGATATTGGCAGATAAAAATACACCCAGATAGTATCGAATGGACAGCTTTTACATGTCCAGAGGGACATTTTGAATGGTTAGTTATGCCATTTGGCTTAAAAAACGGCACCTCCAATTTTTCAACGAAAAATGGATGAAATATTTGGAGAATATAAGAGATTTGTTTTAGTATATGTAGATGATATATTAGTATTTAGTAAAGATATAAAAGAACATTTAGGACATTTACAAACTGTATTTAGGTTATTTGTTAATAATGGCATAATAATTAGTAAAAAGAAGATAGAACTATGTAAGAATTATATAAATTTCTTAGGAATAACATTAGGAGAAGGAAAGATTAAATTACAACCCCACATAACTAAAAAAGCTTTAGACATGCCAGATAAATTAAATAATTTAAAAGATTTACAAAAATTTCTAGAAATAATAAATTATGCAAGACCCTTTATTAAAGATTTAGAAAAATTAGCAGGACCATTATAATCTAAGACAGGATGTAAAGGACAAAGAAATTTTAACTTAGAAGACATAAAATTAGTACAAAAAATAAAAGATAGAATAAAGAATATCCCTGATCTTAATATGCCTTTAGAGTCAGACTATTTAATTATAAAAACAGATGAGAGTTTAGAAGGATGGGGAGCAGTATTAAAAGCTAGACCTCATAAATATAGCTCTAAAAACGAAGAAAAAATATGTGCATACCAAAGTGGAAAGTATAAAGAGAAAGGAAATAAAGCTAGTATAGATATTGAAATTTTAGCTGTAATATATGGATTAAATAGTTTTAGAATATATATTTTAAACAAATCAGAAGTATTAGTAAGAACAGATTGTGAAGCTATAGTAAAATTTCACCAAAAAATTAATGAAAAAACTAGTAGTAGAAGAAGATGATTAAATTTTTTAGATACTATATCTATTTATCAATCTATACTATTTGAACATATTAAAGGAAATGATAATCAAATAGCAGACCAATTAAGTAGATTACTAATAAAGGTTTAAATTTTAAATTTTACAGAATGAGACCATTTTTACAAGACAAAGGCAAAGGAGTTCAACCTCCAACCCCAGATTTTGCAGACTCCTACAAAAAGACAATGCTATCAAATCTGCATTTTAGATCTTTAAATAAGATTGATGATGTTAGAATAGAAAGACTACAATTGGGCAGCAGAATTTAATAGCATACGAACAGTCTAACTGAAATTTTAGACATTTGCCTAATTACCAATTAGATAAACAGCAGAAATGCTTGATAGATAACATATGGATAGCACATAATAAAAAAGACACTAAATATATAATCGTTGTTTTAAATGTTCTAGGATATTATTTTACTAGTAAAAATAAAGAAAATAAATTTAAATATTATGTGATAGTTCATGGTAAGGTAAATGAAATTTTTCAGACATGGATAGAAGTCTTAGATTCTATGAAAGGTTATTCAAAACCTCTTTTTAAAGGTTTTAATGATTTTACTGAACCTTTAGATTATGCTAGAGGAATATTAGGACCAAACTACTATATTTCTCCATCTCTTAAACAAAACTCAGACAAAACCCCACAGTACAATATTAAAAAAGACACAGATAAAATAATATTTTGTGATCATTGTTCTTTCATGACTGAAGCATTTAAAAGACTAAACTATAAAAATGAAGTTTTATTACAAGAAAATACCAAGCTCAAGAAAATGCTCAGAAAAATGGAAAAAGATTAGAATACACAAGATGAACAGACTCAGACAAATATATAGAGTTTTCCATCCCCCCCAAAAAATGGATGAGATAGGTGTGCATTCCCCACTGAATGCTAAGAAATCCACTGTATCATATAAAGATACAGCTAGTCCGGTTCAAACGGTGGCCGATAAAGACTCATCAAATCCGTTTATGGCTGTCACTTTGCCAAAAAGTGAAAATGAAGAAGGTTCATCCTCTAGACGAAGATTACCACTTTCATTTACTCAGACACTTAGACAAAGAACTAAGAAGACCCAAAAAAATAAAGATATAAAATTTCTTATTACCCAAACAGTGGAGAAATATCTTAAACAGAAACAAGAAAAAGATAAGCATATAAACCCAAGCTCAATACAAAGTCCAATAAAAAATTAAAGCCCAGTTCAAGACCTAAATTCAAGCCCAGATAATTCTGAAGACTTTTCAGACACAATGTAATTTGCCCAAGATCCAAATGATGATAATTCGGGTATGAGTTTTGATTCCATTGCATTACATAATTTAGACACATAAAAAAATTAATAATAATAAAAAAATTATATAAATATATTATATAGTTGTTTATAAAAGAGGAATGCCTCTTTAGTCAACATTGTGAGTCTCACTTTACTCACTACCACACAGTTGTGGAAAAACTGTTGGAACGCGTCTAAATTAGAATAAGACAGATACCATATCAAGAACAATAATGCAAAAAGGAAGAGCATCATTTCACGTGCGATTGAGCCCAGAAGTGTACCCGGCAGAGATGATAAGATTCCTTTTTCATTTGAAATTCGAAGTTTGAAGTCCGAAAATGTGTATATAAGAAGACATAACCACTTGAATAAATCAGAGAGCGCAACAAGTAGAGAGAACAACAATAAAAAGATCAAAAATCCAAAGCATATATCCTTCTTTAAAATCCTTAGCATAAAAAAAAAATCTTTTGAGTCTTTTGTAAAAAAAAAATTGTACTCAGCTTGTAAAGTTATTTTTCTATGAAGCTCGGGTTTCTCAAAAGGGAAACTTCACTCCGTTCTTAATAATGTAAGTTTTCATATTTAAGTTCTAGTAACTTCTCATATATGTAAATTATGTGTGTTTTGTAATTGTGATATGTAAAAATTGTTTGTTTGATAAGTTTTGTTTTATCATGAATCTATGTTACTTATTATATGGTTAGTCTCTTAGGCTCTTAAAAGCATCGATGGATTAGCCTATAATTCCTAAGACATTGATGGGTCATGTTGAATGTTCTTGTGGTAGAACGATGAATGACCGAATACAGGGTGTGGTTAAAGAAGACTGCAATTAAGAACAAAAGCTAAAAAAAAGAGATGAATAGTAATAATAGATTCATGAATGGACAGAATCTATATATATATATATATGCGTGCGCGCTAACACAAGTAGCAAAATGTAAAAAAAGAATATCCTAAAAATCTGAATTATTTGATAGTGAGAAAAAAAGGGAAAAAGAGACTGACAGTCGGATATTCATGGTGTCACGGTGGTTTGTAGTTTGGCCTCAGGTATGACAGTGTTGTTCTTAGCTGTTGTTCGCCAGAGAAAAGGGCTCGCTGGTAATGGTTTCACTCATGTAGTTCGCCGAAGCTACTGGTTTGGACCGGACGTCGCGATTTCATCGGAGTTTTAATTGAGGCTCAAACACCTGCAAAACAAAAGAAATAGTGAAGGGAGAAAAAGAAAAATGGAACTGGTGGGTCTTGTTCTCTGTTGTTGTTGGCCGATTTATGTGGGGTTTCTGATCCAGATTAGGCTTCTGTTTCAGCGAGCCTTGGGGGGTTGTTTCCGACGATTTTTGTGGCTATTTAGTCGTTTTCTGAGTGGAGATCTCGCGGTTTGTTGCTGGTCATTTGGATCTGGGGGCTGCCATGGTGTTTTCCAGGGTGGGGTTGTGATTGGGTTCGGAAAAAATGGAGACAAATGGGGTCTGGATGTTGCCTGAAAATAGAGAAAAACGAAAGGGGAGAGGTTTTTTTTATGAATGTTGCTTGGTCGGAGCTTTGGACTGGTTTCTGGTCCATTTTGGGTGGATATCTGGTGGTCGGAAATTGGGTTGTTGGGAGGTGGAAGGTGGTGATCTAGTGCTTTCTTATTTCGCCGGAAAAGTGAAAAGACGAGTGGGGTTTTGGGTTGCCGGATTCCGGGGTGGTGGCAGCCGGAAAACTATTGACTAATGAAATTATTTTGTGGAGAAAGATCTGAAATTTTACAATCCTAAAATAAATTCACCATTCTCGTTTTCGACCTAATTAATAACTTTAGGAAAACAATTACTAAACGGGCTCAAATGATGGACTTAGCATTATGGGCAAAATATATGAATAGAATTTCTAAATTCTTTTTGTATTTGAATAAATTTCTAGGCCGTGCTAAATATCAAAATGAATATTAACTAATATAACAATATATATATAATATAACAATATATATATATATATATATATATATATATATATATATATATATATATATATATATATATATATAAATAACCGTAACTAATGACATATAAAAATGTAATTTTCATATTACCTAATAAATAAATAAAATTCAAATTTTAATAAATAAGGATAATTATTGTAAACTTATTTAAAATTATAAAAAGATTATTTGAACAATTAAATGATTAAAGTCACGAATTTTGAAAATGATAGGTCAAAATTGAGTGCTAACAACAGGAGGCATCCGTTATAGAGGGCCTGTGTAGGTGCCATAGCGGGGTTCAGGCTGCTATAGGGGGTCATGGTTACGGCTATAGCGGGATAAGTCGGGATTTTATGCAGAAAAACTCTCAAAACCTTCTATTTTCTGTATTATTGTTCTTAGGATAGGGAGGGGCGACTTAGGGTTGTTTGCACTTGTTTTTTTGCACAAAATTCGTAGGTAAAGATAAGTTTGTTACTCTTTAATTTTGTAAATTGATTCTTAGGCATTGAAATCTAGGATACTACTCTTGAGTAAGGTTTTTGACTTGAATTAATGGTGGGAAAATCGCTAGTTTGGATAGAATCATCATGAATTGGCCTAAAATTAGGATTTTGTGATAATTTGGATATTGTTAGGCCATTTATGATTCATTGTTATGTTTATTTATTTATTAAGGTAAAAAATAAGTCGAGACACTTTAAAAGGAGAAAACTTAAATTTTTTAGAGTTTCAAAGGGACTTGATATAAGGTAGGTGATGGTTGTATATTTTTTAGTTTATGTATATATGCATGTCTACTATTTTATAGTAGGCTGAACCCATCGGTGACCACCTAAAATTGGCACCAGTTTTCACTTAGACACTTCAACTAGATTTTGTTCATTTTTAGATATCTTATACCAGCGCGTGTTGTGTCATTTTGACACTTTTTACTGAAGTGACAAAGAGAGTGTAACACACTCATTAATTGTGTGTGAGAGGCTTATTTAGCCTTTTTATAAAAAAAAAATATCTTCTTCTTCCCTATTTTCAACTTTTACATCTTCCCTTGATTCCCCAAATTTGAAATCATTCAAAGGACGTCAAATTTTTTTTAATCAAATTTTTTCTTTAGTTGCAGTAGTCCAATTGAAAGAAGATGGAATCATTTTAAAGTTAAAAATATAATTGCATATCAGTTTTCAAGCTAAATCTTTAACTTCTTTTTTTAAAAGAATGAAGAACAAAATTAAGTAAAAAAAAAAAAAACTGTAATCATGACTTTGTTTTATTCAACCATTTTAACTTTTCAAATTTCATATTTACACTTTTAAACAACAAATAAAATCAAGAAATGGATGCGGCGAAGAAGATGATAAAACGGGAGTGGGTTTGTGACAACGACTATGAAAATGTAGGATGTGTGGTGGTGGAGATGATGAAAGAGACTATGAATAGGGAGAAGTTTGATGGAGAAGATGACCAAGGGGGTGGGGGGGTTGAGGGGTGGGAGGGAATCATTTTTCTTCTAACTTAGAATTCAATTTATTTTAACCTTAATTTATTTTTGTATATAATGATATGGCTTAAAAATGAGTTGTTATGATATAATTTGTTATTTAATCCACCTGGACACGTTTGTCCAACACGTACATAGACTGAATAGGAGATTGTGAAAAAAGTGTGGAAATAACACAACAAGCCCTGATATAAGATGTCTAAAATAAACAAAGTCTAGTTGAAGTGTCCAAGTAAAAATTGATGCCAACTTTAGGTGGCCATCGATGGTTTCGGCCTTTATAGTATCGTTAGTACAATGCATGTTAGGGTAAAACATAAGGAAGCATATGAAATAACATCATGTTGGTAATCTCATGCAATAAACCTATTTATGTGACTTGTAGTTTCAAGTGTTATTGCTCATTGTGTTTGATTGACTATGATACTTTAATTTGTGAGTGCTAGTTAGCTCGAGTACCATGCCAGTACATGTATACACATGGTTAACTCAGATATTATATCTGATATATATAAATACTAACATTTGACTGAAGTATATCTCTGTTTGGGTCAGTATCGCGTCGGTACCTAAAAATTTGTGTATTTGTGGTTCAATAAAAGGACATGGCATATGTAATTGTGATCATGTGTGAAATGCATCCATGTATCTGTTGTTTCATGATATTTTAACTGGTACGTGGGAGAGAATCATTTTACTTCTAACTCAGAATTCAATTCATTTTAACCTTAATTAATAGTGTATAATGATATGGCTTTAAATGAGTTGTCATGATATATTTGTCATTTAATTCACCTGAATACGTTTGTTCAACACGTACATAGAGTGAATAAGAGATTGTGAAAAAAGTATGGAAATGACACAACAAATCCTGATATAAGTTGTCTAAAATGAACAAAGTCTAGTTGAAGTGTCCAAGTGAAAATTGATGCCAACTTTAGGTGGCCATCGATGGTTCGGCCTTTATAGAATCGTTAGTACAATGCATGTTAGGGTAAAACATGAGGAAGCATATGAAATAACATCATGTTGGTAATCTCATGCAATAAACCTATTTATGTGACTTGTAGTTTCAAGTGTTATTGCTCATTGTGTTTGATTGACTATGATACTTTAATTTGTGAGTGCTAGTTAGCTCGAGTACCATGCCAGTACAGGTATACCCATGGTTGACTCAGATATTATGTCAGATGTATATAAATACTAACATTTGACTGAAGTATATCTCTGTTTGGGTCAAGTATCGTATCGATACCTAAAAATTTGTGTATTTCTGGCTCAATAAAAGGACATGTCATATGTAATTGTGATCATGTGTCAAATGCATCCATGTATCTGTTGTTTCATGATATTGTGACTAGTACGTGGGAGGGAATTATTTTTCTTCTAACTCAGAATTCAATTCATTTTAACCTTAATTTATTTTTGTGTATAATGATATGGCTTTAAAATGAGTTGTCATGATATATTTGTCATTTAATCCACCTGGATACGTTTGTTCAACACGTAAATAGAGTGAATAAGAGATTGTGAAAAAAGTGGGAAATGACACAACAAGCCCTGATATAAGGTGTTTAAAATGAACAAAGTCTAGTTGAAGTGTCCAAGTGAAAATTGATGCCAACTTTAGGTGGCCATCAATGGTTCGGCCTTTATAGTATCGTTAGTACAATGCATGTTAGGGTAAAACATGAGGAAGCATATGAAATAACATCATGTTGGTATTCTCATGCAATAAACCTATTTATGTGACTTGTAGTTTCTAGTGTTATTGCTCATTGTGTTTGATTGACTATGATACTTTAATTTGTGAGTGCTAGTTAGCTCGAGTACCATGCCAGTACGGGTATACCCATGGTTGACTCAGATATTATGTCTTATATATATAAATACTAAGATTTGACTGAAGTATATCTCTGTTTGGGTCAAGTATCGCATCGATACCTAAAAATTTGTGTCTTTGTGGTTCAATAAAAGGACATGTCATATATAATTGTGATCATGTGTGAAATGCATCCATGTATCTGTTGTTTCATGATATTGTGACTGGTAGTTTATATATATATATATATATATATATATATATATATATATATATATATATATATATATATATATATATATATATATATATATATATATATTGGTGATTGTTGTTATATATGCTGACCCGTATTACTATATTGTTTTTGTCTATTTACACTCATGATTTGGACTGACTGTGTGCACCTGCTGTGGTATGTGTACTTATATTGTACATGTTTTTTTTTGTTGAGTACATGATATCTTTCAATGGCTGATTCGAGACCTTAGTTAAGAAATGTTTGTCTTCAAATTCAAGGGTACTCTACTCTTTCTGTGGTTTTTCTATCATCTTCTTGGCCAATTTTTGGGCATAGACACTTTATACTATTAGACTTGTGTTTTTAATTTCGGGGTTACATCCCCAATATTGATTATCTAGAATTTTGGTACTACGAATATCAATTCATAGAAGTTTAATTAGGCATACATGTTGCTATTATTAGATTATCTAGAGTTTTGGTGCTACGACTTTCAATTTTTTTTAAATCTTTTTTTATTTTTTATTTGACTTTTTAAAATGTAAAAAAGTATGGTAACTGTTTTGGGGGGGAAACGTGGTTATAGTTTTTTTTTTCAAAATATTTTAAAATTTAAGTTATTTTAAAATTTTAAATTTTTATTTTTCAAAATTGAATAGTTAAGAAAATGTTGTGGTGCTTACACATGAAACTTTTTCTTCTCCTATTATATATAAATAGATATATAGATAGATTTTTTAATTTTAATAATAATATTTATTCTTTTGTGATGTTGACATGTCTCACTTTTTACTTCTCATATTATATATAGATAGATAATTTTGAAATTAAGATATTTAAAAGGATAATACTTGATAGTCCCACAAAATTAGGCCCTGATAGTATTTCAATTTTTTTGGTTTTAATTCCTGTTTTGAAATTAAATTTAAAAATTTGAGTTTTTATTTTATTTTTTAACTGGAATTATGTTTTTGTTTTTATTTTTAGCAATATATTTGTAATTAAAAAATCGAAATTTTATGGTGGTTACTATAAGTTTACACCTATTTTAAAATTCAATTATTATTATTATTACTATTATTATTATTAAAAATAATAATGTCTAATAAAAAAGATTTTAAAATTTAGTGAATTATTAGCATCTTTTCCATCGGCAATACAATAAAAGATAATAAAGTCTTAAAAATTTGTCTTTTAAATATTGCTTTTAAATTGTTATTTTGTTTTAAAATGGAATTTATTATTTAAATTATTTAAATTAACTAAAGACAATCGAGTTATTGAATTTGAATTTATTATTTAAAATAACTAAAAAAATAATAAAATTCAAGAATAATTGTGATGCTGACACATGTCATTTTTCCTCTTCTTTTATATATAGATAGATTAGAAATTGTTTAATGAAAATATGAATATTCTAATTTTCAATCAATATTATACATAAATAAATAAATTAAATATTAATATAAGGGAAAAGGGTCTGATATACCCCTCAACTTTGCCATTGGGAGCTGATTTACCCCTCGTTATAAAAGTGGCTCATATATGCCCTTACCGTTATACAAACGGCTCACATACACCCCTGTTGTTACAACTCGGCTCCCCTCAAGGAAAAAGCGGGATACGAAAAACTTCAACCATTTTTCTTTGTTTGAAAGGAGAAAAAATGAGCTCACATATACCCTTCATTTAACGGAAATTAAAATTTTAATTTTAAATTTATATATTTTTTACTTTTAATTTTTTTTTAAAAATTATTTAGGGGTATATATAATTCTTCAATCAAAGTTCAAGGTATATCTTAATTTTTATCATACATAAATTATTTTTGACTTCTTTTATTTATAATTATTTGAGTTTCTTATTCTTATTTTATTTTTTTCTTTCATTCCTTAGTTTAAAGAAAAAATTTAAAACTATGTCTTTTTGTCTATATTGTAATTTAATTTTTGTATTCGAAGAAAAAAATTTGGTCATCTATAATAAGTTTTACAAGAATATTAGTGAAACATAAATAAATTTGAATCAAAATAATAATTCTAAATTAGTCATTGAAACAAAAAAAAGTAAAAAAAGATATATTTGGAGAGGATTAGAATTACTCATATGGGATTATATTTTTTTAGAAAAAAATCATAAAAAATTAGATTAAAATTAATTTTTTTCCCATTCCGTTAGAGAAAAAGGGTATATGTGAGTCATTTGTTTATAAGTAGGGTTATATATGAGTCACTTTCATAACAAGGGATATATCAGCTCTAAATGACAAAATTGAGGGGTATATCAGACCCTTTTCCCTTAATATAATATTAACATGATGAATTAAATAAAACTCAAAATATCAAGAAAAATACATTTAAAAATTATTTCACAAATTAAACCACTATATACAAAAATAAATAAAATCCTTCATATTTTTAACTCTACAAAAATGCTGTTAAATTTATTTTTGATTCTATAAAAAAAGACGCAAATAATATATTAAATATAAAATGATAATAGTAGTTAAACACAAAATAAAAATTATTATATAAAAATAAAAAATAAAAAATAAAATTCTTGTATTAAACTTAACCAAATTTATAATATATGTTAATTGATTAATAAGAGATATATTCATAAGGAGTTTGAAACCTAAATAAACCACAAAAATATAAAAGTGACCAAAATAAGCCACTATTTTAGTAAGTAACTAAAATAATCTTAGTGGAAGAAAAAATTTCACTTTATCCAATTTTCTAAACGTTTTGTTAGTGTCATAACGTGCATTTTTAATTTATAACGGAACTTTTTCTTACACTTCATAAAGTGTAAGTTTTTCTTACACTTTATAAAGTGAAATTTTTTCTTACACTTAGAGTTCAAGTAGCTGAAGCTGCATAAGACCTTAAAATCAATCTATAATGTCCAAATTAAAGTTCTTAGCAAATCTTAGTTTCTTTTTACTTATAAATTTGTATATTAACAAGCAAGAGGGTTCATGTAGCTGAAGATAGGTCAAATGACTCTTCAGGAGCTAGTAATATTACTGTACCAATACAAAAGATTAACATACATTTTTCTACAACTATAAAAATATATATCTGTAATTATCTATTTTTTTGTTAACGATGATAATTTAATTATTTTGTTTGTAATATCAAGGTTTGGTGTTGGGAGAGAATTTTGCGTGTACAACCATCAGATCCTCTACAGCATGGAGAGGATGTTGCGTGTACAACCATCAGCTCCTCTGCAGCATGATGGTGACACATTACTTCCATATGCTAGGCGTTGGACGGTGGAAATAATATGGATACTGATGTGACTCATGTTCTTATCCCGATTAGAGACCACATAGACCGCATAACGGAGGATCAGGTACATCAAATAATTTTTGCAACTCTACTAAAAAAAATTAAAAATATAAATTACATATAAAAGTAAATCAATAATAATTTTATTTGTATACTAATGATTTTATCTAATTGTTATATTTTAAAAATAGTTTCGATGGACACCGTACAATGAGATTTTACATATACTGCCTCGTTGATATTGTATGGTCGACGAGCCTCTATGGATGTCATGTGTCCCTATGCTTTGCCTAGAGATTGTTGAGGTGCATGCGCCTGATAGAGTAATGCGTCAGTTTGGTCATCCTCAATATGTACCTGCGATTCCTAGTTGGGCAACCAACCACCACATGCATGATCAACGTAAAAGGCTTGGACCAGAGGTTATTGAAATGTTGGATAAATATTTTGTGACTGGGATAATCGATATCAGAGTTTAGCGGTTGAGGTAAATGATGGTACTAGCGGGGCAGGGTATAGATTATGGTACATGCGGTATGGAAGATTGCTTATAGGTAGGCCTACAATAGAGGTTGATGTATCGTCAGGCTTTGTTCATTCTGCTGGTACTAGTATTGCAATGTCCAGAGGACTATTTAATTTGTATAGTATTGCATTACAGTGGCAGTCAGCTTCACATGGTAAAGAGGTATCTCAGATTGTTAGCGATACATTGCTTGAGGCCGAAATACAATTTAGAGAGCCATTTTTTAGGGAGATCCTTTATTTGAACATGTACGCGTACGTGCAAGAAAACCCAGACGTGGACGTGTAGATGGCCGAGAACGTGGACGTGGGGGGCATTGAGGTAGAGCACGAGGACGTGCTCTATGACGTAGCGCTGGTGGTATGCCTATTCCTCTGGACATAGAGGCTGAGGTGAGAGTAGAGGCTGATGATTTGCATATTCATCAGTTTGGCAAGTCAGACATCATAATTTACTACAGATATCATTTGATCCTTATTCAAGACTGACTCGAGATGTGGAAGGAATCGAACGTATGAGCTATGAATTAACAATAGATGTTGGAGATTATATACTCGATATGGCGGTAAGCATTAACAATTAAATATAGGGATAGTTGTATATAATAGCAAACTAATAACCTAAAATAAATTGAGTAGCTATGGTTTGATTTAATTGTGCTCTATAGCAAACGTTTGCCAAAGTTTGTCAGTTGCCTCTCTCTCAAAAATCTCGCTCGCCACTCTCCCATTCTCGCTCGCCACTCTCCCTCTGCTCGCCTCTCTCGCTTTTTACACAGATGTGTATAAATTGTGTTTCTGTTTTGTATAAAGCGAGAGAAAATTATATATACACATGTAAAAACATATATCTTCGTGCTATACACTTAATTATACAATTTACAAATATTTTACTTCGATTCAATTGTAGACAAATGCAAATATTATACAAATATTGCAACGAAAAAGGCCAACAAGTTATAATTGCGAATTATACAATTGCAGTGAAATACAATTTTCTCTCGCTTTATACAAAAAAAGTGTATAAATTGTATTTCTGTTTTTGTATAAAGCGAGAGAAAAACATATATCTTCTTCCTATACACTTATAATTATACAATATACAAATATTTTACTTCGATTCAATTGTATGTAAAGCAAATTTTATACAAATATTGCAGCGAAATAGGCAGCGAATTATACAATTGCACATTATAAAATTGCAGTGAAATAGGCCAGCGAATTATACAATTGCAGCGAAATAGGCCAGCTAATTATACAATTTAGGCCAGCGAATCATATAATTGTATATGTATAGCGAGGCCAGCGAATTATACAATTGTATATGTATAGCGAATTATACAGTTATATGTTTGCTATGAAGAGCAATTATGCAAACTTTGCTATCGCATACAAATATGAATTTTTGTTTGCTATATGTGAAAGTTGCCCTTAAATATAAACTTAAAATATTAATAACTTATATAAATATTTCAAAATAAATAAATAAATGTTATTAACCTGTATTTATAAGGTTAGCCAAAAAAAAAAGAAACAGAAAAAATATGAAATAGACAGAATACAAAATAATTCGAGACCATAGAAATTATTGTGTCTCCTTAAGAATTTAATCCCCTCATTGTACCTTAGGTTATGGATTAATTTTTCCCAAGATAAAATGGATTAATCCTGTTAAAGAAATAGCGGTACCTCAAACTTTTTTAACTTCAGCGAACTTAAGAACAACAACAAGTCACACAGACTCAGTCGATCAACACTTTGATTTTGAGAGAAAAATATATGCAGAGAAGGAAAATTTTCAGTGTTCGAAAAAATGAAAAATGACTTCCTTTTATAGTCATTTTTAGCAAGAAACGTGTCTATTCAGAGAAATATGCATCACACAACCTCTCTATGTCTGACACACACTAGGTTTGTTGTTTTTGTTGTGCAACTGGAACTGGAGAAACAATTGTCTATGCAAGGGTATGTTGTTGTTGCTGCACATAGTAGATAGCTTAAAGTTTGTGCCTTACAAAATCCGAAAAAACAATGTAAAAGTAGCCTTTAAGCAACTACTCACATGCCTTTACTTGTGCACAAGACATGCAAAGTTCCAGAAAATTACAAGTACTAAAAAATATATGCAAATATAGTAAACACAAAGCAAATATAGTAAATATAGTATGTTAAATTGGTTCACTTTGCTTCCGTCTTTTCTGCCTTTTCCTAATATTGTTTGTGTTTTTCACGTGATTTCAGCTAGATCCTTTTTCAAATGATTTTTGCACCACTTCCCATGCTTCAAATGATCTCTCCAAAGACATCATTTTCCAAAACTTCACCAAAATCACCCCTAAATTCCTTTATAATATTCAAATAAATTCCAATCTATAACAAAACAACATCAAACCATACAGAGAGGTTTGCTATACTGCATTGAAAAATTTATCATTTTTTTCAGAATTTGTTTTATTTTTTTTAATTTTTGCTTTAATGATGTTACAGGGAATTTTATCATTTTTTCATTTATTTTAAAATATTTATATTCGTTATTAAAGCTTTAATTTTATATTAAATTAAATTTTAATTATTTTTAGATTCATACTACGGGGCCTTCATTCACCGTGGAGGAGAGCCCCACAATTATCATAGAAGATGTTGTTTCGACAGTTAATGAGAATTCCGATGTGACAAAGGTTTATTTTATTTATTTATTTTTAAAATATTTATATTAGTTATTAAAGCTTTGATTTTATATTAAATTAACTTTTAATTATTTTTTAGATTCATACTACGGACCCTTCATCTACCGTGGAGGAGAGCCCCACGACGATTATAGAGGATGTCATTCTGACAGTTAATGAGGATCCCGATGTGACACAGGTTTATGTTATTCTTTTTTTTTTTTTTAAATATTTATATTAGTCATTTTGTAGACTTTTATTTTGCAGCACATTGCATATTCCTATCATTTAGATTTTTATTTTTCAATTTTACTATCTAACTTTCTATTTGCAGACCACCTTGTCACCACTCTCGTCTCCAGATGTTACTTTCATTATGCCAGTGGATGATATACCGCAAACATCCGGAAGAAAAAATCTTGTTAAAAGAATTGTAAAGAATGTGAACAGAAAGGATCTTCCTGTCAAAAAAGAGAAAGAGGGACAATGAAGATGAGGATGAATATACATGTGTTTCATCGATCGATATAACAGGACGAAAAACACAAACCCATCAATGCATGGTTTAAAAGTCCAAAACACATAGCTGAATACATCTTCAATGACATCGAAACACCGCTCTGTTTTCCATTCAACTATTGTTCCAGGATTGAAGTGTTTCAAAGCTTCCATGAACCTCAGTAACTCGGCAAAAGAATCCTCCCAAGTACCATAGACTTTTTCAAAAGCCCGCTTGCGATCAAGATAGGTTTTTCTTCTACTTATCGAAATGTCATATGCTTTAAGAACGACTGTTTGACAGTCTTTGATGGGAAACCTGAAAAATAATAATAATATTAATTATCACATAAAAAATAAATATTTTCTTATTAAATAAAAATCATCCACAGATAAAATAGTACCTTGGCGTTCTTTCTATATCAACACGGAGAACGTCAGCAATCATCTCAATATCAAGTTGAAATGTCCTTCGCGGCACGTACCCATATCATATGTATGATCTTTAATGTATCTTTCAACTTTCCACATGTTAGTATGTTTATCAATAAAAGAAGTCAACCTAAATCAACATTCTTGTTCTACATGCCTGCAAACAAGTCGCCATGATTTCTTTGTCGATTTAATAACAAAGTACTGGCTTGCTATCTTCAAATGTAGAAGTTTAACTGCTCTTTGCAACTGTTTTTTTGAATTGAATAACATGTCTTTGTCAATATAAATAGCACCATTCATGAAATCTTCTGGTTCATGTCACGTACATTGTGATGAGTATATTCACAGGATCAATGAGCTCATCTTGTGTAATATTTTCCCTATATATGTAAAAAGTATAAATATTTGGCTCATGCAATTAACTTACTTAAATAAAAAAAATCAAGTGTTGGACATACTGATAATCATCTGCATTAAAAGTAGGCGATACATGAAAATTTGAGGATGTACCAACATTTTTCGTCATTTCAAATTGTGAGGACTAGCCAAAATAATTATCTAGTCCATAACTTGGATCTATATTCCTATATTGCTAAGGTAAACCGCTACAAATATATAATAATAAGAATAATAAATCATATAAATTAATAAATAATTGACAAAATCAACAAATAATAATTAAAATATAATTATTGAGCATTACCGGTTACTTTCATTGATAGTTTCGTTTAAATCAAAATTATATCGGCCGGTAAGAATATTTTGATAATGAGTCATGTTAGGAAAATCAGTAGATTGAGTTAGCGGAAATTCATCAACGCTATTACAATTTTCTAATTAGGGATGAACATGGATTGATAAAGGAGAACGTTGTTGACTAATCTTAGGCTCCTTCCTAACATAGATTTCAAGTATTATTAACTTGATTTGATCTATGTAGTCATTTGAAATCCTCAAAAAGTCGGTCAACGATTCGTCATTATAGATAATTCACACTCCAAAATTTACTTGTCCTTGTGATAAAAATTAAGTAGCGTATTTTTTGACTATAATCAAATTATAATCAGTATTGTTTATACCCATTCTTTTATAAATTGATGAAACAAATTTATGATATCGAACATTAAATGGATATTTAGCATTGTGTTTGGGAGGACAATTATAATAAACTGAATTTTCGTCATGTATAATTTCGCCATCCCAATAAATTGAAACTTTAACTTTAGGTGTAGAAGGCATTTTTTTTAGATTGAAATGAACAAATATAGAAGATTTTTTGTTGTAGGTGCTATCAACTATGTTTAAACATCCTTAAATAGAGATTGAAAGATTTTTTCAAAATAAAGAAAACAAAAATACATAGTATAATATTTTTTTCCATTTTTATGATATGTCAAATCAATATAATTGTATGACAACACTAAAAAGTTTCTTCAAAAATTGAAAAATATTCCTCTTATAAATTGTAAGAAAAAGTTTCACTTTATAAAGTGTAAGAAAAACTTACATTTTATTAGTGGAAGAAAAGTTCTACTTTATAAAGTGTAAGAAAAATTTACACTTTATAAAGTGTAAGAAAAAATTCTGTTATATATTATAAATACACGTCATGACACTAACGAAAAATGTTTGGAATTAGATAAAGTGAAACTTTTTCTTCCACTAAGCTTATTTTAGTTACTTACTAAAATAATGGCTTATTTTGATCACTTTTATATTTTTGTGGCTTATTTAAGTTCCGAACTCTATTGATAAGTAATAAGTACGTATATATGGGAGGTATATTTTAATCTTTCAGAAAACAATTTTCTACTTCCGCTATTTCTTTTTTAAAAGTAGTTTTGAAAATTTGTCAAACACTACAATCACTTTTAAAAAAAATTAAATTAATTAATTTTAACCTCCCAAACAGCAATGCCAACAGGCTCTAAATCACTTTACATTACTTATACCTAAAAAATCATGTTATTAATAATAACTCCTCAATATATAATATAGTCTATAACTAATACAAAGTATACTAATAAGATATTATACATACACAAAACTAATACTCCCTCTGTTCCATTTTATGTGATATTTTTTCGTTTTTTGAGAGTCAAATAATTTTACTTTGACCGGAGATTTGCGTATGGAATTCTCAAAATTTTTGAAATGAAATTTATATATTAGTAAAGTACATAAGAGTACTATAAGTCACAATAATTAATAATTCAAAATGTTAAAAGGATCTATAAAAAAAATATAATAAAAGATTTACTTATTTAAATCTCAAAATATAAAAAATGCCATATAAAATAAAACAGAGCGAATACATATATAATTTTTGTAATATTGTCTACTAAACGACTCGTAAATATATATTGTTATATATGACATGACAATGTAGGGGGTTATGTGTGAATTGTAAAGAAACCAAATACAGAAGAAAAAAAAAGTTCGAAAACCCTAAACCCTGCAGCCTCTCTATATGATACCCAAAGTTTAATTTCTTTTCCATTTTACAGATCGCACAAACTCCAAATTGGACCAAAAATGGCTTCTTTGTGTGCCTCAAGATCAGCCATTTTCAAACCGAAGAAGCTCCTCACAATTTCGGCTACACCATTATGCCTAAGATCAACAATCTTCTTCTACAACACCGAATCTCTCAACAATCATGAACGAATTCCAAAAGGTAACAGTCCTAAACCCCAAGAAAAACTAGAAGATCTCATTTGCAGAATGATGTCTACTCGTGCCTGGACTACACGTTTACAGAACTCCATTAGAAATATTGTTCCTTCATTTGATCATGAACTTGTTTACAATGTGTTACATAGTGCGAAAAATTCTGAACATGCGTTGCAGTTCTTTAGGTGGGTTGAAAGATCTGGTCTTTTTAGTCATGATAGAGAAACCCATTTTAAAATTATTCAAATTCTTGGTAGAGCTGAAAAGCTTAACCATGCTAGGTGTATACTTCTTGATATGCCTAATAAGGGTGTTGATTGGGATGAGGATTTGTGGGTTTTGATGATTGATAGTTATGGTAAAGCTGGGATTGTTCAAGAGAGTGTTAAGTTGTTTCAGAAAATGGAAGAGTTAGGTGTTGAAAGGACTGTTAAATCTTATCATGCTTTGTTTAATGTGATAACTCGTCGAGGACGATATATGATGGCCAAAAGGTACTTTAATAGGATGGTTAATCAGGGCATTGAACCTACTGGACATACGTATAATCTTTTGATTTGGGGATTCTTTTTATCGTCAAAGGTGGATACTGCAATTAGGTTTTTTGAGGATATGAAGAGTAAGGGGATTATGCCTGATGTAGTAACTTATAATACTATGATTAATGGATATAACCGGGTGAAGAAAATAGAAGAAGCGGAGAAGTACTTTGTGGAAATGAAAGCAAGAAATATAGAGCCGAATGTCATCAGTTATACAACACTGATTAAAGGATATAGCGCAGGTGAGCGAATAGATGATGCATTGAGATTGTTTGAAGAGATGAAGAGTTTTGGTATTAAACCAAATGTTATTACTTATTCGACACTGTTACCAGGGCTTTGTGATGCTCAGAAAATGTCTGAAGCTGGAATGATTTTGAAAGAGATGGAAGAGAAGTATATTGCACCCAAGGATAACTCTATCTTCATAAGGTTAATCTCTGGACAGTGTGAGGCAGGTGATTTAGATGCTGCAGCTGATGTTCTGAAAACTATGATCAGGTTAAGTGTTCCCACAGAGGCTGGACATTATGGTGTCCTAATCGAGAATTTCTGCAAGGCTGGTATCTATGATCGAGCTGTCAAATTTCTGGATAAACTTATTGAGAAAGAAATCGTCCTGCGACCGCAGAGTAGTTCGTCTATGGAACCAAGTGCATATAACCTGATTATTGATTACCTATGCAATAATGGCCAGACAGGCAAGGCTGAAACTCTTTTTAGACAGTTGATGAAAACTGGGGTTCAAGATCCTATTGCCTTTAACAATCTTGTCTGTGGGCACTCAAGAGAAGGGGTTCCTGATTCAGCCTTTGAACTGTTGAAGATTATGGGCAGAAGAAAGGTTCTTTCTGACAGTATTGCTCACAAATCACTTGTTGAGAGCTATCTGAAGAAAGGGGAGCCTGCTGATGCTAAAGCTGCTTTGGACAATATGCTTGAACATGGACATGACCCGGACTCATTGTTGTATAGATCAGTGATGGAGAGCCTGATGGGAGATGGAAGGGTTCAAACAGCAAGTCGAGTGATGAAAATCATGTTGGAGAAGGGAGTGAAAGAACACATGGATTTAATTTCTACCATCTTGGAAGCTCTCCTCATGAGGGGCCATGTTGAGGAGGCCCTCGGAAGAATTGAATTGTTGTTGCACAACAGTCTCTCACCTGATCTTGATGGTCTCTTGTCAGTTCTATGTGAGAAAGGAAAGACTACTGCAGCTCTGAAGCTGTTAGATTTCATTTTAGAGCGAAATTGTAACATAGACTTTTCAAGCTATGATAAGGTGCTGGATTCTCTCTTAGCTGCTGGGAAGACACTTAATGCCTATTCTATTTTGTGCAAGATGATGGAAAATGGAGGAGTGAAAGATCACAAGAGTTGTGAAGAGTTAATTAAGAGCCTCAATGATGAGGGAAACACAAAGCAAGCAGATATTCTTAGAAGAATGATTCTCGGAAAGGAAACAACACTTGACAGCAAGAAAGGGAAGAAAAAGACACCCATTGCTACCTGATTCCTCTAACTTTGCTACTGGTTCAGGTTAGAATTTCTGAATCACATTTATGAAAGATGATGACAGGAATTTTTTTTTTAAGCAGAATAATATGAGAAGCCTATCCTCATTTTCCCTTTTTAAGTTTTTGCATTTTGAAGTCAGATATTATATCTTTATGTAGGAATTTTATCTTTTAGATATGCAAATGCCTATAACCATAGGTTATCTGGAAAATACATAGGGAATGTGGTTTGAGGTCTAACGACATCTACAATTGGATGAGTGTTTAACTTTTCATGAGTGGCCTTTGTTCGATTTATTCTTTTATCTCTTGCTTTAGTGAATAACATAAAAAAATTTGGCTTGTCCTATTATCCAATATTTATACTAAATGAGGTGTTTGTATCATTTTCAATTATACGGAAGAAGTTGATGTCATGGTGAAAGAACAATATTTTTGCATTACCCCTGTTTTTGTCCAGTGAGCTGCTGTGCTCGAGAGAAATTGTAAAGATCTAGTTATTTTTGCTTTTCCGGGTCAGTGAAAAAAGGATTGACAGGATTTCATATACAGTTGGTATACATTTATGCCATTCTTTTGAATGACTAGTACATCCTCTCTATACATCTAGATAATGACTTCTGTTGTATAAAAAATAAAAGATAGAATTATGCTCTATTACCAATTCCTTTTCATGCATTTAAGCTTCCATTAGCTTCCTTTCCATCATTGTTAATGGTTCTTTCCTTTGTTTAAAGTTCACGCCCTTTTTGTATTTATTCCCTTTCTTTCTTATATATGATGATTTTCCTTGTATTTTCAATCACTATTCTCTTGCCATCCCTGTTGAACATCAATTTCTTTGCTCTTATCTTGTCTGTCTGCCACGTGATGGCCGACAGACAGAATTGTATACTTTTCTCCTGTGGCATTTAAAATCTGAATCATCCTATTGTCTCCTTCCATGTCTAATGATTGTAAGTATCTATGTTCGATAGAGATTGCACTAAGATGCTTTGCTAAAGAGAAAAGAAGAGGAAAAAGAAACGATTCAACAAAAGTAAAAGATATCTTGTTGATGGTTTAATCTCTTTTTACTGGCTAACTGCATATATACCTGTTAGATAGCAGCAAATGAACTGAACCTGAATGGACAAACCTGCATCACGGTTTGTTTATGAAATGAGCCAAGTTATTTATTTGACATATGTGCCATTTTTTGTTCTGAAGTTTGTTCACATTTAGGTTATCTATTGCGCCACACTACTTAGCTCAAACTAAAGGCTCCAAAATTGTTTGCTGTTGTTGCAGATTTGACACCTGCATGATCATGTGGCAGGTTCTCTCTATAGTTAAAAGAAAAACGCTTCTCTGGCTCTGTCATTAGCTTCAGCAACTAGGGCTTGTGGGTGTCTTTTCTGTTGCGCTTGTCTAGTCAAATTTTTTTCCAGAACATTGTGTTCACTGTAGTTTTCATCCTTTATTTCATTTCAGTTAGTTATGCTAACGTCGGAACAATCCTGGATGGTCCAAGGGAGAACTTTATGAATGCTGACAGGTGATATGCTCTCACTCATCGATAGTCCAGGTGGATTATGCAAAAAGATATTATCAATGGTTATGTGTGGCTTAGTTAAATGTGTCACACTGGCTTGTATAACATGTTGAAGTATGATAGAATACTTGGATCCACCTGAAAGAGTATCAATGCGACTCTTCATTTATTTTTAACTGATATGGAAAAAAGCAGAAACATAGTGTGAACACTTGTTTATTTCATCCAAAAATAAATCGTTCTGTAACTGCTTTTACCTAGCAATGACACTTTAAAGGTGGAGACTGTTGTCTCATACTTGGGTGGATGAGAGAATTCCCATTGTCTTGATGTGATTTATAGCTTGATTGGCCAAGGTTCAGAAATTAGTTTACTTTGAAAAGTGCTTTTCAAAAGATTACTTTTGGTGAGAAGTAGTTTGTGTTTGACCAATAAATTTAAAAAGCATTTTTCAGCAGCAATTCTTGTTTGTCAAGTACTTCTTCAAAGTCCCTGTAAATTTAAGACTATCTGTTGCAACAAACAAACGTTAAGTTGTTGCAATTGAGTAGCTCTGATGTTGAAAACAATTTAGTTGTCAAAAGTTATAATAATTCAAGTTTGAGCTTTAAAAATGATTCCTGGACCTTGCAAATTTGTTTTGAAATCACTACAATTAAGTTTTTTGTGGAGTCTGCTCTTTGTTTCGCGGGTTTTATTGTAACGTCAAGCCTTCCATCAACCTACTTTTCAAACATATAACCCTCTCGACACTCCCCATCCAAATTGGCAACCATATTACCCTCACAAAAGGAACACCTCATGTTGTGCACCTTTACATGTACCACCCTTTCTACATCTGCAAAAACTTTAACAAGAGTTTTACCTAGATAACCAATTCCCAAAATGTTGACATGAATGATGAGGCTACAACAAATAGATTGTGGGATGGACCCTAACATGGGGTATGGAGTGGCAATGTAGCACCTAGGGATAGGGTACTATCTAGAGGCTTGGTCGGAACCAAGGTTATAGATGGAAAGGGTGCGGTGGTAGAGGTGACCAAAATCGAAGTTTGAGTACCATCACAGTCAATCTTCCCAAATTCAAAGGTAGTAGTGATTTGATCAGTTCCTTGAGTGGAAGTTACAAAGTCAGAGGATCTTCTTCACCAATAACATCTTAGTTGCTTTGAAGATAAAACAAATCCCTTACTCAATTTGACTGCTATGACTTGCATACTTGGCAAGAGCTGGTAGAGATCATGATCATGCATGGAGTCGAGGTAGTGAAACCTAACTATTATCAGGATGTTCTCAAGAAGGTGTACATGATTCAGCAAGGCACCAAAAAAAATTGAGGAGTACTATTGACAACTTGAGGATGAAGACCAAGATTGAAGAGCATTTGAGCTATGCGGTGATAAGATTAGTAGCCAACTTGACACATGAAATCTCCAACATTATTGGGGCATGGAAGAAGCTTTTCATGATGCTTCTAAGGTTGATGAGTCTTGAAAGCAAAGGGAGATTATAACTCAAAGAGTACCTCAACTTCTTCCTGAAACAAAGTAATGACAAGTGGAAATCTTCATCCATTCGGGAGCACTTAAAAGTTAGTGGTCAGAATACCCAAGCTAGACTAGATTATAAAGCAAAATAGGACGATAAAGCTAAAAGAGGTAATCATTCAAAACCTAAGTTTCCTTATCCTTTTATATTCAATGTTATAAATATCAATATAGAGAACACATTGCAAGTGAATGTCCCAATAGGAGGTCAAGTGTTGCACTACGTGATAAATATCATTCTGATGATAAGGAGTAGTGTGGTGTGGAGAGTGAGGAACATGAGCCTAAGATTTAGTATGATGGAGAATCCATGTAGGGTGATTAAAAGAAGTTGGAGGAAAATGAGAATGTTGCTTGTCTCATGAGAAAGGGGAGAGCCTCTACAATGTGATGATGAGCCATTGGAGGAGAATGTGAATATTTCTTGCATTGTGAAACGAATCATGTGGGGCACTTTCTAAAGAGAAACTTGATCAAAGAGAGAATATATTCCATGCTTGATGCAAGATCATAGAAAAGGTATGTTCCTTGATCATTGCTATTGAAAGTTGTACAAATATGGTGAGAAATGTGGGAACAAAAGCTTGGTAACAACTAATGTGGCAGCCACACTTGTTGAAATTAATAGCCACAAATGTAAAAGTTGAAAACCACAAATGTGAAAGTTGGCAGCCACATTCTTAGAAGTTGGTAGTCAAAGTTTGGTAGCAAAACTTTGTGAAAATTGGCTGCCACATTTATGACACTAATGATGTAATCAAGAGATTCAAAACTTTAAAAATAGAGTAGTAATTGAACACATGAAGATACACCAAAATAGAGAAGCAATAGAGAGTAATCCACAAGCTATTTCTTAGTTTGTGAGAAAATACTGTGGAAGTAATATTATAGTGAGTTGTAAGAAATAAAAGAGTGGTGAGTAGTAGTCTTTTGACACTCAACCAAGTTTTCATCAATATTATTGTATTACTTATTCGTGTATCATATTTATCCTATTTTAATATTTGGTGTCATTGTTACTCTTCCTATTGCTATTTATAGTGGACATTATCATTTTGTCTAACAACATTATATTAGAGATATGGTAAATAATAGTCTTTCATCCTTTCGATACCCCCGCCTCATAAGAGAAAATTATGAAAAATGGTGTCTACGCCAAAGAGATAAAGTTGATGATTTTAGAGGAGTTTTGGGATCCCAAGAGGGCCCGATTGTCTGGTCAATTTTCTAGTGCCTTATTTGGAGGCAGAGGTTCACATAGCGGTAGTAGCTCCTTTTAGCGTCATGGTACGGTTCATGATATTATGCTAGCATGTGAGAGTGGGCACTCACCTAAGATCTTATGGTTCCGACGAGGTGACCATGGTAGTTCGTCTTTTTGCAGTAGCAGTTATCCATGCTGAGGTCTTATTTTAACTTGTGGGGATCCGAGTCATCTGATATAACAGTGTCCTCTTCAAACTAATTCAGAACCCCAATGTTCATATTCAGCTACTCCAGCTAGAGATTCAGTGCCTCCAGCTAGGGCTTGAGGCAGAGGTCAGACTGGTAGAGGTGGCAAGAGTATGGTAGAGGTATTCCAGCTCTATATGGTGGAGGTACAAGTTCTACTCATACTGAAGGCGGAAGCGAGGTCCAATGATATTCTTTTCCATGAAGGCCTAAGGCCAATACTTCTGATGTTTGTGATTATAGGTATCATCCCAGTTTGCTATCAACCTGGGTCTGTATTGTTTGATATGAGGTCTACTTCTCATATGTATCTACCTATTTTGCTGCTAGGTTTGATATGATGTCTGATTACATGCATGTGCTTATTCATGTTTATACACCAGTGGTAGTGGGTGAGTCCTTAGTGGTGGATCGAGTGTATCGATCTTGTCTTGTTTCTTTGGTCGGGTATGATACTTGGGTAAAGTTGATCTTTTTTGGGAATGGTAGACTTTGATATTATCTTGGGTATAAATTTTCTCTTTCCGCATATGGTATTCTTGATTATTATGCTAAGAATGTGACCTTAGCGATGCTTAGTGTCCCGAGAATTGAGTAGACATGTGTTAGTCGTTCTTACCCTTGTAAATTTATCTCCTTCATTCGAGCTTAGTGATTGGTTGATAGAGGTTGTTTGTCCTATTTGTCTTCATTCGGGATACTAGTGTTGAGCCACCTTTCATAGATTTTGTGCTCGTGGTTCGAGAGTTTCCAGATATGTTTCCCACTAACATTCTAGGTGTTCTTTAAAATAGGATATCTATTTTGTTATTGACTTAGAGTCAGGCACCAAATCCATCTCTATTCCTCCTTATCGTATGGCTCCAGCCGAGTTGAAGGAATTAAAGGATCAACTACATAATTTATTGAGTAAAGGGTTTGTTCGCCCTAATGTCTCTTCATTAGGTGCTTCTGTGTTTTCGTGAGGAAGAATGATGGATTAATGAGGATGTGTATTGATTATCAACGGTTGAACAAAGTGACCATGAAGAACAAGTATCCTCTTCCTCGTATTGATGACTTGTTTAATCAGCTTCAAGGTACATCTCTATTTTCAAAGATTGATTTGACATCTGGGTATCACGAGCTAAAGATTAGGCCATCAGATATCCCTAAGACAACATTCGGGCACTATGAGTTTTTTGTGATGTCTTTCAGTTTGACTAACGCCCCTCCAACATTCATGGAGTTGATAAATGCAGTATTCCGACCTTATCTAGATTCCTTTGTGAAAGTGTTCATTGACAACATCTTGGTCTGACGAGTGTGAGGATAACTTTCAAAAGCTCCTTGTTGACTTCAACTCCTATTTTTACTTTACCTGGGGAGGGTGTAGACTTCACTATTTATTGCGATCCTTCTGAAGTCGGGTCAAGTGGTGTTATGATGCAGAAAAGAAAGGCAATCGCATATGTTTCTAGAATATTGAAGACCCATGAGAAGAAATACCCTACTCATAATTTGGAGTTGGTAGTCGTATTATTTGTGCTTAAGCTTTGGAGACATTATATGTATGGGGTTCATTGTGAGTTCTTCATGGACCAACAAAGTCTTGTGTATATCTTTATCCAGCAAGATCTGAACTTGAGGCAACGCAGATAGCTTGAGCTATTTAAGGACTACGACATCACTATCTTGTATCATTCATGGAAGGCTAATGTTCTGGCTGGTGCTTTGAGTAGGAAGACTTCTAGAATGAGAATTATTCCCACTATTAGCGTGAAGGAGAGACCAATGGGTAAAGATACTCAGAGATTATCCAATAGTCTCTTCCAATTACATTTCTAAGGAGGCAGGTGGTTTGATTGCTTTTATGCTTAGTTGAGAAGATTCGTGAGCGTCTATTTGATGACTAGAAGTTATGTCTCATTCGAGACAAGGTGATGAGAGGGGAAGCCAAGGAGGTTGTCCTTGATTTTGAAGGTTTCTTGAGGATTGGTGAAAGATCTGCATGCCTAAGGCGATCGAGTTGATTAGATTGATTCTTGAGGAGGCCCACTATTCCAAATAAATAATTCATCCAGGTGCAGCAAAGATGTATCATGATTCGGGCCAGCACTATTGGTGATCTGGGATGAAGAGAGATATTGTATATTTGTTTTGAGGTGTTTGATTGCCAATACTTCAAAGTGTGAGCACCATCGACCTGGAGGTATATCTCAGAGAAGGCTTATTCCTATTTGGAAGTGGAAACAGATTACTATAGACTTTGTTATGGGACAACCTGCCACCGTTGGCGGTTATTACTCCATTTGGGTGATTGTTGATAGGTTGACTAGGTCCACCCATTTCATTCCAGTTCGAGTGTTCGTAGTTAGCCGAACTTTAGATCAGTCAAATTGTGCGATTGCATTGGCTCCCAATTTTTATTGTCTCTAATCGAGGTTCGTTGTTCACTTCCCATTTCTGAAAGGCATTGCAACATGGTTTGGGTACTCGGCTAGATATGAGTGCAACTTTTCATCCTCAGATGGTTGGTCCGAACAGACGTTTCAAGTGTTGGAGGACATGCTCCGAGCTTGTGTAATTGATTTTGGTGCTAGATGGGATCGACATTTTCCCGTAGCAGATTTTTCTTACAACAACAATTACCACTCGATGGCCTCATTTAAGGCATTGTATGGCAGATGATGTAGAACTCTGAATGAATGGTTCGATTCAGCTGAGTTGTATTCATTGGATACAGACTTTCTTAGAGATGCTATGGAGCAGCTTCGTGTGATCTAGAGTAGACTTTTGACAGCCTAAAGTTGATAAAAGAATTATATGGATCAGAGAGTTCGAGCCTTAGTTTCATAGGAGGTGATCATGCTTGGCTCCGAGTATCACCCATGAAGGGTGTTACAGGGTTTGAAAAAATGGCAAGCTTAGCCCTAAATTCATCGAACCCAATGATATTTTGAGTCGTGTGGGAGAGGTGGCCTATAAGTTGACCCCCAATCTAGCTTGTCAGTTGTGCACCCCATTTTTCATGTCTCCATGCTTCAGAAGTACGTGTCAGATGAGTCCCGTGTAGTTCCCCTTGATTTGGTTGAGTTGGGTCCAAACTTATCTTTTGAGAAGGAGCCTATAGCCATTTTGGATAGGCAAGTCTGGAACCATAGGATTAAAGAGATTGCTTTAGTGAAGATACAGTGGAAACATTGTTCAATCGGTGAGACGACTTGGGGGACAGAGTCAGATATGCATGCCAGATACCCTTAAATTCTTTCAGCTTTAGGTAATTTCTTTTGTTTTAGGTTCAAGGAAGAACATGCGTTTTAGTGGTGAATAATGTAATTACTCGGTCGGTCTTTTTTGAAAAGTTTCATGAATTGACCCATTTGCCCTTCCCAAACTGCTGAAGCCCACGTCTTGCACTATGGTGGCGCGTTGCCCCAAAAGCCCCAACAAAAAATCCTAAATTTTACAATTTCAAATCCAAGAAGAACAACAATTATTCTTCAAACCCTATAAATAGAACATTATGCCTCTTTTGAAGGGGGCCATCATACTTTTTAGCATAAGAGGCAAGGAATAGAATTCACCATTAGGGTTCTTCTTCTTCTTTTCTTAGACATTAGTAGTTAAAGATCCTTGCTTTGGACTACGACTACGAACGATTGTTAAACATTGATTTCTTTGGATTAAGTTGGTTATTTTTATAAAGTATTCTTGTATTCTTGGTTTGGTATTTTGATGTTAGGCCTCTATTAGAACAAATACCTTGTTTACTTTTGAACTCGAGAGAAGAATAGAGAGATAGAACATGAAACACAAGGAGCATAATCTTTTCTTGTATATCACTTGAATTGAATTGTTTTTAGGATTGGCATCTACAAAATACCATGCTTGCTTATGAAACTGGATGAAATGTAAATGTTCAACTTTGATTATGTCTATCCCACTAAACGATGTAGTTACACTCTCAACTGGAGTAGATAATTAGAGATAGAAAGATTGTAATCATAAAATTAATCTTGTAAATCAATAGTTTGATGACCATCTGAAATACTGAAAAGATTTGTGAAGGATGAATTCCTAAATTAAGCTATAGCCTTGGAATTGCCCCCATCATTGTAAGATAATTTTATTATTCAATTCTTATATTGTTAGTTTACAAATATATAAATCGAACTATTCTAGCACCCTTGAATAAATAATTATCATATATTTATATAAAAGAGAACCCTAGGCCCGCCTATGTGGCGCCACCACAAACAAGAATTTCCTTTCAAATTTATTTATTTCCAAAACTAGCCTTCCTCTTTCATTAAAATATGTAACTTCAATGAAAAGTTGCGACTTTAATGAAGAGTTGTGACTTTTATGAAAAGTTTTGACTTTTATGAAAAGTTGTGACTTTAATGAAGAGTTGCGACTTTTATCAAAAGTTGTGGCTTTAATGAAGAGTTGCGACTTTAATGAAGAGTTGCGACTTTATGAAGAGTTGTGACTTTTATGAAAGTTTGTGAAGTTTCCGAAAGGTTGCAACTTTTCCAAATAGTTGTAACCTTTTTGAGAAGACACAATAAACATTTGTTCACACTATCCTTTGTTGTCTATAAATAGAGGGATTTCCTCTCATTCTAAAACAACAAAAAATCTGCTCTTCTTCTTCTACTTCCGTAAAATTAAATATTCGTGTACTTTTCTCCTATTGAGTAAGTGACACCACTTTTGTTGTATCAATAAGTTGATGAATATAATCGTCCCCTCATGAGAGGATGTAATTCTTTAAACCTCTGGTATTGGAGGGCAATAGTTTTCTTAAGGGGAAGTGGTGCATTTAGTGGACTAGATTTTTTCCTTTCTATTTCATTCTATTTTTACATATCCTGGTATGTTTTTCTACATTCATTAATTTATGCATATGATATTAATTGTTGTTTTTTAGTACATGTTTTAAACTCTGTTGTTTAAGTTTCTGCAAAATTATTGTCTCCGGTTATATTGAACATATGCACATATAGTACGTATATTGATTGTGCAAAAAATAATTATTGTACTTAGTTCCAAGGATTAATGTTTTGATATTCTATATTAAATTCTATAACTTAAAAGTACTATATATAAGCTTACATATTATCAATTTTTCTTCACTTTCCTTTTAATGTTGATTAAAGAACCAATGATTTATAATTTCGTGAATAATTCATTCATTAGAGGTTCTTGAGTTATATGATAATGAAAAATAGTCAAATTTATGTTGGAATATTGCTAATATTTTTTAATGCAAGTTCAATGCAATTATTATTTATGACCGCGCGAAGCGTGGACAAATTACCTAGTAGTAGTATAATTTAGTAAGATAGTTAATTGACAAGTCATTTGAGTTCGATAATCCAGCTATGAAAGAGCCGCTATATTACTTATGCAACCACATACACTTGCTTGTGCAATTGAAAGCAACAATCCACAACCATTTGGTCGTAGTGGAACAACCATATAGGATCCTTTTCAAACCTAAAATGTTGTCCTCGACAAATTCAACCATCTCAAGTGTCAAATGGTAAAATTGTTCACCTACTGTAAAGGCTGATAAAACAAGCATCAATAGAACAAGTAGTTGAAGACAGAGATCATATATAAGAGAAAAAAGAATAAAAGATGAACAGTCAAAATGTTTCATATCACCTTCAAATTCAGAAGTCAATATGGCTAAAGTCATATTTTAGTTGTAATTCGTTGTTCATTTCTCGGAAAATAGCAATGTCAATCATGTTCAAGCAAAGCTTATTGAAGAACTATCATTGCTAAAGAATAAGAGAAGCACAAAAAATAAAAAGAAAAAAAGACGAAAGTGCTGAAAATCATTGTACCACAAAGATATGATTTTCTTTGTTCACAAGAAAGTTATCAAAGACTGGTCTATGTACTGCTTAAACTGTACCCTATTCGTTTATTGGGGAAAAAAACCTTGCAACTAATCTAAAACACATGAAGAACATGTACCATTATGAGAACAAACTTGATCTGAAAGCTGCAGAGTTGCAATGGAGGCCATCTCTGTATTATGCAACTTGATTCAGCCATCCATGTTCACACACGTTTACACTAAGAGCAGGCATTTTCCTCAAGCTTAAGGATTTTAGACTACAAAGGGTAAGAATATCCTCGTAGATACTTTGAATCCACACCTGATTCACGTACCAGCGCCAGACGTCCTGTTCGTGCTACCTGGTAGAGTAATCAGGACAGGAAGCTCAGCCTCGAAAAACACAACCATAATGGAAATTGCAAAGGAAAATTAAACTTTTCATATTGAACTCATGAACATAAAGCTTTTGGAAAATATACAGAACATGGTGGTACAATATGCGCTGTTTTAGCCACTACATGAACTTAGTCATACCTGCTCATGTGGTAGGCTAAATAAGGAATACAATATCATCTTCCCTATGGGTTGTGAACTGAAATCTACTCATTAGTATAACATTTAACTCGATTTACTGCATTTCCCTTTCTTGAGCTAATAGCTTTTAGCATCTGCATAGCCACACCATAAGATGACCTGATTATCTCTTACATCTCCATCCTCCCCCTCGTGCTTCCCACTATCCTTTTTCCTTTTTTTGTTTTGTTCCCTTTCTGGTGCTTATTCAATGTCTTGCTACCTTATTTTTGCTCAATTTAATGCAAAAATTCATATTCCACATTGACGTCAAAAATTTCCTGAAGAAGAATGTACATATTATGCAATACATTTAGGTCAACAGCATCTCTTCAGAAAGGTTCATACTTATAGACTTCATTTCATAAACAAGGCATAATTTGATCCCTGTTCTCTTAATCTCATGAACCAAACAAATGACTGAAACGATAGACTTCATTTCATGAACAATGCATAATTTGATCCCTGTTCTCTTAATCTCATGAACAAACAAATGACTGAAACGCTGTAGTAAAGCCTAGCCATCATAGTGACCCTTATCCCTTTGTATCACAATTCGCCATTACAGTCCATCCCTATCACAATCCCTGGACTTCGGAGCCCTTTTACAACCTCATTTTTGCACTAGCAGCAGCACTGCATATTACTGGATAATAATTTTGATATCAAATAACAGGAGTGCAATAGGTAACTGACCTCACAAATACCATAAGGCTCTAGTAGCCGCTGCAAAGCAACCATCTTATGCAAATCTCCTGTAAGCTGGACAAAGCAACGAAAACAATAGCTCATTAAAATGGCCTAGCAAAGCTTCATCCATATTAGATAAAAGTAAAGGGCTGCCAGGTTGGTCTATTAATTACAATTGAAGTGCAGATAGATAAAGCTCATACAAACTTTTCTTCTTCAGGACAACACTCGAAGAGTGTTACTCCGTACAAACATAAAGAACCAAAAAACTGATTTATCATGATCCATGGTAGTCTGAGGGAGCAAAATAGAAATGGTGAACGATTGCATGTTCATAAAGCAATAGCTTGTCCATGCCAATTTCTTCAATGAAGGGAAAAACCTTATGCAAGTGATGCGAGCATCAGCTATAATGATGTACTTCCATTTACAAATAAGGTGGGGAAATGGAGGATGAAGCAGGAGCACTTGAAAAAACAAACTTAAATATATCACAAAATTAATACACAATGTTTCTTGCATTAACCCAATAGGCATATCGTACACCCAGTACCAAAGACGGCCTATAAACGAAGTCCAGAGAACACATTCAAAATACTAGTGCAAAGGAATCTTCACCTCAAGAGTTATAGTATGGTCAGACACATCAACAGCTTTTGCTCTGAAGATGCTGGCAATATCCAGAACATTACGGCGTGCTGCAGCATTCACAGCAATCTTTATCAACATTAGTTCTCTCTCAGCAAATGGGTGGTGAGTAAAATCCCGAACCTGAACAGATGCAACAAAACCATTTATCATTTTTTGCTCATTCACAAAATAGGAATGCAAATTAACATTGTACTTTTAGATCAATAGGGTCCCTACAAGTTGTTGCATGTACGGGGACAGCAACATTCTGTTTAATACAGTAAAACAGCACTTGGTTCTTGGCTTGAAAAACAGTCATCTTTGTTTGGTTGGTTTTTGTTTGGACAACAAATGTTTGGATCTGATTTTTCTTTAAGAGAAATAAAAGGATTAAGGATTTTAAAAACACCCGCAGAAAAATAAATGTGCATGCTTTTTAGAAAAATTGAAACAGTATGTCAGAATTTGCACTTTAACCTGATGAAGTAGGTCCGATCAGGACCAAAAGATTGTTTTATGTTCCTGGAGTTAGTTACAAAACCGAGAAACAACTTCAAGCATATTCGTTTTCAAAGATAGACAAAGTCCCTTGTTAGACATGAATGATTTGAAAATTTAAGGGACATCGCATGATAAGGTGCATGACACTGTATTTCTATATGTACTTTTCTGTTTAGCCCTAATCTACACAAAAAGAAGTAGAAGGAATAAAGGTCTCCCATCTCACAGATTCTGAAAATGATGCTAATTAAAAATGACAACTCATAAAAATCACTCACTGTAGTTTCAAATACTAATAGGAGTAACGTGCAATGCAAAATCTAAAGCATAAACAGGCTCTTAAAGTTATATATGTAAGATGACATACACATCAACAGTCCAATAAATCCATCAACAGTTCAATACTTATCTTTTAGAAGGTAATAAATCTGTATACAAATAACCAGCACAAAAATGTGCTGGAAACCAAAATGAGAGTTACATCAGAGGATCCAAACAAAAGTAAAAACTAAAGACTAAGAACTCCCTGCTCTTCTTACAAGAAACCTAGAATGTCGATAATTATAACTGGATCATCTATATATTCTGACTTGCACCAAAACAAAATTGAAGAATACATTTCATTCTGAATCTTTGCAAGGGGTTGCTTGTTAATAAATCTTCATATCAATGGTGAAATCTCAACTGAACTGCAGTAAGGAAGCCATAACTGACTGAGAGCATTTTGTGAAGAGCTGGGGTTTGAGAGAAAGAGAAATCACACTTTCATTAAGTAATGACTGAGTATTTATACATGTAAACAAGCATGTAAACTACTTTCTAACTAATGGAATATTCTGGAAGATCTAGCTAGCTAACTAACTTTGACAGCTAACTAATTATAATGCCTAACTATTAATTACAATTCTAATTACATATATATTATCAAAACTTGATCTTAATCTCAATACCCCTCCTCAAGTTGGTGGTGATAATCTCACAGCCAACTTGTCCAAAATAGCTGAATGCTTCACACCTGTTAGAGCTTTAGTAAGTATATCAGCCAACTGATTAGTAGTAGGAACATGATGCAAGGAAATAAGCCCCTCCTGAAGTTTGTTTCTCACAAAGTGACAATCCACCTCAATATGTTTAGTTCTCTCATGGAATACAGGGTTACGAGCTATGTTTATGGCAGACTGGCTGTCACAATATACATCAATAGGAGATGGATCCAAAATGGTCAATTCATTGAGTAATCTGTTCAGCCAAGTCAATTCTCCAACTACTTTCCTTAGTGATCTATATTCTGCTTCAGCTGATGACAAGGAAATAGTCTCCTGCTTCTTGGATTTCCAGCTGATAGGGCTGTATCCAAGTAAAATTAGATATCCACTAACTGATCTTCTTGAGTCTGGACAGGATGCCCAGTCTGAATCACAGAAAGCTTGGACAGTGCAACCAGGATCATTAGATAGATAAACTCCTAGAGTAGGATCCTGTTTCAAACACCTGAGAAGATGAAATGCTGCCTTGAGATGAGTGTCTCTAGGATCTTGCATAAATTGGCTCAACTGTTGGACACTGAAGGCTATGTCAAGTCTAGTGTTGGTAAGAGAGTTTAGTTTTCCAACTAGCTTTCTATAGTAAGTGGGATCATGAAGTGGGGTTCCTTCCTTTGCTCTTAGTTTGACAGTGGGATCAAGGGGTGAAGTCGTGGGAGCATAATTGAAACAGTCATATTCCTTTAATAAATGTAGGACAAATTTTCTCTGAGAAATGAGTACCCCTCCAGCAGTATCAAGTATTTCCATGCCTAGAAAATAATGAAGTTCCCCAAGATCTTTAATCTTGAATGTGTTGTCCAAATAAGTCTTGAGTTGTGTAATTTCATCAGTGTTTGTCCCATTCAAAATAACATCAGTGTTTGTCCCATTCAAAATAACATCATCTACATAAACTGCTCCAAATACCACCAAAGAACCTGATTTCTTGGAAAACAAACATAAACTGCTCCAAATACCACCAAAGAACTGATTTCTTGGAAAACAATGAGTAATCATAGTGTGAATGTGTATATCCCCTAAGGGCCAAGGCTTCAGTCAACTTAGCATACCTAGCTTGTTTGAGTCCATAAAGAGACTTGTTAAGCTTGCATACTAACCTTATATTATGTACCTCCAGACCTGGTGGAACTTTCATATATACTTCCTCATGAAGATTACCATGGAGAAATGCATTATTTACATCAAGTTGGAACATAGACCACCCCTTCTTCACAGCACAAGCTATTAAAGTTCTGACAGTAGTCATCTTGACTACAGGTGAGTAAGTCTCAAGTCTCAGTATAATCTATCTCAGCTTGTTGTGTGTACCCTTTTACAACCAGCCTAGCTTTAAATCTTTCAATGCTCCCATCTGCTCTATGTTTGACTTTATACACCCACCTACATCCAATTGCTTGCTTGCCCACTGGTAGTTCAACAAGATCCCAAGTATTGGTAGTTCAATGCCCCCCCCCCCCCCCCCCTAACTTTTTTAATACCCTAAAGTTTTAAAAATTACACTTTAACCCATTTTTTTACTTATAAATACCCCTAAATTTCATTCTTTTAAATCACAAAATCATCTATTCATCTTCTATTCTCTCAACTCTCTAATCTCTAATTCTCTAATATATAATATCTTAAATTTCGGTGTTGCCTTATTTGGTCTTTGGAAATTGGATTTGGAGCTTCAAAATACAAATTTCAACTTTCCACGTTCGGCTTTCGGTAGTCATAAACGTCTACTTTTTTAAGTAGACATTCGGTACATTCGTTCCAACTTTTATTTTACATTTCATTTATATTTAAATAATTATTTATTTATTTTGTGATTTATTATTTGCATTACATTTTTCGTATTATATATAATCTCACGTTTAATATTTTAATATGAATTCCGGTAAAAATATTGTTCAAAAAGAAAAGGGTAAAAAAAGTGCATTTGAGCGTGTAAAAAATATGTGTAACTTTACATCATCCGATAATGAAAAAACCGGTAGTTCTTCTAAATCAAAAACTAAAAAATCTACTATATTAAGAATAAATACGAATGATTATACACATGTTGATGATACGGTTTTTAATATTGATAGTAATTCAGGATTAGATCCTTATCATGAACATTTACAACGTCGCTTTGGTAATTTTGATGAGGATTTGCCTAGTGATAATGATAATGATATTGATAATTATACTGATACGCCTACTTTTGATGATGATGATGATGAAACTGAGCCACCTACGGCTACTAATACTCCTAGTCCCGCTCCTAGTCTCGCTCCTTTTCGTTGTCCTGCCCCTGTTCACCCCGTACATCCTAGGCCTAAGGTAGAACGTGCTAAAAAATCGATTATTTGGCAATTTATGACACAAAACGAAGATAAAACACAAGCTATTTGTAACAAATGTAAACATAGATTAAATCATAAAACTGTTGGTAAATCTGGTGGGACGGGACATTTGAGTAGTCATTTAATGTCTTGTTGTAAAAATGAATTTTTGCATGCTAAAGCGGTAGCGGAAGCTAAAAAAAACGGTACCCCCCTTCCTGAAATGTAGGAGTAAGCGGCTCTAACATGGTACAAACACAATTAAATCCGTCTAATGTTTCTGGCTCTAATTTATCACTTTCATATAGTAGAGAAAAAGATCTTGAAGAACTAGCTAAAATGATATGTATTATGGGTTTGCCATTTAGTTTTGCTGAAAATCCCGGTTTTATACATTATATTCAAATTGTATATAATCCAAATTTTAAAGGTTTTGTTAGAAATACAATAAAAAGGCTGTATTTGATTATCATGCACAACATTTTCAATATCTTCGTTGTTTATTTTATTATAATACTTGTAAAATAGCTATTACTTCTGATATGGGTCGTAGTGTAAACGGTAACGATTATTTGATTGTTACTGCACATTGGATTAATGAAAATTGGTATATGCAAAAAAAAAAAATAGGTTATAAATGTTGTCAAATGCAAAAAACCGGTAGTTATATTGCTCAAACTATTTTAGATATTTTACAAAGCTATGAAATATGTGATAAAATAAGTAGTATGACCTTAGATAATGCTTCAAGTAATAATGTTGTTGTTGAATATTTAAAACCTACTCTTTGTCCTTTCTATGGTGATAATTATCATATTAGGTGTACTGCACATATATATAATTTGATGGTTAGAGATGGTGTACAGATGTATGATAACGGATGTACGAAAGTTGAAAATGCATGTCATTTTATATTTAAATGTCAAGTTAAGTCTAGGCATAAAGATTTTCAAAATCGTTGTTTTGAAAATAATCTTCCACCTAGAAAAATTCCAAAAACAGTGTCTACTAGATGGAATACTTTATATGAAATGCTTGTAGTCGCTTATGAATATAGAATACCCTTACAAATGGTCTGGAATGCTCATAATTCTGATATGGCATATAGACTAGATGATAGTGATTGGCGTGATATAAATGAACTTATAAATTTCCTAAAAGTTTTTTACTTAACTACAAAAAGAATATCTGTGCTTTATAGTCCATCAATTTGTACTGTTTTGCCTGATATTTGTAGGATTTCTTCTAAATTATATCAATTTAAAAATAAACCAAGATTTCAACAAACCATTGAAAAAATGATTCTAAAATTTAAAAAATATTATATTCCTATTCCTCAAATTTATTTAACCGCGTGTCTGTTAAACCCTCATTATAAAGATGTAGGTGCATCAAAAATGGTTGAAAAAATTTATTTTAACTTAGATATTAATGATGTATTAGAAGAAAATCAAGAAATTCCTAGTTGTCAACAAGTTAAAGATAGCATAAAAATTGAAGCTAGAAAATTGTATGATTTATATAATGCTAATATAAATTTATCAAGTGATGAACCTCAAAGCTCTAGGAGTAGATTTGATAAAGATAATATTGATGCTTATATATATGATTATCTTGAACTTTCTCACGATAATAGAAATGATTTTGATGCCTATGTTAATCAAAATACAGAACCTACTGAAGATATTCTAGCATGGTGGAGAAATCGCGGCAAAGGATTTTCAAAACTACAACCGATAGCTCAAGATATATTAGCTATGCAAGCATCGTCAGTAGCTTCGGAAGGCGTCTTTAGTGCAGCAAGGTTTCAACTTGGAGATCATAGGCATTCACTAGCAGCCGACAGCTTGGAGATATCGGTATTATTTCGAGATTGAATTAATGCCGAGAGAAGACATTTGGGTCGTGAATCACTACCGACCAAATTTCAAGATGACGTTGATGAAGTAATGCAGGATTATAGTGACGACGGGATTGAAGCAATGGAAGATCTTTCTATTCAACCAATTCCCGAACATGTTACTAAAGAAATGTTGAATGATTTACGAAAGGATTTATATGGTGGCACCAACTATTAGTAAGAGTATGATAATTCGAGATTTAATTCAAACAGAACCCTTCCTAGAAGGTGGCTGTGTAGATTAAATCTTTTAATACTCTACTAATATTTTTGTAAACGTAATTGTAACATCAAATAAATATTAATAAAAATATAGGCTATTCGCCTTAATTTGTTTTTTTATTATTGTTGTATTAAATTTAATTTTTAATATTGTCAATTTTTAATTTTATAACTTTCAAGTTTGAATTTACAATTTTTTCACTTTAAAAATTTGAAATTTAAATTTCAAACTTTAAAAGTTTGAAATTAAAATTTTATAACTTTAAAGTTTAAATTTAAAATTTTCAAACTTTTAAACTTTAAAGTTTGAAATTTAAATTTTACAAACTTTAAAGTTTGAAATTTAAAGTTTCAAACTTTTAAAGTTTGAAACTTTAAAAATTTGAAATTTAAATTTTATAGCTTTAAAGTTTAAATTTAAAATTTATAACTTTAAAGTTTAAATTTAAAATTTCAAACTTTAAAAGTTAAAAAATTTAAAATTTTCAAACTTTTAAAGTCTGAAATTTAAATTTTATAAACTTTAAAGTTTGAAATTTAAAGTTTCAAACTTCTAAAGTTTGAAATTTAAATTTTATAACTTTAAAGTTTGAAAATTTAAAAAATTTTAACTTTTAAAGTTTGAAATTTAATGTTTTATTTTTTTAATTATTATAATAAAAATTATATTCAATTAAAAAAAATTAAATCAAGTTTTAAATAATTTAAATTAATTTTATTTTTTTAATTTAATACCGGTCCGGTATACTACCGGTTCCCTTCCGGACCGGGACGGAATAGGTATTTTTTACCGGTTTACCGGTCCGGTCCGGTCCCGGTTCCGGAACGGTTCCGGTTCGCACAGTACCGGTTCCGCCCCGGTTCCAGAACTTACCGGTCCGGTTCTCCCGGTTCCGGTACCGCCGCCCCCCATAGTGGTGATGAAAGATCAGTGGGATGTTTCCTGATGGGTGAATCAAGTTCACACCTTGTATCATCTACATTATTGTCATAAGACCCATGATCAGTATAACCACTAGGATTAGGACTAAATGACATAAACTCAACAGATTTCACAATGGATGGAAAAGTGCATTTCTCAGCAGACAAAGTAAAAGGAAAGATATCCTCATGAAAGACCACATCCCTGGAAACATGTATTTTTCTTGTGGCAAGACTCATCACCTTGTATCCTTTTGTGCCAAAGGGATATCCCACAAATATATGAGGAGTGGTTCTGGGCTCAAGTTTATCTCTTAATATTTTAGGCACAGTAGGGTAACACAAACAACCAAAAGATCTGAGTTGAGTGTAATTTGGTTTCTTGTTATATAGCAGCTCATAAGGACATTTGTTCTTGAAGTGTGTTGAGGGTAATCTATTTATAATGTGAGTGGCTGTCAAGACACATTCCCCCCAATATTTCAAAGGTAGTTTAGATTGGAAAAGAAGGGCACTTGCTGTTTCTAATAGGTATTTATGTTTTCTTTCTACCACACTGTTTTGTTGTGGGGTGTATGGACAACTTTTTTGATGAATTATACCCTTGTTCATGAAAAATTGAGCTGCTTCATTACTAGTGAACTCCAGTCCATTATCAGACCTGACATTTTTTATGATGGTTTTGAATTGATTTTCTACCATGTTTGTGAAGGCTTTCAGCACATGCAAAGCATTACTTTTAGTACTTAGAAGATGGGTCCAAGTGGATCTACTATAATCATCCACCAGGGTAAGAAAGTATTTGTGATTGTCATATGTGGGAACATGATAAGGACCCCATACATCAATGTGAAGCAATTCAAATATGGACTTGGTTTGACTATTGCTTTGGCTGAAAGGTAATCTTTCTTGTCTAGCCATAGGGCATATGCTGCACATGAAGGGTTGTTTTTGTGAAAGAACGGTTGGTAGGGTGGAAATATTCCTCATTTTAGCAAAAGGTACATGACCGAGTCTGTCATGCCACAACAAATCTACACTATTCCTTGTGATCTTACAAGAATGATTATCAAACTGGACATTATCATTATTGTTGAAAGTAGAAGTACAAACAAGAGGATTATGAACAACATCAGTAGTGAATTTTTCACATTCATTTTCATGACAGAAATCAGTAACAATAGAAGGACATTTCCTACTACTTACAGAGAAATTAGTATTACTACTACTAGAATGACAACAACACACTGAACCTTTATTGACTCTATTGGCATTTCTCAGGCATCTTGAACACAGAAAGTACAACCCCTCTTTGTTGCTACCAATTGCCCGAGGCCTCTTCACTGAAGGGGCCTGCAACACACACAAAGTACCAGTGAACAAAACTGTGCACTTCATAGATGTAGTCAAGGAATGAACTGAAACTAGATTATACTTAAAGGATGGCACATATGTAGAATGATATCAGGTGTGATTGATACATCACCAAACTCTGTCACTTTAACTTTGTATCCATTAGGGAGTGAAATCAGTATAGGATAAGGTAATGTCTTAATGTTGGTCAAGGAGTTTTTATTGAAGGTTATGTGGTTTGATGCTCCTGAGTCTATGATCCACATATCATTGCTTGATTTAAAACATTTGCATGATGTTTTATCAAAATCAACCGAGGAAGAGCAAACTGTAATACCTGCAAAGTTCATAGAGCCATTATTGACACCTGCAACACTTTGATCCTCTCCCATTTCTCATTTTGAAAATGTTGTATCAGGTCCATAATCTTCCCATATTGCTCCTTTGTTATCTTTGCATTTTGATGTACATTACTCTGAGGTGGTTTTTCATCTCCATGTGTAGACATCACATCAGGAGTATCACTGTGCACATTTGCCACTACTCTTTTCCCTTTGTAGTTTCGATTGTCTTGCCTGTAGTTTTGTCCATTGTTGTGTCCATTTGGCTTGAGGTTTTGATTGTTGTTCTAGGGATAACCATGCAACTTGTAGCACTTTTCCTTAATGTGTCTTGTTTTCTTGCAAAAATCACAAAACAAAGCATTTCTTCCTCTGTTACTGCCATTGTAAAAATTGTTACCTCCTGAATTGTAATTATTTCCTGCATAGTTGTTATTTTGATAGTTAGTTCTAAAAGTTCTTCCTGCTTGAACCTTATTATTGGAGGCACCGACATTCAAGGATGTTGCATCCATAGGCATTCTACCAGATGGCTCAAACTCCCTTTGTTTCTCCTCTTGGATCAGTAGAGAGAAGGCTTGTGCCATTGAAGGGAGTGGGTTCATCATGAGGATGTTACCCCTTATCACCGTGTATACCTCATTCAATCCCATGAGAAATTGTATCAAACGTCTATCTTGTTCAACTTTATGCATGCTGTCTTTTGCACCACAAGTGCAGATACAACCGCATAGATTTCTCAGATTCAAAGTACTCAGCTCATCCCAAAGCTTCTTCATCCTTGTGTAATAGACAGTGATGTCCAATATTCCCTGAGTTAGATCATTGATTTCTTTCTATATTTGATACAACTTTGCTCCATTTGTTTGATCGTATCTATCCTCCAATTCCTTCCACAATTCTACAGAATCAGTCACATACTCAACGCTATCTGAAATCTCCTTAGTTAGTGAATTTAAAATCCATGATGTTACCATGTCATCGCACCTCTGCCATTGGCGAATCTGAGATGAATTTGTGCTTGGTTTCACACAACTCCCATCAATAAAACCCAATTTATTCTTCACAGATAGGGCTCGCATCACCCCTCTCCTCCATGATCGATATCCTGCTCCATCAAACTGAGTAGGAACCAACATCATTCCTGGACTATCTGAGGGATGCACATATAAGGCACTACTAGTATCGTTGCCAACATTGCTAGTTCCCTCAGAATTGGATGTGTTTTCGTCAATAGCCATGAGTATATTACTCAAAACAATTGTGAATTAAGTAGAAAAAGTGAATTCCAGATCCAGAAAAAAAAAAGAAGGGAAAAACTCAGAGAAGTACAAAACCTCTGAGATTCGATCTGAATTATTGACACACAGAGATCGTAGAAAGAAAAACGAGAATCAAAGAGTTGAAGTAAACGAACCGAGCTCTGATACCATAATAAATCTTCATATCAATGATGAAATCTCAACTGAACTGCAGTAAGGAAGCCATAACTGACTGAGAGCATTTTGTGAAGAGCTGTGGTTTGAGAGAAAGAGAAATCACACTTTCATTAAGTAATGACTGAGTATTTATACATGTAAACAGGCATGTAAACTACTTTCTAACTAATGGAATATTCTGGAAGATCTAGCTAGCTAACTAACTTTGACAGCTAACTAATTATAATGCCTAACTATTAATTACAATTCTAATTACATATGCATTATCAAAACTTGATCTTAATCTCAATACTTGTATCTTCAAAGACTTTGAGTTCCTTTTCTTCCATATTGTCCATCAAATTGTTGTTGGGGAAATTTCCCATCTGTCTTTTTTTTGTGTTGCATTTTACCCTCTGTTTTCATTTTGTCAAGACTTTAAATGTATTCCTAGCATTGCGCACCTGATACCTCTGAGGTTGATAAACAAATTCCATAAATGGCTGGTCATTTTGCAATGTAGAAACGGATGGTTAATTGTCTGCATTTTTTCCACATAAATAACATCTTGAACAAAGTTGGAATCCTCTTATGTTTGGTTTATCCCGGAGAGAGAACAACTTCCCAAACCAACCAAGTGAAAACTGACACTTGGTACGATAGCTTTACTTTCCATGTAAGTTCCCAAAGCAAATAACTGTGTTGTGATCCCTCTGATTCATGTATTTCTATGCAGAGATCACCAGGTACCTTTATTATGACTTCCATTTGAGAGAATCTTGCCTTCCTGCAGTCCCTTGCACTGTTCCAAGGTGCTAAAAAGGTTTGATAATCTGTTCATTTCTAAAACATGCATCAGCCTTATAAACGTCAGGTTTCACCCTTGTGTGGACCATACTTCCTCCAGTATAGACCCTGTCGTGAAGTTATATTTGTCAGGATATAGCTGTTTGAGGCTTCCAATACCCAACCAATCATCCTCCCAGAAAAATATTCTTCCTTCACATTGAAGCTCAGCTTTTCTCAGAAAACCTAGCCACAGGTTTCTTATGGATCTCCAGAGACTGGTATCATAAGGTTTACTCACCCCTCTTGTCTTCCAGAAAGCCTCTTTCATATAATTTGACAGTGCTTTGTGAAATTTCGTCCATCTAAGCCATTTGCTTCCAATCCCCATCTTAAGCAATATTCCCAACACAAGACTTTCAGTTGACATGGTCATAGACTTTCTCAATGTATAACTTGTAAATGATGCCTGGTTTCCCTTCCTTCTTTCTGAAGTCTGTACTTCATAAGCAGTCAGTACACCATAGGTAATTTTGCCTTCCCTTTATGAATCTACCAATTTATACATAACTTTCTAAGTCTTTCAGTGAAGATCTTGGAGATCAACATGTAAATACCTCTAAGGTCCCTCATATGTCTAGTTCTATTCTTTTTTAGGAATCAAAGCCACATAAGTGGCATTGGAACCTTTTTCAAACACCTCTTGAGAGTGAAAATTCTACACAGTTGCCATTAAATCTGTGTTTATTACTTTCCAACATTTGATTAAAAAGAACCATAGTATATCCGTCTGGTTTAGGAGTTTTATCTGTTACACATAACTTGCGACATTCCAGGCTTCCTTCTCCTCAATAGACTTCTGTAATTCTTCTTGTTCCTCTGTAGTGACTGAAGGGCAACTGTTCATGTTACAACATGGTCTCCATCTGCAGTGTCAGAGTATAACTTCTCATAAAATGTAATGATCTCCCTTTTGATATCAGTTATCTCCACAATAGTCTCCCCCTCCACCACCAACAGGTCAATATACTTGTTCCTCATATGAACATTGGCTATCCTTTGGAAGAACTTCGTATTTCTATGCCCTTGCTTCGGCTGCGGTGTTCTGGATCTTTGCTTCCAAGTTATTTCTTCATCTTTAGCATAATCTTCATATTCCATAGCAGGTCTGCTTTTCTGGTAACCTCTTCCTCATTCAAACATCTTTGTTGCTGTATTTATCCAGTTCTGTAATTTGGTTCAGAATCAAAATTTTCCAAATTGCCAAATTCACACATGTTCTTGAGCTCCATTCTTTCAATTTGTCTTTCAAAGCTTTAAGTTTAGTGGCTAAGATATTACTTGGCCTTTCTTTATAACAAAAGATGTCCACCAAATTCTGACTCTATCACTAAAAAGTTCAGTTTCCAACCACCAATTTTCGAACTGAAAGTAAGATGTGGTGTTCTCCCCTATGGAGCATCTCTTGTATTGCTGAACATATCATTCCATTCTACAAAAGAAGAACCAATCAATAGGGGAAGATGTTTCCAAACTAGTTTCCTGGTCCATATATAGCTTCCCCTACCAGTTAAGGATCAAACATCTCTTGTCTTCAATAAAGTTATAGAATCCATTCATGTACGTAGTGCTTCTGCTACAATTCCTCTTTCCAGACCCAAGCCCTGTGAAATGTGAATAAGCCCCTTGTAGCACCAATCTCCCACCAAACTTCTTGGATTTTACTGTTACAATTCGGAGCATAAACCCTGGTCATATGCCATTTAAAGTCCTCAATTTTATCTAAAATTGCATGTCCAGAGTATAGAACCCATTGCCCTCCTATATCTTGCTGTCCCACATCATTTGAGTGCCTCACCTAGTTCCACTAACCTCTAATTGTTCATACTTCACTCCCATATTTCACACGTTTGATTGTTCCCAAATATTTGCTAGTTTTGTTTCCAGAAAGCAGGAGACATTTGCTTTCCATTTAAGGATCAAACTATTAACCATTCTCTTTGCCCTGAAGAATTGAGATTTAACCCCCTCAGGTTCCAAGATATTATTTTGACATTCATTATTTCGCAATTAAATCCTCCTTCCCCGGTTCCTTACCACTATGCTTTTGGAGTTTCATATCAATGCCCAAACCTTTCAATTCCTCTAGGTCTTTTATTTATGGAGTTGCCGTAAACCACAGGCTCTGACTCCTGTTTACTTGCTTGCTATCAATATTCGTGAGAGGGCCAAAGCATCTGTTTAGAAACCATGAGTATCAATCCCAAACTGCTTGCTCAATTTAATCACATTCTGACAAACTCACTAAGATTCATCCACCTCTCCATCTATCTCCTAGACTTGAGACTAATATTTAAAGGTTCAGCATCCTCAATAGGCCATATAGCTGTCTCAAAGATTCAACTAATTGCACTTCTTCTTTGTTTCTTTTACTATCAGTTTGTGTTCCTTCTGCCTTTAATGTTTGTCATGGCATTTTCACAATCGTCCCCAGCTTCTTGGTTCGTCAACTCAATTATTTTTGAAACTGATGCTTTTTAGTTGTTTGAGTCGTCACATCTCCAGAACTGCTTTTGTAAAAACCAAAGTTTGGACTGTATGGATCACTAAGGAAGCTAGAAGTCCTTATGGGGTAGGTCTATGAAAAACAATCAGGAGCCAGTGGCCTAAAGTACGGGGAAATAGGAAAAGGAAGGAGGATATCATTCTGGAATGATTTGTGGGCTGGTCAATACCCCTTGAAACAGTTGTACCCTGTGATCTATAATCTGAACCAACAGAAGGAGGCAGCAATAACATATGTCAGGGACAGTCAAGGATGGAACCTCTCTTTCAGGAGAATGTTGAATGACTAGGAGATAAACAACCTAACAGATTTCTATAGTTCATTGAAGCAGGCCAATAACCTTAACACAAATGAAGACAGGCTACAATGGTTGAGGGCCGAAAATGGGAAATTCACAGTAAATCAGCGTACAGAGACCTTGATAGGCCAGTTGCAATGCTCTTACCATGGCCTGGAAGATGATATGGAAAATTAAAATACCTCACAAGGTGGCTTGTTTCATCTGGTTTGTAGCCACGCAAGCAGTACTAACTCAGGACAATCTAATGAAAAGGGGAAGACAATTATGTTCCATGTGCTTTTTTCTGAAAGAGAAACCGAGTCAACAAACCATCTCTTCATCCATTGGAGAGTGACAGAGACACTTTGGCAAGTGCTTTTTAACTTGAGGGTTTGAAGGCATACATCAGAAGCCTAACAGGCTGGAATAGAGAAGGAAACATGTCAGGCCACAAGGAGAGATGGAAGATAGTCTCTGGTTGCATCTGGTGGACAATATGGAAGGAAAGGAACCAGAGACGTTTTGAAAACAAGAGCATCCCTTTCCCGAGCTTGAAATTGAATTGCCTTACAACCTTTTATTTTTGGTGCAACTATGTCCTCCCTAGAAAGGTGGAGGACATTGCTCACTTTTTAGATGGTTTATGAGGGGTATAGGTGATAGATATATTTGGTTTTGCTGTAATTACTACTGAAATACAGAATTGGTGTATTTTGTCTATAAAATGTTAACTTCCTCAATTAAAAATCTCCATCAGCATTGAGTCCATTTTATTGTGGCTAACCATATTTTAATGACCTTGTTTGAGTAGCTGCACTTAAGTAAGTAAAACTGGGTCTGTTTGTAATAATATCAATTCATTTCGTTCTTTATTCGTTATTGTCTGGTGGACTAATCCAGAGCCAGACTCTAACAGAAGTGGGGGGCCTCAAAAGCCAGGTACCTCTGGTCATGTATTAGGTTTCTATTTGAAATTTGGCGCTTGTTTTGAATCGCAATTTTTATATTACAGTTGTTTTCCTTTCTCTCTTCCATATAGGGCCTTATTGTCCATTCTTCCTTTGTCACCACTGCTTCATCTCCTCCGGCAAACACCTCGGTGATTCGCACCAGAGAGGTATAATAAAGGTAAGACCTTATCTACTGTCTTCACCTCCTTTGGAACTCCTCTACATCTCCTTGAGTTTCTATTCTCTCTCATTTTAGATGGTTTTTAATGAGGTATCCTCATCTGTTTCCAGCCATCCTCTACAATGATTACCGCTGGCTTTGTAGATTTTTTTCGTCCATAGATGGAGTGGAAGACCCATAGCTCTAATAAATGTTCGTTGACTAAATGAGCAGCAGCCGACAGTCATCACCATTCAGATGAATCTTCACCCGCTTCCACCACCACTCCCCCTACAAGATGTGTTCCACACCATATTTATTTGGAAACTCAAACTGAAAACAACAGCCACCCATCTCATACATGTTTACCCCCAAAGACATTCTTTCAAGTACTTTTTGACAACAAGGGAAACCCGCAGCCGCTACCCTTTGGGTGCACACAGGGTTTTTACCCCCGCTCCTATGCAATAGCTCGCAAACCACATAGGAGAGGTAACCCGCACTAGGCAAGCCCGGTGCGACGAGCTCGACCCGGAAGGCAAACCCTTTGCTTTCGCTGACAAGGGGTTTCGAACTTGAGACCTCCAACATGGAAATCCCAAGCCCAAACCACTGGGCTACACCGAAGGGCGACATTCTTTCAAGTACTAGCAAACCACTTTCAGATATCTGCTAGCATTGGTTTATCCTTCAAATATTTGCTTAAGCTGCCCACCACACACCTTTCCAGAAATTCATTCACAAGATCCTCAGCTCCTCCAGATATGTTGCGCGTGTTGATTTGAGCTTCAGCAGATTCCTTTGTCGGCCATTTACTAGCTCTGACCAAATCTGCATAGAGAATCTTTTGATAATAAAGGCCCCTTCGTATTGTTTTATGAAGTTCTCATTCTTAAATGCAATGCCACTCTACCCTGCATTGAATGACCTCTGCAATAATAATAACCTATCTATTTTCTCCTTGTCCAGTCACTATTGTGTTTCCTTCAGCAACAGAAGCTCAACTGTTTCTCACTTAGCTTCCATCTTCTAATGTGTGGACCAGAATCCTTTGATGCCACCCGTACAACAAAAACCAGTCACTCCATGGTTTTCCTACTGAAAGTAGTTCTACGCATCAAATATCAACTACAGCTCTGGGAATGAGTCTGGTAATATCACATGATTTAAAACCTACAGCAAAAATAAATCATATTTTCACCCATGTTAAGCTACTACTGCTTTTAGATTAATCACTAATAAATGATTAGTAGAAAACTACTAAAACTGCCAGAAACTTTCAGAGATCGCTGGAGAAAAGGAAATTCCTCCTGACCTCCAGAAACTTGCCTGAGAGAATTTGTTGCTTGAATTTCAAGCACCTACAGTATCCCCAAAATTGCATTTTCATGCAGAAGTAAATAATAGAACTTTTTAAAAGCAATTGGGAGATACCAAGAGTTTCTGATCTCTTTGGTAAACTCGAAGGTTTCTCAGGCCTAAAGGAGGAGGAGGATTCTCTCACTTGGATAGGCGGCACCAAGTCTGTTTTCTCTGTCAAAACAGCTTACAACTACTTAATGGATTTGGAGCAGTTCAATGACCCATGGCCATGGAAAGAGATATGGAAAGCAAGAGCTCCTTTCAAAGTGGTTTGCTTTACTTGGCTAGTTGTTTGGAAAGCCTGTCTCACTCATGATAAACTTCAAAGAAGGGGTTTTCATCTATGTTCTAGGTGTTTTCTATGCCATCAGAAAGCTGAAACCAGTGGGCATCTTTTCTTGCATTGTTCAATTACCAGACAACTATGGCAACTTTTTGCAGCATTAGCTCAAATTGTTTGGGTGATGCCCCCGAGTACGTTTGAACTTTGACCTAATATGTAGTTGGTACAATATACAAGGAGAAACCTGTCACAAAGAGTGGTGGAAGATTGTTCCAGATTGCATATGGTGGACAATTTGGAAAGAAAGGAATGCAAGATGTTTTGAAGGCAGGTGTAGTTCAATCCAGAAGATCAAGAGCTCCTGCATTTCTCTTCTTTATTTTTGGTGTAAAGAAAAGTTAGTTGATGATGTTGAATCATTACTAGACTTTATGGCCTCTTTGGAAGTTCTGTTTGAAGCTGTATCTGTAGATATGATATACCAGGCCTTCTTTTAGGGTGCTGATGAAAATAACATGTTACCAATTTTAAAAAAAACAACAGGAAAGTGGTGCAAGATATCTTCTTTGAGGTAAAATGCTCCACTTGTTCAATGAAAGGTGTGGACAAAAGTCTAAAGCAAAAGGGAATCCTTTTAAGATGCACCCAAGGGTGTGGCCAAGTGATTAGTGAAGTTGGTTGAGAACTATTGAGGTCTCAAGTTCAAATCCTAGCGGAAGCAAAAACACTAGATGATTTCTTTCCATCTCTCAAGCCTTAGTGGATAGATTTACTTGGTACTTGTACTAGTGGGATGTTACAAGTACCCCGTTGAATTAATGAGGTGCCTACAAGTTGGCCCGGACACCGCTGTTACCAAATATAAAAGAGAATCCTTCGAGGATTGACAATTTCTTTTCTTAAGTAGTACGCCCAGAAAATAGGAACTGGCTAACACATTGGGATGCAAAGTTGAAAGAGTCCCTCGGGGACATCCGATAAAATTGGAACGATACAGAGAAGATTAGCATGCCCCCTGCGCAAGGATGACACGCACAAATCGAGAAATGATCCAAATTTTTTTAGTTGTTACCTTCTCAAAAAAAAATTGAAAGAGTGAATAGGTTAAAATCCTCCTAAACTATCATCGGTGTGAGTTTCATACCTAAACTACTGGGTGTTCAGAACCCCCTGAACTACTATGAACTCATACTAAAATCCCCCCACCACCGAAAGAATATGACAGGCTACATGAACATCATGCTCCAAAAGCTCTTCCAAGGAGTTTCACATGGCAGTACACATGGAAAAAAAATTGAGTGAATGGCTAAAATTCCCTAAACTACCATCGATTTATTAGTTTCAAGCATAAACTATTGAGTGTTTGCAGAACCCCCCTGAACCCATTGTGCCAGGTGTACTCCTATTTAAGACTTTTTTCATCTCCCACACGGCTCTCAGGAAGTTATCCTAAATATTTTGCTACTGGGGGAATTTTAATTAAAAGAAAGTTATAGTCCAGGGTAACAGGAACATCCAATGGTATAAGTGTTAAACTCACAAAATGGTGATAAGGTTAGGTTTTTCTAAAAATATGTTTACTCAAGTTAAAAAGTTCCCAACTAATTATTAATGAGCAGTTCAATACTTGAAGAACAACTTCTGAAAAGTGCACCCAAAAGGGAAAAAAGAAAAAGAAAAAACATTGTAGTACTTAGCCAGATGAATATACTACTCTATAAAGTTCATCCTTGATTTAGAAGGCTTTTTATCTGATATTAAACATGTTCGGTCACGATAATGTGAATTAAAATAAAAAGTGACCAAAACATCATCATACTTGCACCAAGTCATTTCCCAGCCTCGCAAGAAAATTATACAGTTGAAGTGAACACAATTTTATGACTGAAAATGTACAAAATCATCCATAGGATTTGATATCGAGCCAGCACTTCTGATAGATGACTACTTACCTCGTGAATATCAACCAACTTATACAGTTGCTGCACCAACTTGCTAACTGACTCATCTGTACCAGGAACAACTGTCGTAATACGAGAAAGCCCCTCAACTTCAGCATGTCCAACAGCTAAACTCTGGAGAGGAAATCGGAAAACAATTAATTATGAAGAAAACCATAATGAGAAGCCAAAAGGATATGAAAACTTAGCTTCTGTTCCAAAAAAAAAAAGACCAAATATTTGAACCTACTTGGATGTTATACCCTCGTCGAGCAAAAACTCCGGTGACTATGTTGAGAACTCCAGGAGAGTCATTCACAAGCATTGACAAAGTGTGTGAGCGGAGCCCACTCGTCTGGAAGAATTAAACCAAGGACTAAAGTGAACATCATCATTTGTAGGCACTTTTCAAATGAATAGACTATCAGTCGAGACATGGAAAACATGAAGACGTGTAACTCAAGAATGAAAAGACTAGCAAAAGCTGTTCTCAATCTGAAACATCCTCAGAATTGCAGAATATTTATGGGCCATGTCACCATGGAAATTACTCAAGCAAACATTAAGACAGACAACTGAGACAAAAACTAAATGCAATCAGTGAAAAATTAAGGAGCCAAAGCTGCAGCTTTTTAAAATAAGCAAATACAAATTCAAGTTAACACTAGGTTTTTGTTAAGAGGGCAGAAACCAAGTTTCACATATTGTGCATACAATCTTTATAGGGAGAGATTTAAATGGCCAGGCAGGTAGATAGCGAGGACACTGAACAAATCCATGGTGGTTATTGTTATGGTACTAGGAATAACTAAGGGAAGGCTACATTTGAATTTGCATTCTCACCTAATTAATTATAAGACGGGGGGAACCATAGTCAAACAGACTTTATCCTTACAAGAAGACGAGATAGAAGTATATGCAAGGATTGTAAGGTTATTCCGGGAGGAGTGATGACCACCCAACATAGGTTAATAGTCTTAGATATAAAGCTTAGGAGTAGAGTGAGAAAGGTGACAGATTAAGTTTCAGATATTGTGCTTACAATCTTCATTGGAGGCGACTTTGAATAAGTCCATGGAGGTTATGGTTACGGTACTAGGACCGACGAAGGGAACACTATATTAGAATTTGCTTTAGCTTATGATGTAGTGGTAGCTAACACATATATTTTAAGAAGAGAGATTCTCACCTAATTATTTATAAGAATAGGGGTAACCATAAACTGAATTTATCTTTACAAGAAAATGTGAATAGAAGTATTTGCAAGGACCGTACGGTTATTACATGAGAAGCAATGACCACCTAACGTAGGCTAATAGTCTTAGACGTGAAGATTAGGAGTAGAGTGAGAAAGGTGATGACTTGCAAACAACTGCAAATTAGGTGATGGGCACTAAAGGGTGTTAAATAATTATTGTTTCAAGAAAAATACGGGAGAGGGGAGCTTGGAACATCGAGGGAGACACAGACATTATACGAAAGAAAATGTCAAGTTGCATTATAGAGTAACAACTGAAATGCTAGGTGCGTCTAAAGGTCTAGGACCTCAACCACATGAATCCTGGTGGAGGTATGAGAGGTACAAATAGTTATTAAAGCTAAAAGTGGGTGTTAGAGGATGTTTCCAAAGGCAAAGGACGGAGAATCCTTAAAGAATACAAAAGACCTAAGAAGGAAATTATAGTAAATCCCGAAGGGAAGTTTTAGGGGGCTTGTATCAAAAGCTAGGAACACAAGAAGGGGAGAAAGAAATGTTTAAACTAGCACGACTAAGAGAGAAAAAGGGTAAGGATTTAAACCAAGTGAAGTGTATTAAGGATGATTCTCAACAAGAGTTCGAGATTGAGGTACTATTATGATAATTGCTTAACTCGAATCACGAGAATAACATTTTAGACCAACACACATTTGTGAACAATAGAGACTTTAGCTATACTGGTAGAATTAAGCTGACAGAATTAAACAATGTCATGAAGAATTTGAGGATTGAAAAAGCTTCTGGTCCTTAGAAGAAACTTGAATGACTGGAAAATTCCCAAAATGATTGAACTTTTCAAGTTACTGGATAGTTTCCTAGGAACACAAACAGGTGAGGATTATTTATGGTGGCATTGGCACATCAAAGGTAGATATAGGGTGAAGGAAGGATATAAACAGGCAAGTCTTAGTGATAATCAAGACTTCAAATGGCCTTAGAAGCAAATCTGGAGAATCAAAGTGCAACACAAAGTGGCATGCTTTACCCGGCTGCTAGAAGCAGTTTGACATTGGACAATGTGGCCAAGAGAGGTATATGCTCCCTGTGTGGTAAGGATACAGAGACTGTGAGACACCTCTTCCTACACTGCATTTTCACTGACCAACTATAGCAGATTTTCCTTAATCTCAGAGGCATTTCTTGGAGTATGCCTAGTAAGATTGATGAGACTCTTTTAAGTTGGGAGGGGGCTGGAGTTGGGACTACAGATAAAGATGGAGGGTGATCCCTGCTTGTATAGGGTGGACTATATGGAGAGAGAAATGATAGATGCTTTGAAAATAGGAACAATAACCTGCAAGAAGTCAAGCTTAAATGTATTTTGTTGTTCTGTTTTTGATGTACAAATGTCTACTCCAATTAGACTGAGTCAATCATATATGCTTTAGGGTCCATCTAGATTTTGTTCAGCTTTGTAAAGATTATTACTCTTTTTCTTCTTTTTTGTTTTGTAAATATGGGTTTTCAGTACTACCTATGTATCGACTTAAATACTAATGTTACTAGTGTAAAAAAAATAGCTTCTGGCCCTGCTAGTATTCCATAGAGGTTTGGAAGTGTCTTGGAGAGGTCATGAATAGAATGGCTCACCAAGCTATTCAATGTTAAACTAAGAAGTGGTAGGATGCCTAATGAGTGGTGGAAGAGTACCCTGACTTTGATGTATAAGAACAATGGAGACATTCAAAGTTGTGCAGACTATCATGAAATTTATCTCATGAGATATACAATGGAACTCTAAGAAAGAGCAATAGAGCAGACTTTTTTTAGAATTTTTATAAATATAATTTTTATTTATGAATATATTATATGTTGAATTTATTTGACTAAATCTTATGTTTATTTAATTTTGATTTCTCTTAAATGTCCATTTCACTGTTAAATTACATATTTTTAATCAAATAGTCTTTTAATCACTTGAAAGTCTGTATTTATATATCAGTTAGATGAAAAATTTATTTTTAAGAGTGAATAACTAAAGCTTGCAAAGAAAGTATAAAAAAGGGAGGGTATTTTTGTAAACAAACAACTTATTCTTAGAAATTATGCCATGCATATTATTTGAATATGACAAACCAAAAAACCAATCAAAAATAATCTAAACATAACTAATCTCATCATAACTTATCCCAGCATAACTTGCCTTCAAACCAAACGGCCCCTAGGGTTTAGGATAATAGAAGTAATACCAAATATATGCATTGCGGATTTAGTCAACATGAGAAGAGAGAAGTTGAAGTGAGACTAGACGGGATTCCAGTGCCAAAACACAAACAATTTAGATATCAAGGCTCACTATGTCAAGAGAATGGAATGATAGATGAAGGTGTTACTCATAGGATTAATCTCAGATTTGAAATGAAGAGGTGCTACTGGGATCCATCCTAATCACAGTGGTGGAAAAGATGATAGATCCAAATTGTTCCTTCCTTTGATTCTTTTATTATAAGAGAAAAAGTGATAAGCCTTCTATATAATATACAAGGATAATGTAAATATAAAGGCATGTTGCTTTGATTTTCTATGAAAAATTCAACAAAAACCCCTTCCTGCAAAAATGCACAATCTTTTTTTTTTTTTTTTTTTTTTTTTTTTTTTTTGATGAAGTAAGTAGATTCATTTCAAGGCATCAAGAAGATGCAAGCTTTACAAGGATAGATCATTTAAGCTCACAAAAAAAAGGATTTGTAATTAGGTTATAGCAAAACAATCATGTGATTTTACACGATCTAGAGTCGAGCAAGATTGTCAAATGCCATCAACTCAGGACAATTCCCTAGAAATGCTGAATGAAAAAAGGATGTATGCATCAAAACACTCACAAATATGTAAAAAGATTCATCTAGAAAGGAACAAAGGCACCTTTGAGGAATAGTTAACCATTTCTTACATCTTCATCATTGAGAACACCCCAGTGAGCATCAAGAACTTGATTGACTCCAGAGTTCTCATCTGTCTCGACAGGATAAACATCTCCCTTCATTTAGCCAAAAAAAAAAAAAAGTGCATACAAAGTGAGAAATCCAGGCTATTGTTGGAGGAGGGGAGGAGAAGAAAGACATTAAAGGGTGTGCATTGACTATATGCACCATCTCAAGTTTTAATAAGATGCATTTGGTGGAATTGATTTTTTCTATAGACAATTCTTTAGGGGTCGTTTGGTGTGATGGATAAGAGGAATTAATCTTGTGATAACTTTTTAGTGTCCTTTAATTCATTGTTTGGTTGCAAAGGTAGGGATAACTTATCCCAGGATTAACAATTAGTCCTGGGATAAGTTATCCCTCGATGGGGTGGTATAGTAATTCCAAGGTAAGTTTTTTTTTTTGAGAAAGGTAATGTTATCCCAGGATAAGTTATCCTAGGATAAGGTGTGTAATTTAACAAAATTACCCCCTTAAACTCTCTTTTATACACCACTTTTACCTTCAAACATATTAACATAATTTTTAACAACATTTGTAATAACATTCACAACTTTAATTATATGTTGTTATGATAAATATATTTTTCTATTAAAATTTACATTTTATAAATACAATTTTTATTTATGAATATATTATAAGTCGAATATATTTGCGTAATTATTATGTTTATTTATATTTTGATTTCACTCAAAATGTTCACTCCACTACTAAATTACATATTTTTCATTAAATAGTTTATTACTCACTTAAATCTATAATTTTTTTGATGACAATATTTCATGTATAATTAAAATATACATAGCTTTAATAATAAATTTTCTTTTACTTTAGTAAACTTAAAATGAAAGTTTTATTTTTAAGCTAAATAAGATGAAAGTTTCATTTTAAAACTAAATAAGATGAAAGTTTTATTTTTAAGCTAAATAAGATGAAAATCTTATTTTTAAACTAAATAAGATGAATATTTCATTTTTAAGTTAAATAAGATGAAAGTTTAATTTTTAAGTTAAATAAGATGAAAGTTTAATTTTTAAAACATACGACACAATCATGGAAATACACAAACAAAAATATTTAAGCTAAATAAGATGAAAATTTTATTTTTAAGAATGAATAACTAATGCTTGCAAAGAAAATTTTAAAAAAAATTTTAATAAGGTGAGGGTATTTTTGTAAACAAACAACTTATCCTCAAAAAATATATAATGAATATTAGTTTGAATATGACAAACCAAACAAGCAATAAAAACTAATCCCAACATAATTATCCCAGCATAACTTATCCTAGTATAATTTATTCCAGCATACCTAACCCCAACATAACCAGTATTCAACCAAACGACCCCTTAGTGTATACTTCTGGTATAAAGGACTTTGATGCAAGAAAGTTTACTAATGAAAAGTAATATCTATGCAAAAACATTTCACAAAACTATGTTAAATAAATAAAAACAGATATACTATGTTCTTTTTATGTTATTGAGCAAATTTGTTTTTACACTCATGACTATTGCATGACTTCCTTTTTTAAGCTTATCACAGACATAAACTGATTTCTGATAATTGAAAGAAAATGACCCGTATATAGTTTCAACTGTGAGTACAAGAATTCCGGCCTTGCCGAAAGTTACCAACTAGCAATTGGCTGTGTGTGAGGAGAATTGTTGGTTCATGAAAAAACAAATTATATATTGCTACAAAGAAACAAGCAAAGTCTACTGAAATTGCATACCTCAGCCATAGACATAGATTCTCCATTAGAAGTCTTCTTGGTTGTCCCCGAAACAGTATTAGCAGACATTGCAACTTCAAGATCTGGGTATGATGCTGCTGAAAACCGCCAAAAAGGAGCAGATTCCCCCATCTTTTCCCTTCTCAAGGCAATCTAAGTTTTAACCAATCAGGTGAACATTGATTCCTTGGAAAACAAATTTAAATAGCAAATAAAAAAAATATGCCACTCAAAACTTATAAAGATTTCCTTCCAGGTACCTTCCCAGTACGCGCAATTTCTCTAATTCCAAATTTACTTAAGTTCCTCTGAACAGCCACCATCTTCCCTGGATCTCCAGTTACCTGTATCAATGATGACAAGCAGCTTAAATGCGGATTTGACTTTGGCTCAAATTTGTAACTATTTCAGCCATGACATGCGGGAAATTTTATTGTTTTCATTTTTTCGCTGAACATCGATTTTATCAAGTGTTCTTTGGTTAGAGATCAGATTTTATCAACTAACTTGCGGAATACACATAAAGCTTTATTTATAATAGGGGTTCCGACTTCTGACTATTTAGAGTTCCTACTCTATAATAAGACCTTTTCATACTTTGTTTGGAATACACTTGAATAATAGGCGAATTGATATTGGTGAAAATATACCTCTCTATTCTCTTTTTTTAGAAAAGAATCTACCTCTGTATTCTCTCTTACTATTATCTCTACTTTTTTGTCCCTCTCTCTCTCTCTCTCCTCTCAATTTCTTTCTCTTTTTTTCTTCTCTCACTTATCCTCCTTTTTCTCTATTTTCTCTGGTCTCCCTTCTAGCCCTGCATTAATAATTCCCTAACAGAGTTTCATTACTGAAACCATTTTACATATCTATGTACTAAACATAGGTCTAACATTTGATATCCAGTTCACAAGCATCAAGTTCAAGATAGAAAAAGATGGATTCTGATCTATGTCATCAAACATCACCTCAATAGTCAGTGAATGATCAGAGATATCCACAATTTTTGCCCTGAAAACGTCGACCAACCACATAACCTAGTAATGACCGAAAGATTTGGATCAATCATCACATAATAGTAGAACCTTAAAATGGTCAATGTTACTCAGCTGACATATTAGAACCAAGGGACATAGTTTAAGAACCTCTGCACGGAATTTTGGATCTGCGCTGATTTTGATAAGCATTAGTTCACGTTCAACTTGTGGCTCCTTGGATAGATCTTCAACCTGACCATCATTTTTTAAAGAATAAAACAAAAACACCAAATAAAAAAAGAAAGTAGAGGAGCAGAAAAAAGAAAAGCGTTCATGTTACACCACCTAAAGCTTGAGACTTCAGTATAGGCTCTTTAAATAATAATAATATAAGCTCTTTTATCAACAACGCGACAGTCCCAAACAAGTTGGGTGTCGGCTATATGAATCCTCACCGACCACGTACTCCCTTTAAGCTCTTAAGCTCAGCTGATTGAATCGTGAACTAGTTCAAGTACCAAAGACCGTATTTATAACCATAGCTGAAACCATTTCCATGATTTTGAGTATTGAATATCTTTCAGCCATTAAACAACATTTTTCAGAATAGCATTGGCACGTCCATTCAATTGACACAAATCTACAGACCAGAGAAAATGTAGACTCAAACATCGATGTCATCACTTCAATTTAGATACCATATGAGACAAACAATTCAACAAACTAGTAACATGTAATATGCATTACCATAGGGGTGGATTTTGCTGATACAAACACTGGTAATACCGTACTCTAACCTCAATTGAAGCATGCAAAGATGTTAATTTGATCCAAACTAATTGTATTAAAAACTATATATCCAAGACATTAGTAAGATTCACCAAACAAGTTGTATAAATGCATATCCACTTCATTTTTTATGACAAGGGAACCTGCCGTCACTATCCTTCAGGTACCCACAAGGTAAACCCCGATCCACTATAGTAGCTAGCAAACCACTTAGGAGAGGTAAACTACACTAGGCAAGTCCTGTGCCACGAGCTCGAGAAAGCTTACAGTGGGTTTCGGACCTGAGACCCCCAATTTGAGATTTCCATGTTCAACCAACTTGGCTACCCTTGCAGGTTAATGCATATCCACTTCATTATACCACGATAAAGTTTCATTATTTTGTTACAACCTAAGCCCATACTATTGGGCCATGCACCAGACTACTCCTAAATGGTCGACATCACTAGTTCTAATTCAAGGATCCAAGACCCTGAGTACTTAGTCAAACAGCTTATAAATCGAAATACCGTATGAAGATAAACGTTATCACCTTGATCACATTTACGAGCTTTTGTAATTGTTCCATAACTTGCTGTAACACCCTTTCAGTTCCAGAAACCACTATAGTAAAAAGAGCCTTGTCCTTGTTTAGACCAACAGCAAGAGACTCAATATTATACCCTCTTCGAGCAAAGACACCCGCAATACGATTGATCATTCCACTTTCATCACCAACAAACACTTGAATAGTATGACGCCTCACACTATAATCACATTTACACCAGCAATTCAGTATGCTTACACTCACTTTCACCTTTTAAAAAATCACTGGAGTTTAAGGCATATAATCTATAGTAGACGAAAATATTACACTTGTAATTAAAATTTTGTTTTTTTTAATAATAGAAATATATTGAGGTCTAATTTGATTACTTATACGATTCAATTATATAACTTGTGAAATTGTTTAACATAATGTCAACAATTTGCTGAGAGATTGTTGAAAACATAAAAATTTGACCATGAAACCTTTCTTATATATAGTTTTCAATCTTTATAAATTAAAATTGAGCAAAGAAAACGTACTTCGTTATGGTGGATGAATCGGAAGTTGTAACAGAGTGGTCTTCATTTGCATGTTTTTCAGCAGCTTTAATGGCAGAAACTACAAGTGTTTTGGGATTTGAAAGGGTAAAATTTGGTTTAGAAGTTGAAAATCCAACAACTTGGGGAAAACCCAGATGGGGAATAGAGGAATAGAGAGAAATGGAAGGTCTACTGAGGGTGGAGTGAGATGAAACAGCCGCCATTAGCAATAACGTTTAGAGAGCTTGGAAGAAGAATGCTTTCTTAATGCAAAAGATGATTTCAATTTGTCAAAAAGGGCAAAGAATAACTCATTTCTTTTTTTTTTGGAAAAAAAAAGAAGAAGAAAAACACTATAAATCTCCCTATTATTAATTTGGAATAAATATTGAATTATTTTATTCCCCATATTAGTAATTTTGAGATTATTTATTTTATTTATTTATTTTAATAATAAATAAGTTATCTTATATATGTCCTAGGATATCTTATTTTGTTTCTAATAATGAAAATAAGTCATCTTATATATAGATGGTAGGATATCTTATTTTGTTTCTAATAATGAAAATAAGTTATCTTATATATAGATGGCAGGATATCTTATTTTATTTATCTATTTTCATAAAAATTATTTTTTATAATTTAAAGGGAAAATACATCAAATTCCCCTGAATTTGGCAGCAAAACTCACTTTTTTACTTTAACCACACAGGCGTTTAAATACCCCTTAACAATTTTGAACTAATTAAAAATCACTCTAAGAGCTGATGTGGCAAAGTGAGTGTACTCACTTTCCTCAAAGCACGTGAAATAAAAAAAATTGAAAGGTAAATTATGCATATGACATTTTTTTATTGTCCAATATCTAACTAATAATTTTTAATTTTTTTTTTTTTTTACAAGTTGAAGTTAAAGAATGTGAATTTCTTGTTTAGAAGTAAATGAAATTTGTGGTATAAATACTTTTAAAAAATATTTAATTTTTTTGTTCTCTCTTTATTTTGTTGTCTTCTCAAATGTCTTCTTCCCCCATTGAAGCACTTCTTATACCTTTCTTGTTTCATATTAAATCTTCATCTTCATCTTCATCTCCATCTCTCACCTCCCCCGTCTTTCATTAATCATAAAAATTCAACACCCAATTCATATTATTGAATGCAAACTTTCTTGAATATTAACTAACACATTTTGAATTTCTATTATTTGTGATGCAAAAAAATGTGGGTCTATCAAATTTTTTACACAATCTTCATTTTTCATTTAAGTTGTTAAGAAAAAAATAATTTTAAAAAAATATGATTCTCCAATGGAAAAATTGTGGGAGAGAAACGATTCCAAGAAGAAAAAGTAAGTATTTGATGAATTGAATAAGAAAACAACCATTAAAGGTTGAAAATTCGGGAAAAGAGAAGCTAGAAGGTTGAAAATGGTAAAAATCAAGAAAGAAGAAAGAGGGGGTAAAGAAGATGTAGCAATTTGATTTTAAAATATATTTTTAATTAATTGATTAGTGTAATGAGTTTAAGAAAATAAAAAAGATGAATAAGTAAAAAAAAATTAAAAATTAATTACGTGGTGCTTACATGGATATGATGTGGGAGGTGAGAGTGGTATTCTACTCTCAGGGTTGTATTTAATTAGTTTAAAATTGTTAAGGGGGTATTTAAATGCCCGTGTAGTTAAAGTACTAAAATGAGTTTTGCTGCCAAGTTCAGGGGGAATTTGATGTATTTTCCCTAATTTAAAATATTTGAATTATATCCATTCATTCACTGATCTTCTTACAATTTAAAAATTCAGTCAATCTTGTTGAAGTCAGGGGCGAACCTATTAAGGGGTGTGGGGGTGTCATGCCACCCACGAAGTTCGTCGAAAACACTCTCTCTCTCTCTCTCTCTCTATATATATATATATATGTATATATATATATATATATATATATATATATATATATATATATATATATATATATATATATATATATATATATATATATATATATATATATATATATATATATATATATATATATAAGAATAATATAAATATATAGCATGCCACCCACAGATTAAAATAGGCCCGTGGTGCCACGGTAAAAGGTCGACCTAAGAACCTTGATGCCGCGGGTTCAAATCTCGGGTGTTGCTTCACTATTTTTGGGAATTTTTGCACACCTTTTTAAGGGGAAAAAAAAGCAAATCTCGGGTGCTTCACTATTTTTGGGAATTTTTGCACACCTTTTTAAGGGGAAAAAAAAGGCTCCAGCACGTTAATTGAAGGAAAATAGGCACGTTTTTTCCTTTTTTATATAATTTTAATTAAATTATTAGTTCTTTGACTTTTCTTTTATTTGATTAAACATAAAAAAAAATGTTCTCTTTCCCTACAACTTTTTGCAACCCTTCTTCCTCCAAGTTCAACTTCTGCAAAGTCCAAAGTGTTCATTGTCCCATACCGATTTCTGATCCCAGGTCACTTTGCCGCCTACTTTCCGCTGTTTAGGTGATATTATTTTCACTTTTTTCATCCATTCACAACCTTTTACAGATTGTAAGTTTGCTCTATTTTTATAAGATTTTTTTTTATTTCTTGAGTTCGTTTAAGTTTTAATGAGTGATGAATGATTTCATATTAGATAAGAGTTTTGATTTTTTGATATTCTAAATTTCTAATTAACATTGTAAGACATTATTGGTTAAAAATTGTGTGATATGCACCATATTAATTTGAATTAACTATGACTTATCCTAGTATATTTGAATTAATTGTGATTTAAATTGAAATTTAATTTTTGTAGGAAGTGTTCTAATTTTGTGAATTGAGATGGATAAGTTTCTTACGAAATTTATTCATTCTCAAGCAAATTCTAGTACGAATGTCAATCCTTCTCATCTTATAAATGACCTTAATTTAGATTCACTTGAAGTTGATCCAGGAAAAAGAGTACCAATTGCTCACTATAATCACCGAATAAAGGATGAAGTGAGGAGACATTATATTCAAAAAGGGCCTTGTCAACCTAAATTGGATTCATAACCTCCAACTGAAATTGAAAAAAGAATGCGTCAATTGATGTTATTGATAAGCATTCTCAAAAGTTAAAAAAATGAATATTGAATGCGTTTGAAAGCCTCAATTGATGTGTCAAGACTTCTTTTACAATATGGATTACCTTTTCGAGGTCACGATGAAAGTAAATGTTCAACTAATCAACACTTCTTTCTAGAATTTTTGCGATGGCATGAGGACAAACATCCGTATGTGAGAAAAGTGATATTAGAAAATTCCCCCCAAAATGATACTTTGACTTGTCCTATGATTCAAAAAGATATTGTCAATGCTTGTGCAAAAGAAATATTAAAACAATAATTTGGGACTTGAATGGAGATTACTTTGGTATATTAATTGATGAGTCAAAAGACATCTCTCACAAAGAACAAATGGTTCTTGTTTTGCGTTTTTTCAATAAGAATGGTGAAGTAGTTGAAAGATTTATCGATCTTGTCCATGTTAGTAATACATCGGCATGTTCATTGAAGAAAGCGATTTATTCTTTGCTTTCCGTTTACTCACTAAGTCCATCCAAAATACGTGAATAAGGTTATGATGGGGCTAGTAATATGAAATGAGAGATAAATGGGCTCAAAACATTGATTATGAAAGATAGTCAATCTGCATATTATATTCATTGTTTTGCTCATCAATTGCAACTAACACTACTGGCTATTGCTAAAAAATATTTGGATGATGAAGACCGGTTTCGTCCCGGTCCGGTTCCGATCCGATTCCGTATCGGTTAGTCCCTGTATAGACCGATTCGGTTCGGTCAAATTAATTTATTTTTTTAAAAAAAAAATATGTCCGTTTATAGCCGTTGGGTAACGGCTAGTGGGCCCCCCAACGGCTATTTCACCCATTTTTCAGCCACTTACACCCCCTACCCCCGTAACTTTTTTAATACCCCAAAGTTTTAAAAATTACACTTTAACCCATTTTTTTACTTATAAATACCCCTAAACTTTCATTCTTTTAAATCACAAAATCATCTATTCATCTTCTATTCTCTCAACTCTCTACTCTCTACTCTCTACTCTCTAATTCTCTAATATATAATATCTTAAATTCGGGTGTTGCCTTATTTGGTCTTTGGAAATTGGATTTGGAGCTTCAAAATTCAACTTTCAACTTTTCGCGTTTGGCTTTGACGGTCATAAACGTCTACTTTTTTAAGTAGACGTTCGGTACATTCGTTTCAACTTTTATTTTACATTTTATTTATATTTAAATAATTATTTATTTATTTTGTGATTTATTATTTGCATTACATTTTTCGTATTATATATAATCTCACGTTTAATATTTTAATATGGATTCCGGTAAAACTGTTGTTAAAAAAAAGGGTAAAAAAAGTGCAATTGAGCGTGTTAAAAATATGTGTAGATTTACATCCTCCGATAATGCAAAAACCGATAGTTATTCTAGATCAAAAACTAAAAAATCTACTATATTAAGAATAAATACGGATGATTATAAACATGTTGATGATACAGTTTTTAATATTGATAGTAATTCAGGATTAGATCCTTATCATGAACATTTACAACGTCGCTTTGGTAATTTTGATGAGGAATTGCCTCGAGATAGTGATAATGATAATGATATTGATATTATACTGATATGCCTACTTTTGATGATGATGATGATGAAACTGAGCCACCTACGACTACTAATACTCCCAGTCCCGCACCTAGTCCCGCTCTCTTTCGTTGTCCTGCCCCTGTTCCCCCCGTACATCCTAGGCCTAAGGTAGAACGTGTTAAAAGTCGGTTGTTTGGCAATTTATAACACAAAAGGAAGATAAAACACAAGTTATTTGTAATAAATGTAAACATAGATTAAATCATAAAACTATTGGTAAATCTGGCGGGACAGGACATTGAGTAGTCATTTAATGTCTTGTTGTAAAAATGAATTTTTGCATGCTAAAGCGGTAGCGAAAGCTAAAAAAAATGGTACCCCCCTTCCAGAAAATGTAGGAGTAGGCGGCTCTAACATGGTACAAACACAATTAAGTCCGTCTAATGTTTCTGACTCTAGTTTACCACTTTCATATAGTAGAGAAAAAGATCTTGAAGAACTAGCTAAAATGATATGTGTTATGGGTTTGCCATTTAGTTTTGCTGAAAATTCCGATTTATACATTATATTCAAATTGTATATAATCCAATTTTTAAAGGTTTTGCTAGAAATACAATAAAAATGTTGTATTTGATTATCATGCACAACATTTTCAATATCTTCGTTATTTATTTTATTATAATACTTGTAAAATAGCTATTACTTCTTATATGGGTCGTAGTGTAAACGATAACGATTATTGGACTGTTACTGCACATTGGATTGATAAAAATTGGTATATGCAAAAAAGAATTTTAGGTTATAAATGTTGTCGAATGCAAAAAACCGATAGTTATATTGCTCAAGCTATTTTAGATATTTTACAAAGCTATGAAATATGTGATAAAATAAGTAGTATAACCTTAGATAATACTTCAAGTAATAATGTTGCTGTTGAATATTTAAAACCTACTCTTTGTCCTTTCTATGGTGATAATTATCATATTAGGTGTACTGCACATATATATAATTTTATGGTTAGAGATGGTGTACAAATGTATGATAACGGATGTAGGAAAGTTGAAAATGCATGTCATTTTATATTTAAATGTCAAGTTAAGTCTAGGCGTAAAGATTTTCAAAATCGTTATTTTGAAAATAATCTTTCACCTAGAAAAATTCCAAAAACAGTGGCTACTAGATGGAATACTTTATATAAAATGCTTGTAGTCGCTTATGAATATAGAATACCCTTACAAATGGTTTGGATGTTCATAATTCAGATATGACATATAGACTCGATGATAGTGATTGACTTGATATAAATGGACTTATAGATTTCCTAAAAGTTTTTTACTTAACTACAAAAAGAATATCTGTACTTTATAGTCCATCAATTTGTACTGTTTTGCCTGATATTTGTAGGATTTCTTCTAAATTACATCAATTTAAAAATAAATCAATATTTCAACAAACCATTGAAAAATGATTGAAAAATTTAAAAAATATTATATTCCTATTCCTCAAACTTATTTAACCGCGTGTTTGTTAAACCCTCATATTATAGATGTAGGTGCATCAAAAATGGTTGAAAAAATTTATTTTAACTTAGATATTGATAGTGTATTATAAGAAATTTCTAGTTGTCAACAAGTTAAAGATAGCATAAAATTTGAAGCTAGAAAATTGTATGATTTATATAATGCTAATATAAATTTATCAAGTGAACATGAACCTCAAAGCTCTAAGAGTAGATTTGATGAAGATAATATTGATGCTTATTTATATGATTATCTTGAACTTTCTCACGATAACAGAAATGATTTTGATGCCCATGTTAATCAAAATACAGAACCTACTGAAGATATTCTAGCATGATGGAGAAATCGCGGCAAAGGATTTCCAAAACTACAATCGATTATTCGAGATATATTAGTTATGTAAGCGTCGTCAGTAGCTTCGGAAGGCGTCTTTAGTGCAGCAAGGTTTGAACTTGGAAATCATAGGCATTCACTAGCAGCCGATAGCTTGGAGATATCGGTATTATTTCGAGATTGGATTAATGCCGAGAGAAGAAATTTAGGTCGTGAACCACTACCGACTAAATTTCAAGATGATGATGAAATAATGCAGGATTATAGTGACGATGGGATTGAAGCAATGGAAGATCAATCAATTCAACCAATTCCCGAACATGTTACTAAAGAAATGTTGAATGGTTTACGAAAGGATTTATATGGTGGCACCAACTATTAGTAAGAGTATGATAATTCGAGATTTAATTCAAATAGAACCCTTCCTAGAAGGTGGCTGTGTAGAGTAAATCTTTTAATACTCTACTAATATTTTTATAAATGTAATTGTAATATCAAATAAATATTAATAAAAATAGGGTATTCGTCTTAATTTGTTTTATTATTGTTGTATTAAATTTAACTTTTGATATTTTCAATTTTTAATTTTATAACTTTAAAGTTTGAATTTAAAATTTTCGAACTTTAAAAGTTTGAAATTTAAATTTTATAACTTTAAAGTTTGAATTTAAAATTTCCAAACTTTTAAAGTTTGAATTTAAAAATTTCAAACTTTAAAAGTTTGAAATTTAAATTTTATAACTTTAAAATTTGAATTTAAAATTTCAAAACTTTTAAAGTTTGAAATCTAAATTTTCAAACTTTTAAATTTTAAAATTTAAATTTAATAACTTTAAAGTTTGAAATTTAAATTTTCAAACTTTTAAAGTTTGAAATTTGAATTTTATAACTTTAAAGTTTGAATTTAAAATTTTCAAACTTTTAAAGTTTGAAACTTAAATTTTATAACTTTAAAGTTTGAATTTAAAATTTTCAAACTTTTAAAGTTTAAAATTTAAATTTTCAAACTTTTAAAGTTTGAAATTTAAATTTTTTAACTTTAAAGTTTGAGTTTAAAATTTTTTAACTTTTAAAGTTTGAAATTTAAATTTTTAAATTTTATAATTATTATAATAAAAATTATATTCGATTAAAAAAATTAAATCTTTAAGTTTTATATAATTTGAATTAACTTTTTTTTTAAATTAGTGCTGGTCCGGTATACTACCGGTTCTCTTCTAGACCAGGACGGAATAAGAAGAAATTACCGATTTATGGGTACCGGTCCAGTTCCGATTCCGAAATGGTTCTGGTTGGCACAGTGCTGGTTCCGTCCCGGTTCCGAAATTTACCGGTCCGATTCGATCGGTTTCGGTATCGGTGCCCCCCTTATGCTAGAATATCTTATTTTGTTTCAAATAATGAAAATAAGTCGTCTTATATATATATGGTAGGATATCTTATTTTGTTTCTGATAATGAAAATAAGTCGTCTTATATATAAATGGCAGGATATCTTATTTTATTTATCTATTTTCATAAAAAACTACTTTTTATAATTTAAGGGAAAATACATTAAATCTCTCCTGAACTTGATAGCAAAACTCACTTTAGTACTTTACCACGCGGGTGTTTAAATACCCCCCTTAACAATTTTGAACTAATTAAAAATCACCCTAAGAGCTGATGTGGCAAAGTGAGTGTACTCACTCTCCTCAAAGCACGTAAAATTAAAAAAAATTGAAAGGTAAATTATGCATATGACATTTTTTTATTGGCCAATATCTAACTAATAATTTTTTTTTTTTTTTACAAGTTGAAGTTAAAAGAATGTGAAATTTCTTGTTTAGAAGTAGATGAAATTTGTGGTATAAATACTTTTAAAATATATTTAATTTTTTTGTTCTCTCTTTATTTTGTTGTCTTCCCAAATGTCGTCTTCCCCCATTGAAACACTTCTTATACCTTTCTTGTTTCATATTAAATCTTCATCTTCATCTTCATCTCCATCCCTCACCTCCCCCGTCTTTCATTAATCATGAAAATTCAACACCCAATTCATATTATTGAATATTAACTAACACATTTTTGAATTTCTATTATTTGTGATGCAAAAAAATGTGGGTCTATCAAATTTTTTACACAATCTTTATTTTTCATTTAAGTTGTTAAGAAAAAAATAATTTTAAAAAAGATATGATTCTCCAATGGAAAAATTTGTGGGAGAGAAACGATTCCAATAAAAAAAAGTAAGTATTTGATGAATTGAATAAGAAAACAACCATTGAAGGTTGAAAATTCGGGAAAAGAGAAGCTAGAAGGTTGAAAATGGTAAAAATCAAGAAAGAAGAAAGAGGGGGTAAAGAAGATGTAGCAATTTGATTTTAAAATATATTTTTAATTAATTGATTAGTGTAATGAGTTTAAGAAAACAAAAAAGGTGAATAAGTAAAAAAAAAATTAAAATTAATTACGTGGTGCTTACATGGATATGATGTGGCAGGTGAGTGGTATTCTACTCTCAGGGTTGTATTTAATTAGTTTAAAATTGTTAAGGGGGGTATTTAAACGCCCGTGTAGTTAAAGTACTAAAATGAGTTTTTCTGCCAAGTTCAGAGGGGATTTGATGTATTTTCCCTAATTTAAAATATTTGAATTATATCCATTCATTCACTGATCTTCTTATAATTTAAAAATTCAGTCAATCTTGTTGGAGTCAGGGGCGAACCTATTAAGGGGTGTGGGGGTGTCATGCCACCCACGAAGTTCGTCAAAAACACTCTCTCTCTCTCTCTCTCTATATATATATATATATATAAGAATAATATAAATATATAGCATGCCACCCACAGATCAGAATAGGCCCGTGGTGCCACGGTAGAAGGTCGACCTAAGAACCTTGATGCCGCGGGTTCAAATCTCGGGTGCTTCACTATTTTTGGGAATTTTTCTACACACGTTTTTAAGGGGGAAAAAATGCTCCAACAGGTTATTTTGGAAATTTTTGCACACCTTTTTAAGGGGAAAAAAAAAGGCTCCAGCACGTTAATTGAAGGAAAATAGGCACGTTTTTTTCTTTTTTATATAATTTTTTTTTTACTCAAATTAAATTATTAGTTCTTTGAGCTTTATTTTATTTGATTAAACATAAAAAAAAAGTGTTCTCTTTCCCTACAACTTTTTGCAAACCCTTCTTCCTCCAAGTTCAACTTCTGCAAAGTCCAAAGTGTTCATTGCCCCGTACCGATTTCCGATCTCATGTCACTTTGCCGCCTACTGTCCGCTGTTTGGGTGATATTATTTTTCACTTTTTTTCATCCATTCACAACCTTTTATAGATTGTATGTTTGCAATTCTATTTTTGTAAGATTGTTTTTTATTTCTTGAGTTCTTTTAAGTTTTAATGAGTAATGAATGATTTCATATTAGATAAGAGTTTTGATTTTACTTTGATATTCTAAATTTCTAATGAACATTGTAAGACATTATTGGTTGAAAATTGTATGATATGCATCATGTTAATTTGAATCAACTATGACTTACCCTAGTAAATTTGAATTAATTGTGATTTAAATTGAAATTTAATTCTTGTAGGAAAGTGTTCTAATTTTGTGAATTGAGATGGATAAGTTTCTTACGAAATTTATTCGTTCTCAAGCAAATTCTAATACGAATGTCAATCCTTCTCATCTTATAGATGACCTTAATTTAGATTCACTTGAAACCGATCCAGGAAAAAGAGTATCAATTGCTCACTATAGTCCTCGAATAAAGGATGAAGTGAGGAGACATATATTCAAAAAGGGCCTTGTCAACCTAAACTGGATTCATAGCCTCCAACTGAAATTGGAAAAAGAATGCGTCAATTTTGTAAAAGTTGGCTTGAAGGTCCATATTCTAAATGGTTGGAGTATAGCGTGGAGAAAAATTTGATCTATTGTCTATGTTGTTATTTATTCAAAGATGATTTTTTTTCATGGAAGTACGAGTGAGTTTTACACAAAAACGGGTTTTAGGAGTTGGAATAGGGCACTTGAAAGATTTCGTAAACATGTTGGTGATGTTAATAGTATTCATGACAAATATTTCAACAAGATGCTAAATTTGTCAAATCATCATCAATCAATTCAAGTTGTTATTGATAAGCATTCTCAAAAGTTAAAAAAATAAATATCGAATACGTTTGAAAGCCTCAATTGATGTGTCAAAACTTTTTTTGCAATATGAATTACCTTTTCGAGGTCACGATGAAAGTGAATCTTCAACTAATCTAGGCTTCTTTCTAGAATTTTTGCGATGATGGCATGGGGACAAACATCCGTATGTGAGAAAAGTGATATTAAAAAACGCCCCCCAAAATGATACTTTGACTTGTCCTATGATTCAAAAAAATATTGTCAATGCTTGTGCAAAAGAAACATTAAAACAATAATTGGGGACTTGAATGGAGATTACTTTGGTATATTAGTTGATGAGTCAAAATACATCTCTCACAAAGAACAAATGGCTATTGTTTTGTGTTTTTTCAATAAGAATGGTGAAGTAGTTGAAAGATTTATCGGTCTTGTCCATGTTGGTAATACATCGGCATGTTCATTGAAGAAAGCGATTTATCCTTTGCTTTCCGTTTACTCACTAAGTCCATCCAAAATACGTGAACAAGGTTATGATGAGGCTAGTAATATGAAAGGAGAGATAAATGATCTCAAAACATTGATTATGAAAGATAGTCCATCTGCATATTATATTCATTGTTTTGCTCATCAATTGCAACTAACACTAGTGGCTATTGCTAAAAAACATTTGGATGTTGAAGACTTTTTTTATCGTGTTAGTAATGTGTTGAATATTGTTGGAGAATCTTTCAAGCGTAGAGACTTATTTCGTGATCACCAAGCTAAAAAGTTAGAGCAATTATTTGAAGCCTGTGAAGTTCAAAAAGGCCAAGGATTACATCAAGAACGTGGGTTTCAAAGACCAGGTGATACTCGTTGGGGATCACACTTTAAAATTTTAGATAATTTTATTATTATTTTCTCATCTATTGTTCATGTTCTTGAAGTAATTGAACTTGAAGGGTCCACATCAGGTGATAGAAATAAAGCGGAGTATCTTTTGATAAATATTAAAATATTTAAATTTTTTTTCTTCACTTGATGTTGAAGTTGCAATTTCAAACGAGTTGAGTAAGATTTTACAAAAAAAGGATCAAGATATTGTTAATGTCGTGGAGTTTCTTAATATTACAAAGAAAAAATTGCAAGATATGAGAGAAAATGGATGAGAATCTTTGTTGAATAATGTTTCCTCATTTTGTGATGTGCATGATATATTGATTCCCAAGTTGGATGAGTCTTATTTTCCAAAAAGTCAAAAACGTAATTCCTCAGGTGTTAGTTATGCACATCATTTGCGTGTTGAAGTATTTTTTATTGTCATTGATGTGCAACTTCAAGAACTTCTTGGGATGGGTAGCTTGAATCCGGTCAATTCTTTCTCTAATTTTGACAAAGGTAAAATCATGACTTTAGCAAAGTGTTATCCAAGTCAATTTGATGATGAAAAAATTCGATATTTGAGCTAGCAACTCAATACTTTCATTATTCATATGCGAAGTGGTAATCTCAAGTTCTCCAACTTGCAAGGAATTCGTGATTTGGCGAAGGCATTGGTTGAAGCAAATCTTGCAGAGACTTATTCACTTGTTTATTTACTTGTAAAGTTGACTTTGAATTTACCTGTTGCTACGGCAACCGTGGAGAGAACATTTTCTTCAATGAAGCACATAAAAAATGAAGTGCGGAATAGTATTGGTAATCAATATTTAAATGATTGTCTAGTGTGTTACATAGAGCGTGATGCATTTATAAAGGTTAGTAATGATATCATTATCAATCGTTTTCAGAATATGAAAATTCGTCGAGGGCAATTGTAAATTAATGATGAATATTTATAATATTAGTAATATTATTGAAAGTTTTAAATTTGTTAACTTCATGTTTATGGGGAGTGTGTTTTGTAATATCTTATTATTTATAGTTTATTGATTAATTTATGATATATATCGAAAAGACGAATAAATATAAATATAAAATAATTTAATCGATAAGTCTATTTGGCACCCACGAACTCAAAATTCTAGATCCGCCACTGATTGGAGTGATAATGTTTATCTAAATATATCATAATTGTTATAATGAGGTGTTGTAATATATGTATATTGTCATTTGGCGTTTGCGTTTAGCGTTTGCGTTTGGCGTTTGCGTTAGGCATTTGAATCTCATTTAGTTATTACATAACTATAAAGTATGTAGCATTTGTTTGATACTTTTATGTATAAAAAGGGAATGTATTATTTCATCAAATAAATAGAATGAGTGCGAAAGGAAAAGTTTTCCTTGATAATTATTGGGTACTATTTAAATACACTTTATTCTATTTGTATTCAAAATTTACGGTATAACATTAATAATAATTCCACAAATACGTTAATATTTTAATCTTATACATAATATTCTTCTATTATTTTTCCTGGCATAGTTGAGCCATCCTGGACTTAAATTAGATACCTTGGGCTATTACACAATATTTGAGTATCATTATTCTTGAGAGGTGATTTTATAAATAGTGTATCGCTTTAATGAATGTCGTTGTTGTTATAGGTAGAATATTATTATAGAGAAGTAAAATCTAACATGAAAATCGGTTCAAGAGAAAATCAGATTGTTATATAGAGAAATGTTGTTATAAAGATTGATCATGATAACGAGGTTTGACTATATAATACTCGGAAAAGGGTCAAAAATGTCCTCAACATATCATAAATGGCTCAAAAATTCTCTTCTACCACCTATTAGATTAAAAAAATCCCTTAATATATTTTTAGGTATAAATATCCTTTGTTAACATAAAAATGATACATAATCGGTGAGTCATTCAATGAAACAAGTAACTTCATCTAATTGATCCACATAGATTCTTAGATTCAGCTCAAAAAATGTCATGCCCCGAACTTACACCCTGGACATGGTCGGCATTTGAGAACCATTTTGGCCTCAAGCGAATCCTTCGCCTGGCTCAACTCTCACATGAAGACTTACTCAACATTAGATGAATATTAGATGAACTCAAAAGTAAAACTTTAACTCAATGTCTCAAAATAATAAATTCATGAATGTATAAGAACATTCAACTAGTCAAAAGAAGGCAACTCGAGTCTCAAACATCAATAATGAAAATGAAAAAGACTCGTAAACCACTAATGTCTATCTATGAAGCCTCTGATACTATGAGGGATGTTAGGACAAGACCCCCCGATCATCCTAACAAAACTTAAATAATAGAAATGAATAAGGGATCCACCGAAAGCAAGGAACCTACCAAAGCTAACTCGAACTGCGATGTTATCAACGAAGTGCCTGTTGATGACTTGATCTCATGTATTTGCATTATGGACGATGCAGGCTAAATTGCATCGGTACATTAAATGTACGAGTATGTAAGGAGAATAGTGAACATAACATAAAAGCTTGAACTTGGAAAGAAGGAAACATACTCACCTCAACTTTTTTCAACTCAACCTCAACTTATGGATACTCAACTCAATGCCGTATAAAACAACAATAAAGATGCAGATTATATAAAACATTTAAAACAGTAGATAACAACTAAACGTATCATATATTTATATAAAAAAGAACCCTAGGCACGCCTACATAGCGCCACACATGCAAGAATTTCCTTTTAAATTTATTTATTTCCAAAACTAACTTTCTTCTTTCATGAAAAGATGTGCCTTTTATGAAAAGTTGTGACTTTAATAAAGAGTTGTGACTTTTATCAAAAGTTGTGACTTTTATGAAAAGTCGTGACTTTTATGAAAAGTTGTGACTTTAATGAAGAGTTGGGACTTTTATGAAAAGTTACGACTTTAACGAAGAGTTTCAACTCTATGAAAAAATGTGACTTTTATGAAAGGTTGTGAACTTTCCTAAGAGTTGCAACTTTTCCAAATAGTTGTAACCTTTCTGATAAGGCACAATAAACAGTTTTTCACACTACCCTTTGTTGTCTATAAATAGAGTGATTTCCTCTCATTTTAAAACAACAAAACTCTAATCTTTTCTTTTATTTCTGCAAAATTAAATATCCGTGTACTTTGTTCCTGTTGAGTGACTTATTGACACCATTGTTTTTGTATCAATAAATTGGTGAATAAAATCGTTCCATCTTGAGAGATTGTAATTCTTTAAACTTCTGATATTAGAGGGAAATAGTTTTCTCAAGGGGACATTGTGCATTCAGTGGACTCGATTTTTTTCCTTTCTATTTCATTTTATTTTTACATATCCTGATATGTTTTTTACACTCATTAATTCATGCTTATGATATTAATTTTATTTTTGAGTATATGTTGTAAACTCTATTTTTATGTTTCTGCAAAGTTATTGTTTCCGGTTATATCAAAAATATACGCATATAGTACGTATATTAATTGTGCAGAAAATAATTATTGTACTCAGTTCCAAAAATTTATGTTTTGATATTCTATATTAAATTTTATAACTTAAAAGTACTATACATAAGCTTACATATTGTCTATCTTTGCATAGATATTAAACTTCTCACTTATCAATTGAAGAAATTCATTATGCAAGTTCAAACGTTATAATTGCATTCATGTTCAAGTGTAATTTCTTTTTTGAATATGTTAACAAATTTTTGAATTTTCTCCTAAGACATATATCACAATTGTATATCTACGCAACTTAAATGTTTCTTTATATTAAGAAATGTTTTTGTATATATATTCTTATTTTCTTCTTTATTTTTCTTTTAATGGTGATTAAAGAACCAACAATTTATTATTTCATGAATAATTCATTCATTAGAGGTTCTTGAGTAATGTGATAATGAAAAATAATCAAATTAATATTGGAATATTGCTAATATTTTTTTAAAAACTTATTTTTCCATTATTTTTAATGTATGGATATTAATAAAAATTTAATTGCATATTCAACGTAATTATTATTTATTGTCGCAGCAAGCACGGAAAAATTACCTAGTTTAAAAATACAATAATAAGTCATTTTGTATGTAAAGATACACAATAACTCAATTTGGGAGATTCTCTAACTGACAACCATCACTATGAGCTATGTGATGATACAGTGTCTCGCCTATGCTACCAGAACTGTCCAATATCTTGCCAGAGTATAAGATATTCTCAATTAAGTTGATTCACTAAGCTATGCTTAGAAAATAATCATATAAAAAGTATGACCCTCTCTACCCACATTGGCTACATGGTTTATGAGGACTTTGAGTTGTATAAACTCATACCTATATCGGTGCTCAATACTACTCCCGAAAATATAACTCAGATCATATGTTTAAAAACATTACCTCATATTATTACTCAAGATATCTCTTAAAAGAGATTATACTCAAAAACTCCTCATGAACTCATTTGAAAATCGATATTTCCTCTCATTTTAAATGTAAAAACATCTACTCTCGGGAATACTTAGTTTCCATATATATTAATTTTGAAAAATGAAACTCAACTCTCCTCATCCTCAAACTTAAGTAATCAAGTCTTAAAACAAGCTTTTAAAAGATTGTAAAATACTTTTCAAAATGACTCGAAATAACTCTCAACACTTTACTCTTAGTTCTACCTTGAATTTTAATTATTAATTCAAGTGTTGTGATTCATGTTATGAAGGATCTCTAGATGTTGAAATATAGTTTAGAGTAGCTAGAATCAGTAGGGAGTGAATGTACACTTTAAAAGGATTCAAACGGAGCAAATGACGAAATAAAAGTGGGGGCAAACGACCCTGTCGTGGAGCACCCAAATAGATAGAATAGCAGCAAATAACATCTTTCTAGACTTTGTATTCGTGGAACTCAATCTCATTTAGAAACTATCTTTCAGCAACTGAAGGGGAAGTGGTTTAAGAATAAGAAAGGACTTTAAAATCGATGCGCTCACCTAGCGAGAAAGGCTTAAACTTTAGAGACTGGGTTTTGGCGCACTGCTGGTGCGCCTCCCCAGACCTACTGGCGCACATCGGGTGCGCCGCCTCATCCCCTCCCCAGAACTTTTTGATGAATTTTTCTTCTCGTTTTCTGACCCTAACTTGCACATAATTGATTAATTTCCTCAGTTTTTCCTTATATTCAATTACCCAATATAAGTACACAAGAATCTACTCACTTTTCTTCAAGAACAACTCTCAACAATTGAAATTTTCACCTCAAGCTTCATAAACAAAACATGAAGAGCAAAACCTTAAGAACACCCATCAAGAATTCAAATCAATCAACCTCAAGAACAAAATTATAGATGAAATTTACATGATTGGCGTGTGGGTGAACGAACCCAACACTATGAAAGCTTACATATCTTAATTTGGCGAAACAAATCCTCAATTCACAGAAACCTTGGCCGTTCTTCCTTTTCTCCCTTTTTTCTCTTCTTAAACTCCTCTAAAAACCCTAAGCGCATTTTTTAATTGTAAAATTGAATCAAATCAAATTTGACTCAAAAATATTATTAAAAACGTGTTAAGCTAATGGGATAAGGAAACACCAAAATATCCCTCATTAATTTGGGTGACTTTTTTTAATTAGACAAACTGACTTCAAACGGGTATATCTCCCTCATCTGAACTCAAAATTTAGCAAACTAGGTGTCATTGGAAAGAGGATTCCAAGATCTTTCATTTGATATCTTATGGGTCACCTAATTCATCGTGTACTGAAAATTTATGATTAATACGCTCAAATTATATCTTTCTAAAGAAGTATAAGCGATCATTGTCAAATAGAGAGCTCAACTTATAGGTTGGGGCCGATCCCACGAGGAAATTGTTTTAAACTTCAACTTAACTCACTATTATTTTTGTTTATTCAAACTATATCCGATAAAAGTAATCAGGGGGTTATATATCTAAAATAACAGATTGTTGATTTAGTAACAAGTAAGCAAGATTCGAACTTTGATTTATCAATATGAGAGGAGAAACTTGGGTATATGTGTTCCCAACAAGCACTTAACGCAATAATCCTAATAATAGTAAATTTTTTCTAGTGTGTTACATGTAAAGTTGGTAAGTTAGGTATCCCTAAGTGATTGGTCCTCCAAGTAGATAATTTCATCACGCACCTTGGTCCGGCTATGGGTCTATGCTTTATAATTAACCCTTATCTTTACCTCAGATTAGTCATCATATCAATGTATGACTTAGTTTTCACCCTCACTCCAATTGACACTAACCTATTAGATAGCATCCACTAAATCTATGTTGTTTAATTTCTTTCTCATTCATTACCTTCTTGGTCAGACAAGTAAGAACGAGGTATGTTATAACGCGTGCACACGTTAAAAAGACTTCTAAACGAAAGGATTAACGATATATGCATAAACACTATTCAAGAATTACTTAATTATTATTCATACTTTGTTAATTGCTTATGGTTTTCACAACCCTAGTTATAAATTTAGCTACTCATGCTTGAAAGATCACAATTCAAAATTGAGTAAAAAGAATTCATGAACTTACAAGAAGAATTGATGAAACCCGAAATTCTCAATTGAATTTCAAAGAGAAAATTGTATAAAATGAATTTCAAAAATCAAATTGCTAAGAGTTTGCAAATTTATTCCAAAACACAACAAACTAAAAGTTTACAATAATGGCTAACCCCAAAAACAAGGTTTATAACTCCTATTTATAGAAAAAAAATCCTAAGTTAAACAAGAAACAAAATAAGGAAATAAACTGTCAGGACGTAATTTCGATCACTGCTTTGACGTACGGACTATGGGGTCGACCTACGGTCCGTAGGTCCCTCCGAGGCTCAACACTTGGAAATATTCATTAGGTAATGGAACCTTCAACTCCCATATCACCATCGATGGTTGTGAAGGATGGGTCATGGTTTGACCTATGGTCCGTCGTCTGCTCCGTCGTTTCACACTTGGTCACACTTTCATGGTATTCCACCTACGATGCACAACCTATGGTCTGTGGACTGTACTGCGGACCATCCTGGCATTCAATGGACTGGGTACTGGAACTTTTAACTTCCAGACCATGACCTACGACTGCCCATCCACGACTGTCGTTGGACCTACGGTTCATGGGTGGCTCCGTTGGTGTCACTTCTGCACTTTTCAGCTCACATTTTCATCAACCACATCCAAGCCTATTTCTCGCAAACATTATACGCAAAACATCAATTCTTATACAAAATAGCCCAGGACACACACAAACTCTAAGTGAAACGCATAAAAAATATTATAAACTCACGGTATATCAACACTCTCAACTTAAACTTTTGGTTTGTCCTCAAGTGACACACTAATCTCTAAACGACAGTTATATAGAAGTAGACATACAAACTCAAGCAATCACATGACTTTTCAATCAATTCCACCACATTAGTGCAAATTGTTTAATCTAGACTCAACAAGCTAACACATGCAAGTCGAAACATGACATAGATCGACCAATAAACACCACAACATACACTTTTCACACTCACCATGGTATCCATTCGCCAACAATGTAAGTAGTGCCCTCACTTCAAAAGAAATCTTTTTTTCACACCATAGATGAATTTCAAATTTAAGGATTCATTTAACACTCACACTTAGAAGTGACTTCAAGTACAATTAATGCTTAATACCACAAGCTTGCCCTTATTTTCACTACATACACTCTCATAACTAATCGCTAGGATCACTATAGGACTTTCTTAAATTGTAACAGAGGCTCAAGGTCAGGTCCGATACATTTGGATACTTTTTTCCTGCCCTTTTTGACATTACATTGACTTTTTACCTTTTTTCTCAACCAATTTTTGACATCTTTAACTTTACTTATCTTTTCCTTTGAGACTCTTTCGCAAAAATGTGACTTTTGACTTTATACCTCTTAATATTCACTTTCTTCTTTTTCTTTCAGTTTATTTTTCTTTGTTTCTTCCGATACTTTTGTCATTCATCTTTTTGCTTCTTTTGAATAAAGTCACAACTTTTTCTATCTTTTTTTTTCTTCTACACAAACTCTTTTCATACCCTTTTCTTTTGGTTTCCTTTTTCATAGTCACCCTCAATTTATGTATTTGCATGAGTTAAGGTTCACAACATCCGATATCGGATCAGGGCCAAATCAAGGTAACTTTTTTAATTAGCCACTCTCAACTTAGGCTTTTGGCCTAAGTCAAGGTGCACATGTCCAAGGAGGGACCGGGGCCAAGACAATTATTTAGGAAAGATGAGTTAGGTGTATTGAAAAAAATTGGTTTACATTAGGCTCAAACATTTGGATCAAAGGGAACATTTTTTTCTTTTTGTTGAATTTCTTTTTTTAGGCTTGAGTGGACTTATTTGAACAAGGGCCTTTGATCAATTTCCAACTTCTAGCCTAGAAATCTTAGCAGGACCAACGGGGCAAGTTGTAGATTGACACATACCATATAAAACATTCAAACTTTTCTCACACACACTTGGGACATTGTTCCATTATCAGATTATTGAATTATAGAGTTCAAGTTTTATCTGAAGGTATGTTATCCTAATGGTTCCTTATCATGTCATATGAATATCCAACACATTCAACTCATTCAACCTATAGATCTAACATATTTCAAAAAAAAATTGAACCGTATCAATTTCATGCTCTTTATGCCATCATGTTGTCATTCTTCTACTTACTTCTACACATGCAATCCTAAACATTCCGGTTCAACATCAAAGTAAAATAGTCCCTTGGGGGAAAAGAACACAGACAAGAAAATCGCAAAGGAGGATTATGAGTTAGGTTACTCAGACTTTACCCTATCACTCAAAATTTATTTACCCCACACCAACAAAAGAAGGTGCAATTGCATTTAATGCACAAAAAATAAAAAGTTAAGGCTAAGGTGAAGCAAATCTATGGCGCAAATGCGTCGAAGCCCCCTCAAGAAGCGGGTGAGTCTATTTCCCGAAACCCCCCAGTTCAACACTAGGGAAGCCATCAGTAGCGCCCTCACAAACTATGGGAGCACTACTAGAAGTGATCGGAATGCCAGATGGGCCAACATATAACTTATAGGCCCGTTGTTGTCATCCCTCTAGGCCACCTCTAACTACTCACTATTATTTCCATTTAGTCAAACTATCTTTGAGAAAAGTACACAGGGGCTTCTGTATCCAAAATAATAGATTGTTGATTTAACTATAAGTAAGCTAGATTCAAACTTTCAGATATCAATATGAAAGAGAAACTAGGGTATATGTGTTCCCCACAAGCTCTTAACGCAATAATCCTAATAATACTAATTCTTTCCTAGTGTGTTAAATGCAAAGTTGGTAAGTTAGGTAATTCTAAGGGATTGGTCCTCCAAATAGGGAATTCACCACGCACCTTGGTCCGGCTACGGATGTATGCTTTACTAACACTTACATTTACCTCAAGTTAGTCATCATATCAACGTATGACTTAGTTTTTACCCTCACTCAATTGACACTAGACTATTCGATAACATCCACTAAATCTCTATTGTATAATCATTTTCTCATTCGTTACCTCTTTGGTTTGACATGTAAGAACAAGGCGAATTCTAATGCGTGCACTCGTTAAAAAGACTTCCAGACGAGAGGATTAATGATACATGCATAAATACTATTCAAGAATTACCTAATTATAATTCATACTCTGTTAATTGCTCATGATTTCCACAACCCTAGTTATGGATTTAGCTACTCATGCTTGAAAGATACAGAACTCATAGTTGGGTAAAAAGAAGTCATGAACTTACAAGAAAAAATGATGAAACCCGAAATCTTCAATTGAATTTCAAAGGGACAATTTATTAAATGAATTCTGGAAATCAAATTGCTAAGAGTTTGCAAGAAAATTCCAAAACAACAAAATATGGATGTTTAAAATAATGTCTAACCCCAAAAATGAGGTTTATAACTCCTATTAATAGAAAACAAATTCTAAATTAAACGAAAAACAAAATAAAAAAATAAACTGTTAGGACGCGGTCTTGATCGACGCTTTGACCTACGAATCGTGAGTCAACCTACGGTCTAGGTCCCCTCCCTGGATCAACACTTGGATACATTTATCACATATTGGAACCTTCAACTCCCAGATCACTATCAATGATTATGCAAGATGGGTCATGGTTCGGCCTATGGTACATTGTCTGCTCTATATGGTTTCACACTCGGTCAAACTTCCTTGATGTTCCACCTACAATGCATCACATATGGTCCGTGGACTGGACTATAGTCCTTCTTTGCATTTCATGGACTGGGTACTGGAACTTTAACTCCTAGACCAGTACCTAAGAGTACCCATCCACGACCCGTCGTTGGACCTACGGTCCGTGGAAGGCTCTGTTGGTGGTCACTTCTGCACTTTTCAGTTCGCATCTTCATCAACAGCATCCAAGCCTATTTCCTGCAAACATTATATGTAAAACATTAATTCTAATACAAAATAGTCCAAGACACAAAAAAATTCTAAGTGAAACGCAACTCACGGTATATCAATGGTCATTTAAATTTGATCCAAAACTCACAACTTAAGTATAAATTACAAAATTCTCAAATTAGCTTTTCCACATTATATCTTTCTAAATTTAACTCTTTCTAAGGTGAAATGTTACCATATCTCCCCCTTGGGAACATTCGTCACCGAATGAGATTCCTCTAAGTAGATTAAAGGTGGCAACATCTGACAACCAGCTCAAACACCCAACATTTCAACTTAAAAAGTTCCAAGAAAAGAATCAGTACCTTAATTTGAAGCTTCTCCAGAAGTAAAGAGATGTGGGTATGTCTTCTTCATTTCCTCCTCAGCCTCCCAAGTAGCTTCCTCAAAAAACTTATTCCTCTATAAGACCTTGATTGATGCCACCGCCTTGGTTCTCAACTTGCGTACCCGACGATCCAGAATCTGAGCGAGTATCTCCTCATAATATAGGCTATCCTTAATACCAATATATCCAATGGGTATATAAGCGAATGATCACCCATACACTTCTTTAATATTGAAATGTGAAATACCGGATGAAATGCTGCTAAATCTAGCGGTAGCTCCAACTTATTGTCAATCCTCTTGGATATTCTATAAGGACCAATATACAGGGGACTAAGCTTCCCCTTCTTGTCAAACCTTATAACACCCTTCATGGGTGAAACCTTCAAATATACTCAATCATCTACCTCAAACTCCTAGTCTCTTCTCCTAACATCAATATAGGATTTCTAATGACTTTGCACTATTTTCAACCTTTCTCGAATGATCTTCACTTTCTCCATAACTTAATGAATCAAGTCTGGTCCTATCAACCCAAACTCACCAGCCTCAAACAATCTAATAGGATATCTACATCTTCTTCTGTAAAGAGCCTCATAAGGAGCCATTTGGATGCTAAAGTGATAACTATTGTTGTAAGCAAACTAATGAGAGGTAACTAATTATCCTAATTACATTTGAAATTGATCACACACACCCTCAACATATCTAAAGTTTGAATTGTGTGTTCTGCCTGACCATCAGTATGAGGATGGCAAGTAGTACTCAAATTTACCTTCGAACCCAAACCTTTCTATAAAGACTTCGAGAATTGTGCAGTGAATTGCACACCTCTTACTGAAATGATGGACACCGGAATTTCGTGAAGCCTGACTACCTCTTGGATATATAACTTGACATAATCTTCTGCTGAAAAGGTAGTCTTTACCTGTAAGAATTGAGTTGATTTAGTCATCTGATCTAAAATCACTCAAATCAAATCATGTTGCCTGTTAAACCGTGGTAAACTAGTAATAAAATCCATATTGATAATCTCATACTTTCATTCTGAAATATTTATGTTCTAAGCATACCACCGGGCCTCTGGTGCTCCATTTTGACTTGTTGGAAATTCGAGCACTTAGCAATGAATTCTGGAATACACCTCTTCATACTACTCCACCAGTAGACTTCTCCTAAGTCGCGATACATCTTTGTGGAATTAGGATGGATAGAATATCTGGAGCTATGAGCTTCCTCCATGATCCTCTCTTGGAGTTAAACCACATTTGGTACAGACAATCTATCTTGATACCTTTATACACCATCTCCCCATTGTTCAAAAGTCATCACTTTTTTGCTTATGAACATTTACCTTCAATTCAAGCAAGACATGGTCTTGGTCTTGTTTCTCTTTCACTTCGGACACTAGTGATGATTCAGCCTCATTCATCATCACCACTTCTTCTTTATTGGAATCCATTAACCAAACTCCCAATCGTGCAAGTATGTTCCTTCCTCAACATGGGAAATATTACCCATAGACAACCTGCTCAAAGCATTAACAACAACATTAACCTTACTGGTGATAGAGAATATTCATGTCGTAATACTTGAGTAACTCCAACCACATCCTCAGTATGAGATTTAATTTATTTCTAACTAAATACATACTGAAGACTCTTATGATCAGTGAACACATCAACATGAACACCATAAATATAGTGAAGCCATATTTTCAAAGAAAACACTACAACAGTCAATTCTAGACCATGGGTTGCGTAATTCCTCATGAATCTTAAGTTGCCTGGAGGCATAAGCTATAACCTTGGCACTCTGCATCAATACACATCCCAGTCCAACTCCAGACGCATCACAATACACCATGAAACCTTGCGTACCTTCTGGTAAGGTCAACACTAGGCAGTAGTCAACCTGGTTTTCAATTCCTAAAAGTTTTTGTCACAAGCTTCAGACCATTGAAAATTGTTGTCTTTTGAGTCAACTTAGTCAAAGGGAATGAAATGGACGAAAACCCCTAGACAAACCTTCTATAATAACCAGCCAATCCCAAGAAACTCCTAATATCAGTTGGAGATGTGGGTTTAGACCAGTTGTCAACTGCCTCAATCTTCCCAGTGTCAACTCAAATCCCTTCACCAGACACAATTTGGCCTAAGAATGCCACAGAGTCAAGCCAAAACTCACACTAAGAGAATTTGGCATACAACTCTCTATCTTTGAGAGTTCGAAGAACTACTCTGAGATGACTAGCATGATCCACTTGATTCCTCGAATAAATCATGATGCCATCAACGAAAACGATAACAAACATATCAAGATACAACTTAAGCATTCTTTCATAAGGTCCGCAAACGATGTAGGAGCATTAGTCAAATCAAAAGACATAACTTGAAACTCGTAATGACCATAGCAAATCCCGAAAGCTATCTTTGGAATATCACTTTCTCTTACTCTCAATTGATGATAGCCAGATCTGAGGTCTATCTTATAAAAACAGGTAGCACCTTGAAGTTGATCGAAAAGATCATTAATCTTCGGAAGGGGATACTTATTCTTTATAGTAATATTGTTCAATTGGCGTTAATCAATACACATCTTAAGAGAATCATCTTTCTTTCTCACAAATAAGACTAGAGTGCCCTAAGGTGAGATACTTGGTCGAATAAAACCTTTATCAAGAAGGTCTTTCAACTGTTTTTTTTAACACTTTCAACTCAGTTGGAGCCATTCTATATAACAGAATATAGATAGGGCGAGTATCAGGGATAATATCTATACCAAAGTCGATTTCTCTCTCAGGAAGGACTCCAGGAAGATCATCAAGAGAGATCTTCGAAAACTCACTCACAACTGGAATTGACTGAATAGGTAGTGTCTCAAAACTAGAGTCATTAACTCAGACTAAGTGATAGACACACCCCTTGAAAACTAACTTTATCGCCTTAAGGTACGAAATAAAACGACTCTTAGACATTACTGAACTACTCCTCCACTCAATAACTGACTCATTAGGAAACTGGAACTTTACTACTCGAGTCCTACAATCAACTTAGGCATAACAAGCATGAAGCTAGTCTATACCTAGAATGGCATCAAAATCCACCTTATCTAACTTGACTAGGTCAATCACGACGTCCTTGTGATTGACAGAATTGGTACAATCACGATAGACTCTCTCCGCTAGAATAGACTCAAGAAATTGTTGGGGGATAATATCAAACCTCATAGAAAATTATGAAGTCACAAAAGATAGACTTGCACCTGGATCTAGCATTTCATATACATAAAAAGTAAATACTTTAGTCATACCAGTGACAACATAAGGTGAATTCTCTTGCTCTTGGAGACTGGTAATAACATAAAGATGGTTTGCTTCTGCGTCTGTCCCTGAAGTAGCACCTTTTTCTGGCGGAGCCACTAAAGAAGATTGGGCTCTATTGTCTTCATTACCATTTCTATGCCTCTTCTTAGGGCAATCTCTCATGAAATAATCATTTTGACCATACTTTAAGCAATCAGTAGAGCCATCACAACACACTCATGGGTGGTTCCTACCACACTTAGCACGTACAGGAGTCCAATTACCTCTTTGTGCCACACTACCTTGAGAATGTGTAAGTCTAGCTCTGAAGTTATGAGATTTTTCATTCTTGAATTTAACTTAAAGCTTTTTTTGAAAGGATGACCGGTTTTCATTACTCTTCTATTATCCGAACTTATTTTCTGTTGTCTTAGTTTTCTTGTTTCGAAACTCTTCTATATCCTTCAACTTATCTTCCTTAACCTGTTGCACATGAATTATTAGCCTTGCTATGTCCATGTCCCTTATCAACATTGCAACCTTACCCTTTTTTTTGGACATACGAGATAACCTAGATACAAATAAGCTCATCATGCTCCTCATTAAGCAACCATATCCGGAGCATAATGGAAAAGTTGAGTGAACTTAAGTTTGTACTCATGCACACTCATGGGTTCTTGCTTAAGAGTGAGAAACTCCCTTACCTTCGTATTCCTCAGTTCATGGATAAAGAAATGCCCCATAGAAACATCTTCAAACACATTCGAACTCACAATGATGGTCCTTTAGCTATACTCTTCTTTATTTGGTCAAACCAGATCCTCGAAACACCCTTTAATTGGTATGCAACTAGTTCCTCACCTCAGCATCTACAATAGGCATCACCTTAAACACTTTCTGCAACTCATCCACAAAGTTTTTCGAATCCTCAGTAACACTTGAACTAGTGAAGTCTGGAGGACTCATCCTCAAAAACTCACGGATCTTGGATGTATCAGCATACATCATGTCTATTCCCTCTTTGTTTCCTATCTTGGTTGGTCACAACTTGACTCAACATCCAAATAGCATTCCAGAACTCAACATTAGTGACCTCTTCTTGGGTTGCACTTTTGGTGCACTGGAGACCTTTTGATCCTAGGGATCAACATTCCTCTTAGCAGGGCGACCTCATATAACTCTTCATGGAGACATGATCTGAAATATACGCGCAAGCACGAATTCGAAAGAAACATTATATAGTCACAAAAAAGCAACAAAGAAGTAAGATAGTAACTAAATGTCGTAGCCTCCTAATTATAGATGTGGTGCGCTTCACACTGATAACAAGGACCCTACACACGACTTCATAGACATCATAGGACTCTTGAATTCTGTGCTCTAATACCAAGTTTGTCATGCCCCGAGCCTACACCCTGGACGTGGCCGGCACTCGAAATTATTACTAGCTCCAAGCGAACCCTTGGTCTGGCTCAACTCTCAACGAAAGACTTACTCAATATTAGATAAACTCAAAAGTAAAACTTTAACTCAATGTCTCAAAATAATAAACTCATAAATGTATAAGAACATTCAATTGGCCAAAAGAAGGTAACTCGATTCTCAAACATCAACAATGGAAATGAAAAAGACTCATAAACTACTATTGTCTATCTATAAAACCTCTAATACTATGAAGGATGTCGGGACAAGACCCCCAATAATCCTAACAAAACAGAAATAATCGAAATAAATAAGGGATCCTCTAGAAGCAATGAGGTTCACCAAAGCTAACTCGAATTGCGATGGTATCAAATAAGCGCATGTTGATGACCTTGATCTCATGCAGGCCAAATGACATTAATATATTGAATGTACGAGCATGTAAGGGAATACTGAACATAAAATAAAAGCTTGACATTGAAAAAGAAGGAAACATACTCACCTCAACTCATGGATACTCAATTCAATGTAGTATAATTTTGTACATCTTTTGGCTTACGTAACACACTTTGTGATTCCATAAAGTTGAGGCGCGTGAGAGATGTTTGAATGCCGCGTAATCTAAAAAGGTGTACAAAACTACCAAAAAAAATAGGTTAGAGGGGTAGTATGACCTTAATTTAGTTAAGATGTGTTTCTGAGATTTCAATCATAGTCTAGGGGGTACTTGTGTCTTTTTTCTTTAAAATTTATTGCAAACAATTATATTCATCGTTTGTTAATCAACTCCCCTTCCCAAATATTAAGACCTCATTTGTTTGCACTTAATGAAGGTATGAATCTTAATCATTCAGATTCAGTCCATTAAGTACGTTTAGGTCTGAATCTGACATTTAGATTCAACCCATTAAGTTCATTTGTTTGCACTTAATGAAGGTATGAATCTTAATCATTCAGATTCAATCCATTAAGTACGTTTAGGTCTGAATCTGAATCATTTAGATTCAACCCATTAAGTTCATTTGTTTTATTTTTTAAAAAGCCTCTTAATGGGTCTGAAGATGCCTGAATGAATCAGCTCTGTAGGAGACTTTTAACTACATTTAGACTCATTTAATAAGTTATCAAATAATAAATCATCGCTTCTCTACTTTGTGCGTGTCCTTTTATCTCATAACTAAAAAATTTATTTTTCTCTTTTCTCAATCAAACACCATTTTCCCCTCTAACTGGTAAGTTTCATAAATTCGTTCAAATATTTTTTTTATATTAATAATTTTCTTGTATTGACGTGTGTTAAGAACACTGGTTGCAATAATATTTTTGGAGTGTTGTTGTTTATCAAGGTTTTTGAATGAAAAAATAGTACTCCAAATCATGATTATTAAAACTTTTTTTTTAAATCAAAAGTGATATCTTTTGTTGAAATAAAATTTTATAATATTTTATTAATATAATGTTTAGTTTCACATGCACATTCAGATATTGAAAACCAAATACATTAATTATTTAGCGTTCAGATTTAGAGACCACATCTTAATATTCAAATATGTATTCAGATAAAAACACTTAGATGTTAATATAAAACTTAATATTTAGATGTGTATTCAGATTCAAACCTCTTAATCTTAACGGAAACAAATGAGACCTAAGAGTACTTTAATTACTTTGTTTTAGATTTTACTTAAAGATCTCATTTTAAAATTTCTAAAACATTTTGAGTTGGATGATACGGATTTCAATTTGAAAGGATATATAAAACTTTCAATTTCTCATTTTATGTGGCACAAATAAAATTTAAAAAGTTAATCAAACATTTATTTGATCATAAATTTTATACATATTTTTAAATTAGTTTACTAATTATTGTGATTTATAATATTTTTATGTAGTTTCTAATTATATAAATTATTAAACATTACATACTTAAATGGCAAAAATATACCAGGAAGATAATAATAAACTAACAATAAGCTATCAATAGTCACTTAGAAATTTAAAGACTATTGATAAAATCGTAGTGAAAAAATTTAATATACGTTGAAAGTTAAAATATTTAAATTAAAATAAATTATTAAATTTTAATTCAAATTAAGTGATAATGATATTAAATTAAACTAAGAAAAAACAAAGATGATTTATTAAAATTAGAAACGATAAACATACAAATTGGAAGATATGAGTACCAATGTGTAAAATTCAAATGTTTTCTTAAAAAGGTTAGGTAAAACAGTATTCATTACAAAACAGTGTTTAGTATCACACTATCATGTGATTCACATGGATTAAATACGCTTTTTTTTCTTTAATCCCATCTTTTTTCTATCTCTAATTATTTATATATTTTTTTTATAATTATTCCTAGTTATTTATTCATTTTGATAAATTAAAAAATAATTATTTTTTTATTTATTATATCCTCAAGTAATTATTTTGAAAATGACAAACTCCTTTGAAAATCTAAATTTTTTAATCTATACATTTTATAATTAATAGAGATAAAACGATAAAGTTACTATATCAATATTTATTTTCTTAACACATGTGTCAATTAAAAAAGAACAAATAATTAAAATATAAAGAATATTAGAAATCCACATATTATTTTTTATAAAAAACATTTTGTAGAAAAGAAAATTTCCTTATCAAAGGCCCCCATAAATGTTTGTTCAAAAACGTTAGGTAAGACACTACTGATTACAAAACAGCGTTAGTATCATGTGATTCACATGGGATAAAATATTAGAATATGTGGAACCAAAGGTTAGTCCAAATGCACACATATCCATATTATTTCAGACTAGTCACAACCTAGTGGATCTGTTCCCTTTACACATCAATGGAGGAAAATAAAGTACCATTTCTTCCTTCAATTACGCCTTCTTCAAAGGCTTCTTTTGATGCCGACGAAGATGATATTAGATCGATACATGATGTAAAAAGCTTCGTAAAGGAATTCCATTACGAATCGAAAAAGCTATGGTACTTAGCAGGACCTGCCATTTTCACTTCCCTTTGTCAATACTCATTAGGTGCTGTTACTCAAATCTTTGCTGGTCATGTTGGAACTATTCAACTTGCTGCTGTTTCTATCCAAATCTCTGTTATTGCTGGATTTTCAGAAGGAATACTGGTACCTATACTTATGTTTAATTTTAATTTTATATCAATCAATTGCACTTACCTAATACTTTTTTTTTTTTGACAGTTGGGAATGGGAAGTGCATTAGAGACGCTGTGTGGGCAAGCATATGGAGCTAAACAGAAAGATATGCTGGGGATTTATATGCAGAGATCATGGATAATACTGAACGCAACTGCGTTAATTTTAATGTTTTTGAATATATTTGCAACACAAATTCTAAAATTAATTGGGCAACAAGAGAAGATAGCAGAATGGGCAGGGCAATTTTCTTTGTGGATGATACCAATGGTTTTTGCTTATGCATTTGAGTTTCCTATCATGAAATTTCTTCAAGCTCAAAGCAAAATTATGACTATGGCTGTTATTGCTGGAGTTTCATGTGCTATACACGCTTTGTTAACTTGGATTTTTATGTTGAAATTGGGTTGGGGTTTGGCCGCTGGAGCAGTGATTCTGAATTGTTCATGGTGGTTTATGGTGACTGCAAAAATGGTGTATATTTTGTGGGGGAATTCATGTGGTGATGCTTGGTCTGGATTTTCATGGGAAGCCTTCAAAAATCTTTGGGGATTTGTTAGATTATCTCTTGCATCTGGGGTTATGATATGGTTTGTTACTCTCTCTCTTTCCATCTAATTTTAATTTTAATTTAGGAGCGAAGCTATAATATTCAAAATATTAAATTTGTTTTTGTGTACTTTGCAGTTTGGAACTTTGGTATTTCATGTCATTGATTCTAGCCGCAGGTTACGTTGAGGATGCAGAAATCGCTGTCGATGCTACTTCCATATGGTTTGTTATAAATTCACTCACCTACTCCCACTAATCTTTTTACTTTCAACTAACTTGACAGAGTATTGTACTTGTTAATAATAATAATAATAACTTTATGAGTATATGCAATGAAAAGGAGTAAACTATCTAAGCAATAATGACATATAGTGGGATAAAGTATTAGGGCGTGTTTGGTACAAAGGAAAATGAAACTTTTATGAGTATACTTTTTTTCAGAAAATATTTTTTTGTTAATCAATCAAATATGAAAAAATAAGTTAAAAATTTACTTATTTTTAAAAATATTTT